>CM076854.1:2294594-2637643 GCA_039519185.1 Astragalus membranaceus | reverse complement strand
ATAAGACAAGAGTGTAGCAGTAATGGTATCAAGTTGATAGTGTTTTTCCCGTAGGTAAGAGTAGTCATCAAGTGGTTGTAAGAATCTGGTAACGAGCACAACAAGATAGTTATGTTATTGAAGGTATTGACGTTTTGTTGCAAATCAGATCCTTCCTGCATCCTTAGACTGTATAGTCGTTGTTTCGCAGACAGTTTGTTCATCAGCGTACATCTTCCACATATACTGACTCTCCAATTTATCCCAAACTGCCTTTGGATTCGTTAGGTCCAGGGTGTGATACATCACTTCGCCAGAAACACATAGACGTATAAATCCCGCAATCTTCTCCTTCATCTCTTCCCAATTGTCGTCCGCCATGTTTGCCGGTCTCGTCTCACACAACGCCTTCTGTAAACTTCCCTGAGCCAATAGATCTTTGACCCTCCTTTTCCGTAACCCGAAATTGCCCATTCGGTCGAACCTTGCCACTTCGAATTTCGCACCAGAGTTAGATATCTTCTGATACCAATAGGTGTAACACCAACAATAAAAGAAGAAATAATAATAGAAACGAAAAACAGAAATAGAGACGCGATATTGATCGCGCAGTTTGGCCAATCTTTGCCTACGTCTGCGACTACAGAGTAGCTGTAGTTTCGTCTTATTGCTTGAATGGATTAGGATTTTAGTATTACAATAGGTATTTATAATAACTCGGTCCAGATTACAACAATACCCCTGAACCATACCGTCGGGGATAACGCCTCCCTGCACCACCCAACGCACGCATTTACTTGCCAATGTCACGCCATGGCGTGCTAGTTCTTCAGTGCACGCATTTGTGTGTCAATGTTACGCCATGGCGTGCATATGAGCCATAACCAACAAGGTCCATACTCATTGGGCACTCACAAAATTTACTCATGGCAGACGAGTATTTCCGCCCAAATATTTGCGTGCTTGGGTACGAGCACTATGGTGCCCACTCCGAAATCGGCCCGCACCCGCACATATGTATGTATGTGTAACACCCAAGTATTTTTAACATGTAAAAATACCCAAGTGCACCATCCCTAAATCATCAAAGATATAAAAATTCCTGCATAGATACTGAACACTGCAATATAGTTCTCGCTGAATAACAACAAAATAGTCTTAAATACAAATAAGACCGAACAGGTTCTCTGACCATAACCTTCAGCAAACTATAGTGCTCAATATCATACAAGAAAGCGGAATAAAATACATAATGTTGTGATACATGGAATACAAGGGAAAACATGAACTAAGCACAACAGCTAAATCTTCAGCGACCATTCGAGTACAACCTACTCGTGCTTCTTGGATCTCTTCTTTCCCTGTTTCTCTGTAAAACAACAACATTTAAACAATGAGATACAATCTCAGTGAGTTCTACCGAGACCCCTATCTACGCTCTCGGTTTAATTAAGAATTCTTTTTAACTTACACGACACCGCCTGCGCGAACGCTAAAACCCGGTGAACGTGTTATAATGCAGTACGACACCGACTGCGCGAACGCTAACCCCGGTATATCGCACAGCAAACTTTTAACATGACACCGCCTGCGCGAACGCTAAACCCCGGTGTACATGTTATGACTCAGTACGACACCGACTGCGCGAACGCTAACCCCGGTGTATCGCACAACAAACTTTTTAACATAACACCGCCTGCGCGAACGCTGAAACCCGGTGAACCCCCTTACCAATAGTACTTTCCCTAATGGCACAGGGCCTAGGATAAGGGATCATGACTGCCCAGCCTAGTATGTCAACATGGGTCGTCACCCAAACTTGATATAATATATATATCTACAATAATATGAACATTTAGTTCATTTACGTTCAGACCAATAATTGAACATAATACCCGCATTGGGCCATTTCCCATAGTCGATATAATATATATATCGTGAATCGTATACCGGTTTAGACAAATAAATAATAATCCCGCGTCAGTTATACCGTACCACGTAGGACTCATAGTTCGTTTTATTATTAATAAAACATATCCGCACACGTGTACTATTAGTCGGTTTTTCGAGACAATATATAACTTCAAAAACAGTTCATTATACAATTTAAATCATTTATTTGATTAGGCCTTTCAATAAGCTTTCAAACGCACCTGAGAACACCTCAATCGGGTTCCCGGATCAAAAGTTATCGCGAAAACAAAAACAGTGAATAGTTGCTAAAAATCTGCAAAGCGTCGCGACGCGAACTGCTACCGTCGCGACGCGAAAAGCGACAGAAATATTTGCGTAATAAAACTGGACCCGGTCGCGACGCGACCATCTGCAGAAAAGTGCACGATTGAAAACAGTTTTGACAACCATAAAAACAGTCCCAATCAAAGTCACACAATCAATCAAATCAATCAAAAACTCATTGTAAACGAATTGTATCAAAACGCGACCTATTTTCAAATAACGGTTTTTAACTCGAAAATCTTTCGAAATCAAATCACCAAAAATTCCATTTCAACACGACACAACTCGAGACTCGCTCCGATCGATTCCTAACCCGAAACAGACAATATCAAGTAATATTCCAGACCAGCGAAAGCGATAAAACGATCAATCAATTAATTCGAAAAACAAAAATCCTAAACGTGAGTAGAACTCACCATTGAAGCGTGAACCACGAGCGAGCCGAATTCACCGAGTAACCACACGAACATTCCCCGCAAACTTTCCGTTCCGACGACGCTCAAATCCGCTTCCAAAGCTTTCCACTCGATCACGAAACCTCTTTTTGACCGAAATACCGAATTCTCGAAATCTTCCCAGAACACTATTCATCTTCTTCTTCAACCTCAAGCCACTATTCACAAAAACCCAATTTTTGAACCCTAACCTTTAATTCTTCAAAAACCCCAAATCGGACTTCAATATTCGCGTAATCCACCTTGAGCTCGCTCCTCACCACCATTCTAGGCTTTCCTTTGAGCTTGAACCACAAAACCTCCATTTTTCTCCAAATTTCGAAAATGGTGAATTTGTGTAGAGTGAGTTGATGATGATGATGTTGGTACCAAATCGAAGAGGAAGTAGCGCTGAACGTTTTTCGTGTTGGAAGGAAGTCGTTTTGATGAGCGGAAGTACCCCCTTTTTCCTCTTCTTCTTCCACACCATTCTTTCTTTTTCTCTTCTTTCTCTCATTTCTCTTCACTGTCTCTCGCTTCCTTCTTTCTTCTTTTTTCTTTTATTTAATTCTTTCACTTATACACACACATACGCATATACATATATTTATTAATATATACGTGGTAACGTGGTCCAATTACCATATTGATCTAAATCTCTTATTTCGATTCAAAACTTCCTTGACCCGTATTATTCGGTTAACGATCCAATGACCACCAATAAATAATTTTAGCACTCGGTAAATTTACCCGTCAAGTACTAAATTAGTTTAATTGGGTTAACACCCAAATAATTTTACTAATTATTTTGAGGGTGTTACATTCTCCCCAACTTGAAAGAATTTTGTCCTCAAAATCTCGTCAAGTCTTTCATCTGACTAACCGAATATCGACATTCTCAGAAAGGCCTTAAGTTGCTGGAACACAATCTTGAATTAACGAAATAAGTGTAGAAAATCTTCTCAAGTTAGCACATCAATCTCCAAGTATGATCCACTACTACCTTGATACGAACTCTCTGGTCACGCATCTACACGAGAAACTCATCATTCGCCTACATAGGCTCGGCACCGCGTTTGAAAGCACTTCCGAAGCTTCATTCCAATTATCCTCACTTACTCCCCAACTTTGATTAATCTAAATCAAAGGGTCTATTACAAGACACTTGATAGAATATAGTTGAAAATGAGATACACAAACTGGTACTCCTTGGTAGAGGTAAAAACAAACACGATTTCCTCAAAGGGTGTAAACACTTTCTCCACAAATCTTCTAAAATCCATAACAGTTCTCGTACACATTGACAATGTGACAGAAAAGTCATCTGTGAAACTTCTTGACTCGCCCCCAAGATTTCGAGACAACACTTTCCAAAAAGATGAAATGAGGATTTTACAATAAGCTTTGACCTTAAACGTAGAAATAAACCGCGGGGACATCGAATAAATTTGAACGTAATGAAAATCACCTCTGTTGTTCTCAAAACAACTATCAAACAGAACTCAGAGCTCTTTTTCCTCTATTGCAACTTCATCACGAGGTTTTTACCAACGACGCATCCGATTCCTTTCCAAATTAGTCCATAGCGTTGAGAACTTCTCCTCAACCTAAGTAATCCTCCTAGGATTTTCTTCCTCAATCTGATCCTATTAGCCTCTTGATTCGTTCCCAAAATTAACTTTAGCATGCGGGTTTTCACAAAATGATTTTTCAAAACTACCATACCGCACGCCAAACTTCACTTTGGAAATTTCAGTCATTTGCAAGCAGATCCATCAATTAATCCTTTGGTGGTAAATCGCAATGTGAAAAATAGTCAACAGTCACCTCACTTTCATATTCGTATTCACGTTTGACTTGTCAAACGAAATCACATAATACTATCTGATCGTTAACATTCGCAAGCGAAAGGTTAACACCAAAACCTTGCCACTAAAGTGGAAACTTATGGATGCACCCCAACTTAGATCTAAAAGACTCTAACAATTCCATTTCTTGCGTCATTAACTCTGCCATGTGAATGGATTCCCTACTCAGCGCATCAGCTACAACACTGGCCTTTCCTGGATGATACTTCAACTCGAAGTTATAATCCTTCCGAAATTCTACCCATCTTCTTTGCCTGCTATTCAATTCTTTCTGATCAAACAGATACTTTAAACTCTTGTGATCACTAAAGACATCGAAACGAGACCCATACAGGTAACGTCTCCAAATCTTCAGTGCATACACAATAGCTGCCAACTCCAAATCATGAGTCGGATAATTCTCCTCATGAGTCTTCAATTGCCTGGATGCACAAGCTACCACTTGTTGATTCTGCATGAGAACACATCCTTAATCCTTCCCAGAAACATCACTGTAAATTTGGAACTCCATAGACGAATCCGGAAGAATCAGGATTGGAGCAGAAGTCAACTGAATCTTCAGCTCTTGAAAACATTTTCACAATCGACATCCCACGTAAACGGTTGACCCTTTCGAGTTAACTGAGTAAGTGGAATAACTAATTGTGAGAACCCTTGAATAAATCTCTTATAGTAACCGGCTAGACCCAAGAAACTTCTGATCTTTGTGACTGATGTTGGTCGCTCCCATTCAACACCGCTTCCTTCTTACTGGGATCTACAGAAACTCCCGACTTGGGAAATCACATGTCCCAAAGACTTTACCTCTGACACCCAAAAATCACACTTCGAAGGTTCCAAGTACAACTTATTTTCTCGGAGTACTTTCAGAACAATGCGGAGATGTTGGACATGCTCCTCAATGGTCTTCGAGCACATCAAGATACCATCAATGAAAACGACTACAAATTGATCTAGGTACGTGTGGAAAAACCTGTTTATGTATCCACGAATACCGCTGGAGCATTAGTCACACCGAAGGGCATCACTACGAATTCGTAATGTCCATACCTCGTACGGAAATGTCTTCGGAATATCTAAGGCTCTAACTTTTATTTGATGATATCCTGACCTCAGAACAATTGTAGAAAACACTGCAGCACCTCAAATTGCTCAAGCAAATCGTCTATCCTTGGTAAGGGATATTTATTCTTGATCATCACTTTGTTGAGTTGTCGATAATCAATGCACAATCTCATGCTACCATCTTTCCTTTTGACTAACCACACCAGAGCACTCCTTAGAGAAGCACTCGGTCGAATGAATTTCTTTAATATCGACTCTTCAAGTTGAGACTCCATTTCCTTTAATTCTAAAGAAACATTCAATAAGAAACATGATATTGATCCCGTGCCAGGAACCAATTCTACAGTAAACTCTACCTCTCGCTCTGGAGGTTCAGAAGAAACTTCATCGTGAAAACATCCAGAAAGTCATTCACAACCTGAATGTTCGCCAAATCTAAACTAGTTTCAGTGGATGCAGATAACATACTAACATGTGCTTCCGCACCTTGGAATGAAGATTGACCGTCTAAGGTGAACTAGGTAACCGCTTCAGAATTTGTCCTAGACAATTCAACTGATTCTGAAGCGAAGCTGATAGTTGATTAACACAGTCGATTGCAACATGATTTGCAGTCATCCAATTCATACCCAAAATGGTGTCTACACTTCTCATAGGCAAACAATAAATTCTACAACTAAATTTCTGCCTCCTATGACAAGTAGACAATTCTATACAAAGATTAGGTCTGGACACGGCCCTTAGCAGCAGTTAAGATGATTATCGGCTCGGATAGCGAAGGCATTGCTAATCCCAACCGATCTACACATGCTTGTGCTATAAAACAATGGGTTGCACCCGAATCGTATAATATACTGACGGAGTTATTGAAAACTGATTCCATACCCCTCAGTAACTTGTCAGTAGTTGTAACTGTCTAAGCATCTAGAGTGTTGACTCGTCATAGCCTTGGAGCTGCTTGTAACTCCTTCGAACTCTTCCTTGCAGGACACCTATTTGCATAGTGACCTTCTTCATTACAATAACAGCACCGATTGATCGTGCTGATGATCACCCTGTGATGTCTTCCATAGTTAGAACATCTTCTGACTTTTGAAGAATCGAAGAATTGTACCTGTTTTTCCTGTGGTGAAATTATCTTTGGACTTACATTCGGAGTTGATAATTCAACTACCTTCTTTCCTTTCCCATACTTCCTATGAGATCATCCTCGGTGACATAGACTGATTGCACTAAGGCAACATAATTAGTAACAGTGTAAGAACTGAGACCATAAATCATAAAAGCACTTATGCCCTTCTTATACTTCTGCATTCTCCTTCGTCATCCGGGCTTACTTTACCACTTGGTAAAACTGAGACAACTTCTCAAACTTAGCGGTGTATTCTTCCACCATCATGTCACCTTTCCTGAGGATGCACCGGTTGGAGATCCGATCTTGGTCGAGGATTGCGTCTTGATCATCCTGCCACAATTCCGCTTATGATGCACTAAGTATTAAGTTGATCAGGCTCAATGTCTCTTAGCATCACAAGTGTAATTACAACCAGGACTAACAAGGAATCGACTCAACCCTAAACTAAGTCCGACTAGGTCGAACTGCTCTGATACCAACTGTAACACCCAAGTATTTTTAACATGTAAAAATACCCAAGTGCACCATCCCTAAATCATCAGAGATATAAAAATTCCTACATAGATACTGAACACTGCAATATAGTTCTCGCTGAATAACAACAAAATAGTCTTAAATACAAATAAGACCGAACAGGTTCTCTGACCATAACCTTCAGCAAACTATAGTGCTCAATATCATACAAGAAAGCGGAATAAAATACATAATGTTGTGATACATGGAATACAAGGGAAAACATGAACTATGCACAACAGCTAAATCTTCAGCGACCATCCGAGTACAACCTACTCGTGCTTCTTGGATCTCCTCTTTCCCTGTTTCTCTGTAAAACAACAACATTTAAACAATGAGATACAATCTCAGTGAGTTCTACCGAGACCCCTATCTACGCTCTCGGTTTAATTAAGAATTCTTTTTAACTTACACGACACCGCCTGCGCGAACGCTAAAACCGGTGAACGTGTTATAATCTAGTACGACACCGACTGCGCGAACGCTAACCCCAGTATATCGCACAACAAACTTTTAACATGACACCGCCTGCGCGAACGCTAAACCCCGGTGTACATGTTATGACTCAGTACGACACCGACTGCGCGAACGCTAACCCCGGTGTATCGCACAACAAACTTTTTAACATAACACCGCCTGCGCGAACGCTGAAACCCGGTGAACCCCCTTACCAATAGTACTTTCCCTAATGGCACAGAGCCTAGGATAAGGGATCATGACTGCCCCGCCTAGTATGTCAACATGGGTCGTCACCCAAACTCGATATAATATATATCTACAATAATATGAACATTTAGTTCATTTACGTTCAGACCAATAATTGAACATAATACCCGCATTGGGCCGTTTCCCATAGTCGATATAATATATATATCGTGAATCGTATACCGTTTTAGACAAATAAATAATAATCATCCCGCGTCAGTTATACCGTACCACGTAGGACTCATAGTTCGTTTTATTATTAATAAAACATATCCGCACACGTGTACTATTAGTCGATTTTTTGAGACAATCTATAACTTCAAAAACAGTTCATTATACAATTTAAATCATTTATTTGATTAGGCCTTTCAATAAGCTTTCAAACGCACCTGAGAACACCTCAATCGGGTTCCCGGATCAAAAGTTATCGCGAAAACAAAAACAGTGAATAGTTGCTAAAAATCTGCAAAGCGTCGCGACGCGAACTGCTACCGTCGCGACGCGAAAAGCGACAGAAATATTTGCGTAACAAAACTGGGCCTGGTCGCGACGCGAAGGGGACGGGTCGCGACGCGACCATCTGCAGAAAAGTGCACGTTTTCTGTTTTCTTGCGAAATTCGCTATTCCGCTCAATTCCGATTCTTGTTCCGATTGAAAACAGTTTTGACAACCATAAAAAACAGTCCCAATCAAAGTCACACAATCAATCAAATCAATCAAAAACTCATTGTAAACGAATTGTATCAAAACGCAACCTATTTTCAAATAACGGTTTTTAACTCGAAAATCTTTCGAAATCAAATCACCAAAAATTCCATTTCAACACGACACAACTCGAGACTCGCTCCGATCGATTCCTAACCCGAAATAGACAATATCAAGTAATATTCCAGACCAGCGAAAGCGATAAAACGATCAATCAATTAATTCGAAAAACAAAAATCCTAAACGTGAGTAGAACTCACCATTGAAGCGTGAACCACGAGCGAGCCGAATTCACCGAGTAACCACACGAACATTCCCCGCATAAACTTCCCGTTCCGACGACGCTCAAATCCGCTTCCAAAGCTTTCTACTCGATCACGAAACCTCTTTTTGACCGAAATACCGAATTTCTCGAAATCTTCCCCGAACACTATTCATCTTCTTCTTCAATCTCAAGCCACTATTCACAAAAACCCAATTTTTGAACCCTAACCTTTAATTCTTCAAAAACCCCAAATCGGACTTCAATATTCGCGTAATCCACCTTGAGCTCGCTCCTCACCACCATTCTAGGCTTTCCTTTGAGCTTGAACCACAAAACCTCCATTTTTCTCCAAATTTCGAAAATGGTGAATTTGTGTAGAGTGAGTTGATGATGATGATGTTGGTACCAAATCGAAGAGGAAGTAGCGCTGAACGTTTTTCGTGTTGGAAGGAAGTCGTTTTGATGAGCGGAAGTACCCCCTTTTCCTCTTCTTCTTCCACACCATTCTTTCTTTTTCTCTTCTTTCTCTCACTTCTCTTCACTGTCTCTCGCTTCCTTCTTTCTTCTTTTCTTTCTTTTATTTAATTCTTTCACTTATACACACACACATACGCATATACATATATTTATTAATATATACGTGGTAACATGGTCCAATTACTATATTGATCTAAATCTCTTATTTCGATTCCAAAACTTTCTTGACCCGTATTATTCGGTTAACGATCCAATGACCACCAATAAATAATTTTAGCACTCGGTAAATTTACCCGTCAAGTACTAAATTAGTTTAATTGGGTTAACACCCAAATAATTTTACTAATTATTTTGAGGGTGTTACGGTATATATATATATATATATATATATATATATATATATATATATATATATATATATATTATTTATTATTAGTTATTATTATTATTACAATTGTAAGTATAACCAATTTAAAAAAAATTAAATCCACTGAACACATACATTTTTGACGAACCCATTGAGCATATATTTAATTGCTATTATTTGTAATATTTTAACAAATAGATTTGAAAATAAATTTTTTAAAAAATAAATTTGGGAAAGAGAAAATTTTATTAATTAAAGTGGCACTAATGGCAATTATTCAACTGTCCCCGAGGGGATTTGAACTCAGCACCTTGAGGATACAATATTAAGCTCTTACCACTGACCGCTTTTTTACTTGAGTTATGATATTTTTATGTTATTCATTATTTTTTCGCAGTTAAAGTGCGGGTCTCGGGTGTGGGTATGGGAACTTGGGTGCCCAAAGGGTTTGAGGATGGGCACTAAAGTTGCTGCCCAGCGATATGCGGGCCCGAGTATGGGCACTATAGCGCCCTGCCCAAAAGGTACCCATTGCCATCTCTATTAGATATTCGACGCGAAACTATCACCGTTTTTATGTTTAAGTTCGTTGAAAGAATTCACACTAGAAAGGTAAGCGTTTTAAATCTATAACATATCTACGCCAAACATTTATTAATGTCTGGCATTGTATTTGATGCTAGTAACGTGCTAAAACGAGATATCATATTTTGTTTACAAAAATGTCACAACGCTTGTGTTTTACACCGACTGTTTCATAAAACCGGTGTTAAATCACAAAACATTAGTTGCTTCGTGTACCAGTGTACAAAAAAATAATTGAAGGCTCTAAAAGAGCTAATATTGTTACTCGGAAGAACAAAGTTACATATTGATGATGCATTATAATTCATCAAGTCTCGTAGAAACTTATTAAGTTGCAAGGATATTCATTTAAATGGATACCACATTAAAACAAAAAATGAAGGAGATATTGGATATTTTTATATCACAAGACATATTGTTGATAAAATATGTGTACTAAAAAAATTACCAACGTTATCAAATGGTTTGTACTACACTTATATTAGTACAATTGAAATATATTCTACTGTAAACTAAAAGCTTACAAATCACAATAAGTTTATTGTTTGGCCTGACCAGTTGGGCCATCTTGGGTCTATTAGGTGTGAAATATATTTGAAAATTCATGTGGACATCCATTGAAGAGCGGATAGATTCTTTAATCCATTCATTTGTTCTGCCTATACCACTGCCAATGAAAGTTAGGAGTGAATCTCTCACATTTTTAGAACGTAGACACAATGATGTTTGTGAGTCAATACACCAACCATGTGGACCATTTATATATTTTATGGTTTTAATTGACGCATCAATTATACGGTCACATGTCTATTTGTTCTCAACTTTTGCAATCGAGCGCTTGTGAGATACTCGCTCAACTAATTCGAATAAGAGCTAATTTTTCCAAGAATTCAGTTATGAAAATACATCTTGATAATGCTATTGAGTCTACACCTCAGACATTTGCTATGTATTATATGTCGTCTGGAATTGATATTGATTATCCTGTTGCACATGCTCATACACAAAATAGACTTGCATTATTTTTTGTGAGATCAAAACTTTCATTAAGCATTTCTAGTTATTTGCAAGACCAATACTTATGATGAGATTAAAACTAATTTCTACGTGGAGACATGCAATATTTCATGCTACAACATTAATTCGTATAAGGCCCACACGTTATCACATTTCCTCTACTTTACAATTGATTTTTCGTACAGAAACTATATTTTAGATCTAAGAATTTTTGGATATGCAATGTATGTTTCAATCACTCCACCACAACGCACCATAATAGGTTCTCAAAAAAGATTTGAAATAAATGTTGGATATAGATATTCATCTATAGTAAAATATATTTAACCATCAATAAAAGATTTATTTACAATTCAGTTCGTTGATTATCGTTTTAATGAATCAGATTTCTCAATACTAGGAAGAGAGAATAAGCAGCTGGACAAGGAGACTAGTCAGAATGAATTATCACCATCTCATCTTTATCCCCATAAAAAATAATGTGAAGTGGAAGTTCAAAAGATAACTTATTTGTACAGCCTAAAAAATCAATTACTGGATGCATTCACTGATCCTAAAAGAGTGACTAACTCATATATACCAATTGCTAATGCTCCAATCAAAATTGATATCCCTGTCAAAAAATATAACATTGCAAATGAGTCTCAACCACACATGAAGTTTTATAGGCATTGTTGAACCAAGGTCAAACACTCATTGTTTTGTATGATAAAAAATTACAATCTGTCTACTAATGGTTACAGTTGAACCAAAGTACAGGACATGAACTAAAGCACAGGATATCTTAAAGTGTAGCGGCTCGAAGGAGAAGCTATTCAAGCGTTCAAGACTTTGTCTTATTTTGCTTTCGATAGGACACGTGTAAGATCCAATCACTTCAGCTTTATGACTTTTGTAGTTGAGAGATGAGCTTTTAAAATAAATCTGTTTTGATAAAATAAAATTGAACTAGGCTTGGAAAAATCTTTTATAGACGCATGCATGTTAAATGGGTTAGACACGTAGCATGAGAAAATGGTTTTTGCAATCAAAATCGATTATGAGCTTATTGTAGACAAGCACAAAATCGATTCATAGCTTCTTCCCTAAAGAAGAAAAACGATTTCAAGCTTTCCCATTTTAAAGAAAAAAATCGATTTCCTTCCTTAGTCGTGAACTTGATTTTTTGCAAAGCTAAGAATCGATTCATGGCTCTCTACTTTATAAGAGAAATCGATTTATGACTCTTTTCTTAAAGAGAAGAATTGATTTCCAACTATTTCCTTAAAGCAAAATCGATTTCCAACTACTTTTATAAAAGCAACAAATTGATTTCCCTCAGCTTGTGCACTTAAAGCACAAAATCGATTTGCATCTCACTTATTTTAATTAAAGAATCGATTTCCAACTTTGTTTTTAAAGGTAACAAATCGATTTCCTTCCTATACACATAAAGCCATAAATCGATTTGCTCCTTACTTTGATCAAGCAAAGAATCGATTCATGTACTAAGTTTCTTCAGGCTCAAAATCGATTTTACACCTTATGAATTTAAGCATATAATCGATTCCTTTCTTTTTAGAAGCCATCAACGGTCATATTTTTGAGTAAATAATCGATTTTCATACACACTATTTTAAGCAAGGAATCGATTTACTACTCACCTATTTTACGTAAGATTTTAATCCAACAGTCATATTTTTACAAACCCTATAAATAGGACTTAGGGTTTTTCATGAGAGAGTACAACAACGCACAACTCACAAATCAAAAAGAAGAAAAGAACAGAACTCTCATTGTCATATTCTTACTTCAAGTTCTTCATCTTTGAATCAAAATCTCTCATCTCTCTCAACTTCAATAATGTTAAACTGCTTGAGTGATTGGATCCTAGTTTTCAGCTGTATTCATCTATATTTGGTTGTTGTGAAATCCTGGGAAGTTCTCCTTGGTAATTCAATCGGGGAGATTGAGTTGTAGCGAAATCCTTAGCGGGGAGCTTGGGTTCTCAATTTGGGGAAAATTGAGATTGGTGTGGTAGCTATAGGGAAGTTGCTTGCTTGTAAGACGTTGAAGAAGTTTTTCTCATATAGTGGTTATTATCAAGTCCAAAGGTTGCAAAGCCGGAGGCCGAGGACGTAGGGCTTTTATCCTGAACCTCGTAAAAATCACGGTGTATCTCTTTCCCTTATCTTTACTTTGCTTTTCATTAGTTTTGTTTATCGTCACATTTGATATTATTGTGGTTAGCATTCAATATCACTATAATTGGCTCTGTCATAGTTATAGCTTGCTTAGGAATTGCATATAGTTTAAATCCTATTTTCCGTATTCGATTTGAACGTGCATCATTAAATTTTTGAAAATCAAAATCAAAGCTAGAAATTGCATATAGAGCTTAACTTCTCGCAATTTTTTATTATGGGTTCATTTATGAAAGAGGGGATGTCCTTCAATAGGCCACCCCTGTTCGATGGGACTAACTATGACTACTGGAGTAGTCGAATGAAATATCATTGTTGATGGACCACTCACTCCTATGAGAATCAAGATTACTAAACCTGGTGTTGCTGTTGAGGGAGATACTACTAAATCTCAAGCTACTCGTAAAGCTGAGGAAGTACCTATTGAAGATATTTATTCCATTGACTTGAGTGAGCTGAGAATGTCTGAGCTAGAAAAAATATCTCTCAATGCCAAAGCAATGAATATTCTTCACCAATCTCTATGTGAAGAAGAGTATGGAAGGGTGAAAGGATGTTAGACAGCCAAAGAAATTTGGGACTGTCTGGAAGCGACACATGTTGGTATGAGTCAAGTGAAGGATACAAATATTAAAGTTCTTACTTCTGAGTATGCAGCTTTCAAGATGAAGAAAGGTGAATCTGTTGCAGCTATGCACCAAATTAGATTGAACCTGATAGTGAATAACTTGAGAGCACTTGGTAAGAAGTATGCAACGAAAGATTTGAATGGGAGGATTCTTTTATCCTTGACTAGTGCGTTATTTCCCAAGACTTGTGTTATCACTGAAGCCAAAGATATTGGCACTTTACCTCAAGAAGACTTGATTGGGTCACTTCTTGCATTTGAGGTGGTGTTGGTCGCTAAGAAGGCTCAAGAAACAGAAGCGGTCAAAGAAAGGAAGTCTCTTGCTCTTGCTGCTGCCAAGACTCCTAAGATGGCAAAGAAAGAGGTTGAGTCTGATGATGAAGACATGGCTATGTTTGCCAAGAAATTCAGAAAATTCATGAGATTCAACAAGCTTGGGAAGGGTGACTATTCAAAGAAATCTGGGAACAACAAAGAAGACAGTTATGAGAGAAGTGATGATCAACCAAAATGTTTTGAATGCAACAAACCGGGTCATCTCAAAATGAATTGTCCAAAGCTAAAATTCAAGTACCAACAAAAGAAAGCCATGAAGGCTACATGGTACAACACAGATACTGATGGTGATACAGATGAAGAAGAGGAGGTTGCAAATGTTGTTTGTCTTATGGAAAATGACACACCTAAGGCTACATGGGACAATCTTGACACTGATAGTGAAACAGATGAAGAAGAGAAGGCTGCCAATGTTGTTTGTCTTATGGAAAATAACACCCCTAAGGTAATCCTTGCTAACCATAGTCTTTCTGATTCACTTGAGCATGATGACTTATTTGATGATGTGTGTAGTAGTCAAGATTTGAGTGAGGCTTTTGAAGCTCTTTATAATGAACATGAAACTCTTTTGGTTAAATCTAAGAATTTGACAAAGAGCAACAAAAGCATGCTCACTCAAATTGAGACTCTTGAGAATGAGGTAGCTAAGTTGAAAAATGAGCTACATAAAACTAAACCTTTCAACCTTGAGCTTCTTGAGCTTAAACAAAATTTTGAAAAAATCAAGGTTGAAAATGAAATTTTGAAAGAATCCTTAAAAAGGTTTGAGGTTGGTTAAAAGACCTTAACCGAGATACTTCACTCCCAACACGAATATGTTGATAGGAAAGGTATTGGGTATGAAGGTAATTCCACCTCCTCTGTTTTGAAAAAGAAAGTGATTTTTGTAGCTGCCACTTCAAGTAAGACACCTACTATTTTCTCTTGCACTTATTGTCAAAAAGGGAATCATAGCTCTCATAGATGCCCTATTCGTAGATTGTGTGAGCTTGGTACCCTTATACCTGCTTGTAAGAAACCAAGGTGGATTGTGAAAACAAACCCCTTGAGAACTAACCCCCAAGGACCCAATAAAATTTGGGTACCTCGTACTAGTTGTTAATGTTCCTTTTGCAGGTTGGTCCGTCATCCAAGAAGAAAAATGTGTGGATGGTTGATAGTGGGTGCTCAAGGCATATGATTGGTGATACTTCACTATTCTTGAAGTTGAGCAACAAAGCTAGTGGATCTGTAAAGTTTGCCAACAATGAATCTGCTCAGGTAATAGGTAAAGTTGTGTGGGTAAGGAAAACACAATCAAAATTAAAAATGCTTTACTAGTTGATGGTGTAAAATTTAACTTGCTAAGTGTTAGCCAATTATGTGAAAGTGATTTTGATGTGTATTTTTCTATTGATAAATGTGTTATTACTCATAGGACTTCTAAACTTTATATTACTGGCTTTCGAGAAAATAATGTGTATTATGTTGATTTTGACAATGTGAGTAATGATATTGTATGCATGTCTTCCTTGCTTGATGATGTGAATCTATGGCATAGACGTCTAGGACATGCTAGTATAGAACATTTATCTAAGTTGAGTAAGAATGAGCATTTTAGAGGTCTACCCAAGTTGAAATATGAAAAGGGTCAATTGTGTGCTGCATGTCAGCTAGGTAAGTTGCATAGATCTTCTTTCAATCCAAAACCGGTTATTTCCACTAACAATGTGCTTGAATTGCTCCATCTTGACTTATTTGGTGAAATTGATGTTGTAAGTCTAGGAGGGTCCAAGTATGTCTTCGTGATTGTAGATGATTACTCTAGGTATACGTGGGTCATTCTACTTGCAAATAAAAGTGATGCTTTCAATGAGTTTACTAAGTTGTGCAGAAAGTTACAGAATGAGAAAAGCTTAGCCATCAAGGAAATTAGAAGTGATCATGGTGGAGAGTACGAAAATTCATCATTCAGGACTTAGTGTGAAAAGTATGGTGTTCATCATAACTTTTCAGCTCCAAGGACCCCTCAACAAAACGGTGTGGTGGAAAGGAAGAATAGAACCATACAAGAGATGAGCAGAACAATATTGAACGAGCACAACCTACCCAAATATTTTTGGGGTCATGCAGTTGATACAGCATGTCACGTGCTCAACCGGGTATACTTGAGGCCATCTCTTAACAAGACGCCATACGAGTTGTGGAATGGTAGAGCTCCAAATATTTCATACTTCAAGGTTTTTCGAAGTAAGTGCTTCATTCTCAACACAAAAGATAAGTAGGGTAAGTTTGATGCAAAATCAACTGAAGGTATTTTTATGGGTTATTCAAGTCATAGTAGAGCATATATTGTTTACAATAAAATTGATAAATGTATGCAAGAATCAATACATGTTTCTTTTGATGAGACTAACACTTTTGCTAAGAATGTTGATGATGAGGATGAAGTGGTTGAAGTGATCAAAAACAGAATACCTGAATCAAACAGTGAAAGTGTTGAAGAAGCTGAGGTGAAAGTGGAACCTCAAGAAGAAGCTGAAGTGGAACGAGAGCCCCAAGACATCGATGACAATCTCCATGAAAGAACACATGATGATTTGCCCAAAACTTGGAAATCAGTTCGAGATCATCCCAGGGAGCAAATTATTGGTAGTCCATCAAAGGGGGTAACAACTCGTTCTTCTCTTAATCATTTATGCTTTCATAGTGCTTTTGCCTCTCAAATAATTCCTAATAATATTAAGGAAGCTTTAAATGATCCAGAATGGGATGTGTCAATGCAAAAGGAACTTGAACAATTTGAACGGAACAAAATTTGGCATTTAGTTGAAAAACTTGTTAACAACCGTTATTGGTACTAAATTGGTTTTTCGCAACAAACTTGATGAAAATGGTGTTATTTTATTAAATAAAAGCCGTTTAGTTGTTCAAGGTTTTAACCAAATTGAAGGGGTGGATTTTGAAGAAACTTTTGCTCTGGTGGCTAGGTTGGAGTCCATTCGTCTAATATTGGCATTTGCTAGTTACACGGACTTCAAACTACACCAAATGGATGTCATGAGTGCCTTCCTAAATGGTTTTTTAGAAGAAGAAGTATATGTAAAACAACCCCCTGGTTTTGAAGATTTCAAAAACCCAAACCATGTTTTCAAACTTGACACAGCACTTTATGGATTAAAACTGTAACACCCCGATAAATTCTAACATGTAGAATTACCGAAATGCACTAAATGGCATACATCAGAGTAACTTCCTGTTAATGAATATTGAACACAAACTAAAAATTTCGATAATACATATCAAATGGTTCTATGAACCTCATTAACTTCCTGAAAATGCTTAAGTTTCACAACTTAAGACTTATACAATCCTGGTGTTCAATACTCAAAAGACAAAGTAGCGGAAACGATTTACAACTGATACAATGATAGTTATACAATCGATAACATAGAAACAGCAAATGGGACAAAGGTCTAAACATGAAACTCAATCTTCAATGACTCCAAGAGTCGCACCGGCTAACCGTACTTTGTCGCCGTTGCTTTCCCATGTTTCTCTGTAAAAACCACAAATATGAAGGGTGAGATAAACATTATCTCAGTGAGTCCTATCGAGACCCCTTACTAACTCTAGCGGTTCATTATGCTTTATTTTGAACTCGTGGTCCTAATAAGCAACCACGTGGACATATATTAATTTCATGTAACTTTTATGCTCATGGCCCTCCTAAGCGACACATGAAGCATATCATATTTTACCTCTTGTAATTTGTAGCCCTACTAAGCAACTACGCATTACATTTCTTTTCATTATCTTAGCATAACACCTCAGCCTACCTATTTTTAGGCACTTCTTTGGCTTTGGTGAACCCATCCCGCTATTACTAGTGGGCGAAACCTCTTGAGTCTAGGTTTTGGGGATCATGACTTCCCCTCCTCTAGTATGCTAATCCTCTAAGGGTCGTCACCCTTAACCTCTTGTATATATTATATGTATTATATATATGCATGTACCCGCATTGGGCCGTCTAGAATTCATACATATACCGTCTACCCTTCCACGAGGGAAGGTATTTTACCGTAAGTTAACATTTCTTACCCTGACCTTTATGAATTAGTGTGTACACTCGCGTCTTACTAATGTACGGTTTTTCCTTAACATTTATAACTTGTGAGATTTACCTCAAACTTATTTCATTTCATTGGGGAATCAATCGGAAAGGAATTAGAATCGTTTGGAACGGATTAAAAATGATTTTGAATTAGGGTAACAGAAGGATCCGCACAGTCCGTGCTCCAGAGGCGCACGACCCGTGCGTATCAATAAAAACTCAGTTTGAAAATGTTACAGGGCACACGGTTCGTGCCACCCAGGTGCACGATCCGTGCGTGTCTTAAGAATTTTAAAAAAACTAATTTGTGTAGGTCACGCACGGTCCGTGCCCAGGGGCGCACGACCCGTGCTGTATCAAAAATTCACTTTCAGTCTGATACCGAACCAGGCGCACGACCCGTGCCCTTGTGAGGCACGATCCGTGCGTCCTTGACAGTGGCCAATTTTCCAGTTTGGTGTCATTGTTTCCAAATCCGTTTCGATTCCAATTTCTTTCCGGTCGATATCCTAACATAACGAATATTATTCCAGTCCAGCGAAAGCGATTAAACAATCAAACAATACATATTATCATATCATCAATCAACAATTTCATCTATTCGAACTGTTTACAATTAACGGTTTTTCGATAAAAACAGTTTCGTCGCTAATTTTCACAAAGCGGATTTTAAAGATTTCATTTCAGAAATTTAACGACTCAATATCAAAACATCCCTAAGCGAGTATAGAACTCACCTCTTGCGATGAAAATCGCACACAATACCAAAACTCCGTGAACTCGAACGAACCGAACCTCGCGAACTATCCCGAATCCGCTCCAAAGTGTCACGAACTCGTCTAGGACTCGATTCTAACTTCGGAACAGAACCCAAACACAAATCCCAGCTACTGAACTTCCTTCTTGTCTACGGAATCGGCGTCTCTCGAACATTGGCGATTCGAACCGAAACTTGACGAACCGACATTCCCAACTCCGATTCTGTTTTCACAGCATCAATGAGCAGATTTGCAACCAATGTATCTAGGTTAATTCTTAACTAAAACCCATCAAACCAGTGCCCATTGTGTAGAAAAGTTTGTCTAGTTTCATATGGTACAGACTTCTAACCGATTCGACAATTCTTCAGGGAGTTGTAACAGAAACAAGTGGACTGGGTCAAAACTGTCTCTAATCCAAAACTGAAACTTGTAATTCATTTTTCTTCCACCATACGCAATGAAAGCGTTCATTATTGTGCCTAATTCGAAGCATTTCGTGTCTAGTTTCCGAATCATCAAGAATCACGTTCATCTGAGTTGTGTACAGAGAGATATTAGTTAAATACCGAAGAGGGTTCCTACGGGTTTCCAGCTGAACTTTCTGTTGCACTTGTTGCTTCATCTTCAACCATGTGCGACCATGAATTTGAGCTCTAAGCTGGATTCCAAACATCCAAAACATAACCAAGCTATCAAGAACAGGATTTGACCTTCATTCTATGGCTTCCAACTACAAAGTAGGTGCTGTTTTTCTCAAGGCTAGCACTAAGTTTGACATGCAAAGCTACCAACACTCTCAAAACTCCATATCTCATTTTTCAAGCTTGTAGGTGTGTCAATGGTGATCTATGGAAGAGGAAGGAATAGGTGGCAAAACTAGTATCAGTTGGAAGAGGAAGTTGAGCGGAATTCAATGAACCAAAAATGAGTGACATGCACCAAGGATTGAGAGAGTTCCCTCCTATTCTCTTCTCCCTCACTCTCATGGCCTCTCTCTCTCTCTTCCAACTCTCTCCATTTTCTGTTTCTTTGATTCTGTTTTGGTTTTCAGCAACATGTGTGTGTTGTTGACTTAAGTGAGCTGAAGATTAAATGGAGTGGAAATGACCCTTTTGCCCTTAAGTGATTCATACTCCACAATCTCACTTAAATCTATCTTAATCCACTTCTAATCACTTAATCAAACAATAATTATCCAATAATCAAGTAATGCATATGCGTGTGTTTTGTGAAAGATGGGCCAGCTGAAAGTCACTTATGGGTGGAAAAGACGAAAATACCCCCGTGCTCCTATTTTCTTAAAATCCCAATTAACTCACCATATCATAATTAATCAATTATGCTAATTAATTATCTTGAGACCTCTTGCTAATTTCAATAAATGAAATTAGCTAAATTGGGGATGTTACAAAAACAATCTCCTAGAGCTTGGTATGAGAGACTAAGCAAACATTTAATTGCAAATGGTTTCAAAAAGGGGAAGATTGACTCTAACTTATTCCTTAAAACCAAGGGAAAACTTATCATAGTAGTTCAAATTTATGTCGATGATATTATTTTTGGGTCTACTAATGATAATCTGTGCAAGGAGTTTTCTGAAATGATGACTAGCGAGTTTAAGATGAGCATGATGGGGGAGCTGAATTTCTTTTTGGGACTTCAAGTGAAGCAAATGAAGGAAGGAATCTTCATATGCCAAAACAATTTTTCAAAGGAGCTACTAAAGAAGTTTGACATGAGTGATGCAAAGGAGATTGGTACTCCCATGGCGACTGCAACAAAGTTGACTAAGGACGAGCAAGGTAAACCAGTCAATGAAACGATGTATCGAGGTATGATCGATAGTCTCTTGTATTTAACTGCTTCTCGACTTGATATTATGTTTGCTGTGTGCTTATGTGCTCGATTTCAAGCATGTCCTAAAGAATCACTTTTATTAGTTGTAAAACGGATTCTTAGATATGTTAAGGGAACCATAGATTTTGGATTGTGGTACCCAAAATCGAGTCAATTTTCTTTGGTCGGTTTCTGTGATGCTGATTTTGCTGGATGTACATTAGATAGGAAGAGTACTAGTGGAACCTGTCATTTCTTAGGGCCTTGTTTGACTTCCTTGTCTAGTAAAAAACAGAACATTGTTGCTTTGTCCACCACTGAAGCCGAATATGTGGCGATTGGAAATTGCGTTGCACAAGTTCTGTGGATGAAACGGACTTTAGAGGATTTTGGTTTGTTATATGAAAATGTGCCAGTCCTATGTGATAACACTAGTGCCATTAACATTGCTAAGAACCCCATCCAACACTCTAGAACTAAGCATATAGAAATAAGGCATCATTTCATTAGAGACCATGTTTCTAGGGGGATCATAGCATTACAGTTTGTAGGCACCGATGACCAACCAGCGGATATTTTCACGAAACCCCTCACCGAAGCTCAATTTTGTAAGATCCGGAGAGAGCTCGGTATGCTTGACTTTGCCAGCTTATAATGTGCTATGTGCTTGTTATGTGTCTTCCCTCCTTTTTGATGAAAACAAAGGGGGAGAAAGACTTGCTGCTCTGCTTGTTTATTTCAATGTCATTGGATTAGTTTTTTTTATGCTTATGCTAAAAGACTTGCTGCTCTGCTTGTTTATTTCAATGTAATTGGATTAGTTTTTTTTATGCTTATGCTAAGGGTGAGCTTTTGCCGTTGTTTCTTGTTTATCGCCTCCCTATGCATAAGGTAATTTGTTATCATCAAAAATGGGGAGTTTGTTGAACCAAGTTCAAACACTCCTTGTTTTGTATGATAACAAATTACAATTTGTCTACTAATGGTTACAGTTGAACCAAAGTACAGGACATGAACCAAAGCACAGGATATCTTAAAGTGTAGCGGCTCGAAGGAGAAGCTATCCAAGTGTTCAAGACTTTGTGTTATTTTGCTTTCGATAGGACACATGTAAGATCCTATCACTTCAGCTTTATGACTTTTGTAGTTGAGAGATGAACTTTTAAAATAAAACTATTTTGTTAAAATAAAATTGAACTAGGCTTGGAAAATCTTTATATACGCATGCATGTTAAATAGGTTAGGCACGTAGCATCAGAAAATGGTTTTTGCATGAAAAATCGATTATGAGCTTATTGTAGACAAGCACAAAATCGATTCATAGCTTCTTCCCTAAAGAAGAAAATCGATTTCAAGCTTGCCCTTTTTAAAGAAGAAAATCAATTTCCTTCCTTAGTCGTGAACTTGATTTTTTGCAAAGCTAAGGATCGATTCATGGCTCTCTACTTTATAAGAGAAATCGATTTATGACTCTCTTTTTAAAGAGAATAATCGATTTCCAACTATTTCCTTAAAGCAAAATCGATTTCCAACTACTTTTATAAAAGCAACAAATCGATTTCCCTCTTGTGCACTTAGAGCACAAAATCGATTTGCATCTTATTTATTTTAATTAAAGAATCGATTTCCAACTTTGTTTTTAAATGTAACAAATCGATTTCCTTCCTATACACATAAAGCCATAAATCAATTTGCTCCTTACTTTGATAAAGCAAAGAATCGATTCATGTACTAAGTTTCTTCAGGCTCAAAATCGATTTTACACCTTATGCATTTAAGCATATAATCGATTCCTTTCTTTTTAGAAGCCATCAACGGTCATATTTTTGAGTAAATAATCGATTTTCATACACACTATTTTAAGCAAGGAATCGATTTACTACTCTCCTATTTTACGTAAGATTTTAGTCCAACGGTCATATTTTTACAAACCCTATAAATAGGACTTAGGGTTTTTCATGAGAGAGTACAACAACGCACAACTTACAAATCAAAAAGAAGAAAAGAACAGAACTCTCACTGTCATATTCATACTTCAAGTTCTTCATATTTGAATCCAAATCTCTCATCTCTCTCAACTACAATACTGTTATACTGCTTGAGTGATTGGATCCTAGTTTTCAGTTGTATTCATCTATACTTGGTTGTTGTGAAATCCTGGAAAGTTCTCTTGGGTAATTCAATCGGGGAGATTGAGTTGTAGCGAAATCCTTAGCGGGGAGCTTGGGTTCTCAATTTGGGGAAATTGAGATTGGTGTGGTAGGTATAGGGAAGTTGCTTGCTTGTAAGACGTTGAAGAAGTTCTTCTCATATAGTGGTTATTATCAATTCCAAAGGATACAAAGCCGGAGGCCGAGGACGTAGGGCTTTTATCCCGAACCTCGTAAAAATCACGGTGTATCTCTTTCCCCTATCTTTACTTTGCTTTTCATTATTTTTGTTTATCGTTACATTTGATATTATTGTGGTTAGCGTTCAATATCACTGTAATTGGCTCTATCATAGTTATAGCTTGCTTAGGAATTGCATATAGTTTAAATCCTATTTTCCGCATTCAATTTAAACGTGCATCGTTAAATTTTTGAAAATCAAAATATTTCATTTTTAGCATATAACCTTATTCACCCCCTCTAAGGTTATCATATAGTCCAACAGGCAAGTCGGCAAAGATAAAAATCCTCAAACTTAAAAATAGCTATAAAGAAAGATGGCTCAAGTGAGGATAGATAAACTTCAATAGAATTCTCAAACCTAAATGATTTGTCAGTTCCAGAAGAGACTGACCAGGTACTATATAATTTTAAAAATGAAGAGGGATAAATAAATTATGTCATGAATGGAGTACAGTAGAGTCGAAACATCATTGATGATATTTTCGTATATAATATAACAATAAATGTGATAAATAACAAAAAGGATTATGAATCAAATTTTAGCAAGAATTTTAAACAACGAAATAATTTGAAAAAAATAGAAAGATGCAATTGAAGCAGAAATAAACTCACCTTGTAAGCTAAAAGTTTCGGTCCTGCAGTTTGAACACCTGAAGGTGTGAAGCAGTTGGATACAGATGAGTTTTTGTGCGAAAAAGAAATGAGAATGGTGAAACTGAGATGCAATGCTTGACTTGTTACTTAAGGATTTTCTCGTAGATTTGTCATTGATTTGAAGAGAAATATTCACATGTGATGGACGCAAGTATTTTTTGATACTTAATTAGTCTTGTTGCATATTAAGGGCTCAATTTACATTTGATAGTAGTTGTTACAACTTATTTCTATGGCTCACTTGATAGAGACATTTATATGAAACTCCCTAAAAAGTTTAGTTTTCTCGAGGCATACAATTCAAGCTCTCGAGAATGTTAATTACTCAATCAAATTGAACAATTCAATATACAGACTAAAACAATCTGAACGCATGTAGTATAATCGTCTCAGTGAATATTTGCTAAGGAAGGATATAAAAATGACTCAATTTGTCCATATAATTTTATGAAAATATTTGGAAATGAATTTTCTTTAATTAGTTGATGTTAATGTTGATGACTTACAGAGCTTCCAAAAGCTATAGATTTCTTAAAGAAAGAGTTTGAGATGAAGAGTTAGGAAGGACATAATTCTATTTAGGATTACAAATTGAGCATATATAGTAAATATGGTAAACATGTCTTGCACTTTTTTCCTTCACCCAAATTTTTTCCCAATGGATTTTTGTGGTAAGATTTTTAATGAGGCAGTTCTCGCATAAATGATATTGTACACTTTTACCTTCACTGAGATTTTTTTTTCACACTAGATTTGAACTACCCTTTAAAATTATATTACCTCATTAAAATCAGCAACAAATAATATTTTTTGAAATATTTTTCCATGAAATATTTATTTTCCAAAAAAAGTGAAAAATGATTTTGAAAAATACTCATAAAAAGTATAATTTTTTTTATAATGTTCATATATTGCCTTTATTTTATTTCTATAGCAAACCATTGTTTTTTAGAATGAATATATTTAATTTTTCTATCCAAAACTCCATATATTCCTATCCCGAGAGCACAACTTAGTGTATAATATACTTGTAAGTGTTGTGTGGATATCGGTAGTGCAAGTTCGAACTCGAGTTGCTCCGTTCCCTCCTTAGGCACTCCTCATCCCCCCATCACGCGAGTGTTTGTACACACGACCAAAAAACTCTTATTCCTGTTTATTTGTCACTTTTTAGAAGAGGTAATTATTTGTCTCTCAATTATACCTTAACTATCTTTTATACAGAGACAGATAAGTGTGATGAATAATAAACAATCAAGAGTATTATAGAAAAATATTTATAATTTTATCAAAAACAATAAAATTTATTGATTTTATTAGTTTGTGTAAAACAATCTTAAAAGTTGAATAAAAAGAACTGAAGTAAGTAAAAAAGTTTACGATTGAGGTGGAAACTAAATCAATAAATCTAAATCAGGAACTGAGTTGCAAGCTGGATAGAAGAATTATCTTATTAAGAATTTTAAATCTAGAACTTTGAAGTTAAACTTCACAATCCTTAACAACACTGCTATGTAGTAGTTGAATCTCATGTAAGTGGTGTGATATTAGAGAGATGTCATTTCATAGCTGATGATGGCGTTGATGGGACCACTATCATGAATAGAGTGGAAATTTTTAATCTCTCAAGTGATGTTATCTCTTTAGAAGATATCAATTCTACAAGATAACACAAAGTTATTTTCGAAAAAGATTTAAATAATGTAGCTTTTTCCGATATTGTGAAATTTGAGTTAAGAATTTTACCAAAATATTGGGTAGAAAAAGAAGCTGGAGAGAATATCAGATCATGGATAATACTGATAAGGTTGAATCTGATTTCACACTGGTCACATCTAAGGTTCAGAAGTATAAAATGCAGAGGAATAGAAAAAGTAACCATAGATATGCTTGTTTTCTTTTCTTTTATTGTTTTTGTTACAACAGGCACTTAGAATTGCCACACTAGGCCACGATCCACGCCCGTGGTAGCCACCACACCCTGGTGGTGGATCCATCTGTCTCTCCCTCTTTCATCTAATTTCTTCCAAAATGACTAGCTCCATATCAACTCATCCATGCCACTTTCTAACACTAAAATGCTCATTTCCTACATAACACAATATACAAAATGCAATTATCCAAATCTACATAAAAATTAAACAAAACTAAAGAACTCATGACTAATTAAACTAAAAATGCATGCATAAAACAATGAATTTCCACACTAGGCCACGATCCACGCCTGTGGTAGCCACCAAACCCTGGTGGTGGATCCATCTGTCTCTCCCTCTTTCATCCAATTTCTTCCAAAATGACTCTAGCTCCATATCAACTCATCCAAGCCACTTTCTAACACTAAAATGCTAATTTCCTACATAACACAATATACAAAATGCAATTATCCAAATCTACATAAAAATTAAACAAAACTAAAGAACTCATGACTAATTAAACTAAAACTGCATGCATAAAACAATGAAAATAGGATGCAAATATGGACACATCAAATTACCCCAAGCTTAGAACTTTGCTTGTCCTCAAGCAACCACTATGGCCAAAGTAAGAAGAGGAACCAATAGACACAATGAGTAAGGAACCCGAGATAAAATCACATCAAGCAATAGGTATAGGCAATTCAAGAGCAATAGAGGTAATCAGTATCAAATCCAATAAGGACACTCTCCTATCCACTCTCAAAGTGTTTAAGGGTAAAGTGAATCGCTCAAGTTCCTTCAAAGAAAATACTTTACCATAAGCTTGACTATCAACCAATTCTCCACTGTGTTATTTGAAAGCACATCAACATCACAAGGTCTTTTCAGGATTGTAACGAGACCAAGGGTAATAGATAACAGGTAGGAAGAACAAAGAAAGAGATATTCAAAAGACTATACAACATCTTTGATCAATTATAGGTGACCTTTTAGGCTATACAACATCTTTGATCAATATGCTCAACATACACAATGATGAGCAATCATTTTGGGCACTTGGTCATAGTCTATGTCCTCGTCATACAAATGATCCACTCTTCTTCTTTTTCTTTTTCTTTTTCTTTTTCTTTTTATTTTTATTTAATTTTCTTTTGCTTCTTTATTTTTTTTCTCAATATATTCGCACCAAAATACCATTATTGGAATACACAATAAGAAGAGAGGATTATCATTATTTTCTTTATCTTTTCACGACCACATTGCTCATTTTTACTCTAAAAGGTACCACAAAAATATTTTACCAATCAATTAAGGTACCAAGAAAGTAAATTAACATTAGGCTCAAAGTGGGCAACTAATGGTTGCATGTAAACAAAAACTTTGGGACCTGAAAAATACATAAAGTGACTTGATCATTTTCAACTATGCCAACAAATTTATTCAGTCTTAAAAAGGTTTCAAGCCAAGTTCTAGAGAGTACAATCAAAGTGGAACAACACTCAACAAGAAGAAGAGGGGCACCAATCAAGATGTAGCATGAACCCCTATATCAGCCCAAAACTCACATTTATAGCTCAATCAATGAAAAACACAAAATCAGGAATTTATGCTAATCATCAACTTGCTAAAGATCACCTCTATCTTAAGAGATAACTATATTGCCTTATAGCCTACCACAAGAACACAAATTCGGGTTTCAAACCATCGACTGCCTCAAGGTTCCAAAAAGAACTGGCACAAAGTTTTCATGAGAGGACAAGATGTGCAATGGGGGTAAAAAGATGCTATAATGAAAAATTAACAAAACAGAATATACTGCAAAATTAACAAAACTAAAATATAATGATATGCAAAACAAAATAAAAAATGCAGAAAAGAAAACTCCCTACCCCAAGCTTATAATTTGCATTGTCCCCGGTTTAAATAATCAAGCTGAAGCAGGGGTTGTAACGCCCCAAAATTTAATTAATTATTTAATTGAATTGTTTGGGAATTTAATTGGTAGAAAAATAATAGAATAATAATAATGCTAGTATAGGTGGGCCTATTGTTAGGGTTGGGAGTAGTAATATGAGAAGTGTTAAGCGAGGCCCAAGATGTAATTCACATAAGCTATAGAAAAGCCCATAAAAATAAATAAGTATAAATAAGAGTGTTTTAGGGTTTGGCTCATTTAGAAGGAACAAAAAATAGAATTAGAGAGAAGAGAAGAGGGAGAGAGTGTAACACCCTAAATATTTAATTAATTTATTAATTAAGTATTTAGGAATGTAAAATTAATTAATTGAATATAATTTATTTATTAGAAATTATATTGATATGTGTAGGTGGTATTAGAAGGTGGAGGTGCCAAATTAGATGGACTTGGGCTTAAGTGAGAAGCCCAAGCCCATGACTCTTGTCATATGCGAAGTAGACAAGGCGCCTAGGGGTTAGAGTTTCCTTGCTAGCATTTGCGAAAACTTGAGAAATAGAGAAAAGAGAGGAGAGGCGCGCCGTGGAGAGTAGAGGAAGAGAGGAGAAGGTCGCAAGCCCCAAGGAGAAAAGAAGAACGTGATTCCGTTGCCGTGGTTCCGTTCGTGACCGTCTCTAGGGCTCCTACTCTTCAAATTCGAGGTAAGGGGATATCCTATCAATTCTTATAATGATTCCTATGATAGATCCTAAGTAGCGATGGCCTAGATTTTAACTATGATTATGATGATGTTTGCGAAATCATGTCTTGTTGTTGTTATATGCATGATTCTATGTTGTGCTTGGGATGTGTTGAAATTCGATGTTTGATAGGTGGTCTTGATGATTTTACACGTGATTATGAAAGGTTGTAATATGGGTTGTGTTGGTCATGTGAAAAATTTGGAGAACAAAATAGTTTGTGCTGAAATTGTGTAAAATTCGTGTGCTGGAAGTGTGGCAGGCGCTGGGCGCCCATGGGCGCTGCGCGCCAGTGTGCTGTGTGTGCATGTAGGCGCTGGGTGCAAGCGCTGGGCGCCCGTGTGCGCGTGTCCTGTGTTGCGCCAAGGCGCTGGGCGCTGGGCGCCCGTGTGTGAGTGCGTGTGTGGAGCGCTGGGCGCTGGGTGCCAGCGCTGAGCGCTGAGCGCCCGTGTGTGTGTGTTGCTTGTTGCGCCAAGGCGCTGGGTGCCAGGAGCTGGGCGCTGGGCGCCCATGTGTGCGTGTTGCGTTTTTGTTGGGCGCTGGGCGCCCATGGCGCCAGTTTTTCAGGATGTTCCCAAAATATTTTCGAAAACTGTTTTCGCTATATCTATCGACTCGGACATCCGTTTTAAACATTTCAAAAAGTGTTGGGAAGCTTTTTCAGTTGTCTATCTGTGTGTCCCATTTTTAAAAATAAAAACTTATATTTTCAGAAGGTTGCTAGGCGCCCAAGTGGCTGTTCCCTGTGGTCGTTGCTGTGACATTGAAAACGCGTTTGGTGTCTTCAAAAAAAAAAATTCTCTTTTGCGTACGACCAGTGGTTTTAACGAAGTAGTGTCAAAAATGATGATTTTGACGATGATGCCCCTAGTGGCTAGTTAAATGACTGTTTTGCCCTTAGTGGCTAATATTATTTATAATGACGTGTAAATGACTGTTTTACCCTTAGTGGCTAATATTATTTATAATGAGGTGTAAATGACGATGATGCCCTTAGTGGCTAGTTAAATGACTGTTTTGCCCTTAGTGGCTATTATTATTTATAATGACGTGTAAATGACGATGATGCCCTTGGTGGCTACTAAATGACGTTTTTGGCCCTCAGTGGCTATTGTTGAGTTGATGATATTTATGTATAAGTGACGATGAAACCCAGTGACGTTTGAGGCCCGAAAGGCTAAGTGATGTTAAGGCCTAAAAGGCTAAGTGATGTTGTTGTGTGTAAATTGTGAATTGACAGGTGCTGTGCTTCTTGTGAGCAACTTGGTAAGTGACGGGTCACATGGTTGACCGTGATTGTGTGATTTGTGTGTGGTGCATGTTATAGTGTCTCATGCATCCCATGTGCATAAACCCATTGACGTTTTGAGGCCCAAAAGGCTAAGTGACGATGAGGCCATAATGGCTAAGCGACGTTTGTGAAAAGGTACCTCATGCATATGCCCGCGAGTGGGTTGCATTTCATATGCCTACATGACATAGTGATGAGTTATTGTAGTGAGGTGATTGATGATTGTGATGTGATTAATTTAGAGCTGTGATTTGACTTATTATTTATCATATGATTTATTATATGAGTTGAATTGGACTCACCTTTTTCTGTTTGAATGTTACCCCCATGCGGTAACGTGCAGGTGATTGCGAGTGAAGGACTAGGTACCTTCACTAATTCGAGTCGAGTCGTCACGCTCTGATACGTAGCACTCGGGGGGGGGGGGGGACGAACTTAATGTATTGATTGATTTTGGTTGTTATGTTTAGTTGACAATTCGGTTTTATTTTGTTACTCCGCTGCGTAGTTGATTTTATTGACGTTAAGTTTTATTGCGATGATAACTGTGGTTTTGAGATTCGCCTTTTAGTGATGTGCTACGTAATACATGGTTATTATGTTTTTGAGCTGTTTATTGAGAAGTGTGGTTTTATTGAAGCATGTGTAACATTCCTCGTGCGAAACAAAATTTTGAAAACTCAGATATTTTTTTCCAATTAGATTAATGGGTAGAAAAGGGGTGTTACAATAGTGGTATCAGAGCAGTTCGGTCTGTCCGGCCAATGTTGTCCTGTCATAGTGTCTTATGACAATAGATTAGTACTAAATTCTTGGTTTGTGCTGCAGTGATAGTTTGAAATGGCTGGGAGAAATGACGCTGCTCTTGCTGCTGCATTGCAGGCTATGGCGCAGGCGGTGCAGGGTCAGCAGAATGCTGGAGAGAACGCTGGTTTTCGGAGTCTGACTACTTTCCAGAGAGAGAATCCGCCCACTTTTAAGGGCAAATATGATCCAGATGGTGCTATGGCTTGGTTGAAGGAGAACGAGAGGATATTCAGGGTGATGGACTGCACTGTTGAGCAGAAGGTCCGTTTTGGTACCCACATGTTAGCCGAGGAGGCCGACGACTGGTGGATGGCTACTAGGTAGAGATTGGAGGCTGTGCAGGAAGAGATTACTTGGGAGGTATTCAGCAGGGAATTTCTGAGAAAATATTTTCCTGAAGACGTCCGAGGGAAGAAAGAGATAGAGTTCCTGGAACTAAAGCAGGGTGGTATGTCTGTGACTGCATATGCGGCGAAGTTTGTGGAACTGGCAAAATTTTATCCACATTACAGTGAGGCTACAGCTGAATTTTCTAAATGCATCAAGTTCGAGAATGGGTTGAGGCCTGATATCAAAAAGGCCATTGGTTATCAGAAGATTCGTGTGTTCGCTGATCTGGTTGACAGTTGTAGAATCTTTGAGGAGGACAGTACTGCTCATTATAAAGCTACGTCTGAGAAAAAGGGTAAGTTTCAGAGTCGAAGCAAGCCGTATGAGGTTCCTGCGGGTAAGAGTTATCAGAAAGCTACTGGAGGTAAGAATTCTAGTGGGGGAGATGCTCCTGCTAGCATTGTCTGTTATAAGTGTGGCAAGCCTGGCCACAAGAGTACTACATGCAGGTCTGATGAGAGAGTTTGCTATCGTTGCGGTAAAAAGGGTCATATGGCGGCCGAGTGTAAGGTCAAGGATGTGGTGTGCTTCAATTGTGGTGAGTCAGGCCATATCAGTACAAAGTGTACCAAGCCGAAGAAGGAAAGGTCTACTGGGAAGGTGTTTGCATTGGCAGGAGAGGAGCCAGATGAGAAGGATGGTCTGATTAGAGGTACGTGTTTTATTAATGGTACTTCTCTGAAATCTCTTATTGATACTGGTGCTACCCATTGCTTTATATCTGTTGATTGTTGTAAAAGATTGGGTCTTGTTTTATCTGCTATGTGTGGGGATATGGTTGTCGATACTCCTGCGAAGGGGTCGGTGATTACGTCCCAGGTGTGTTCCCAGTGTCCCGTGTCGATCTTCGGCAGGGACTTTATTGTGAATTTTGTTTGCTTGCCGTTGAGAGGTCTGGATGTAATCTTAGGCGTGGACTGGTTAGAGAATAATCACGTTCATATCAATTGTCGTAGCAAGTCGGTCAGTTTCGGGGAAGAAGATTCTATTTTGGTATCTGCTGGTCAGTTGAAGAAGTTGAAGAAAGAAGGAGTTCAGCTTTTTGCATTGATGGCATCGTTGTCTGCTGAGAGTCAGGCTGTTATTGAAGAACTGCAAGTGGTACGCGAGTTCCCTGAGGTTTTTCCTGATGAAATTTCGGGTGTGCCGCCGGAGAGAGAAGTTGAGTTTTCGATTGAACTTGTACCTGGTACGAGGCCTGTGTCTATGGCACCGTACAGGATGTCGGCGTCTGAATTGTCTGAATTGAAGACGCAACTTGAAGAATTGCTTGAGAAGAAGTTTGTGAGACCGAGTGTGTCACCGTGGGGAGCTCCGGTATTGTTAGTGAAGAAGAAAGATGGGAGCATGAGGTTATGCGTAGACTATCGTCAGTTGAATAAGGTAACTATCAAGAATAAGTATCCGCTTCCGAGGATCGACGATCTGATGGATCAGTTAGTGGGTGCCCGTGTTTTCAGCAAAATTGATTTAAGGTCCGGATATCATCAGATTGAAGTGAAGGATGAGGATGTTCAGAAGACAGCGTTCAGGACAAGGTATGGGCATTATGAATATTCAGTGATGCCGTTCGGTGTGACCAATGCTCCTGGTGTATTTATGGAATATATGAATCGTATTTTCCATAATTACCTAGATCGGTTTGTGGTGATCTTCATAGATGACATTCTAGTTTATTCTAAGTCGGAAGAAGAGCATGCTGAGCACCTGAAGACAGTGTTAGAAGTTCTGAAAGAGAAAAAGTTGTATGCTAAGTTATCAAAGTGTGAGTTCTGGCTGAAAGAGGTGAGTTTCCTTGGGCACGTGATTTCTGGTAATGGTATTGCGGTTGATCCGGCAAAAGTGGAGGCAGTATTGGAGTGGGAGGCTCCGAAGTCCGCAACAGAGATTAGAAGCTTTTTGGGTTTGGCTGGGTACTACAGGAGGTTCATCGAGGGTTTTTCCAAGTTAGCCCTTCCGTTGACTCAGTTGACCTGTAAGGGTAAAGTTTTTGTTTGGGATGCTCGCTGTGAGGAAAGTTTTATGCAACTGAAAAAGAGATTGACAACGTCGCCTGTTTTGACGTTGCCTAATCCGGAGGAACCGTTTGTTGTATATTGTGACGCTTCGAAGATGGGTCTTGGGGGTGTGCTGATGCAAGATGGGAAAGTCGTTGCGTATGCGTCGAGGCAATTGCGGGTTCATGAGAAAAATTACCCTACGCATGATTTGGAGTTGGCTGCTGTGGTATTTGTGCTTAAGATTTGGAGGCACTACCTTTATGGTTCGAGGTTTGAAGTGTTCAGTGATCATAAGAGTCTAAAGTATCTGTTCGATCAGAAAGACTTGAATATGAGACAGCGTCGGTGGTTGGAGCTCTTGATGGATTATGACTTTGGTTTGAATTATCATCCCGGCAAAGCTAATGTCGTGGCTGATGCTTTAAGCAGAAAGTCTTTGCATATGTCGGCAATGATGGTGAAAGAATTAGAGCTGATTGAGGAATTCAGAGATTTGAGTTTGGTTTGTAAAATGACACCTCGCAGTGTCAAGCTGGGAATGTTAAAGATCGATAATGATTTCCTGGGCAGCATCAGAGAGGCTCAGAAGTCAGATGTCAAGTTAGTAGATTTAATTAATGGGGTTGGTCAATCTGAAAATGAAGATTTCAAATTGGATTCTAGTGGTGTGTTGAGGTTCCGAGGTAGGATCTGTGTTCCGGATGATGAGGAGATGAGAAAGGCAATTTTAGAGGAGGGTCATCGTAGCAAGTTGAGTATACATCCTGGAGCGACGAAAATGTATCAAGATTTGAAAAAGATGTTTTGGTGGTATGGTATGAAGAGAGATGTGGCGCAGTTTGTGTATGCCTGTTTGACCTGTCAGAAATCTAAGGTTGAGCATCAGAAGCCTGCAGGGTTAATGCAACCGTTGGAGGTTCCAGAGTGGAAGTGGGATAGCATTGCAATGGACTTTGTGACGGGATTACCGAATACAGTTAGGGGTCAAGATGCTATTTGGGTGATCGTTGATAGGTTAACGAAGTCTGCTCACTTTATTCCTATTAATATCACTTATCCGGTGTCGAGGTTGGCAGAGGTCTATGTCAAAGAAATTGTGAAGTTGCACGGCGTTCCGAAGAGTATTGTGTCAGATAGGGATCCGAGGTTCACTTCTGAGTTTTGGACGAGTTGGCAGAAGGAATTGGGTTCGAAGCTGAAAATGAGTTCAGCATATCATCCTCAGACAGATGGTCAGTCAGAGAGAACAATTCAGTCGTTAGAAGATTTGTTGAGGGCTTGTGTATTGGAACAATGGGGTTCATGGGATTCCTACCTTGCGTTGATTGAGTTTACCTATAACAACAGTTACCATTCCAGTATCGGGATGGCACCATTTGAAGCATTGTATGGTCGAAAGTGTAGAACGCCATTGTGTTGGTATGAGTCGGGGAGAGTGTAGTGTTGGGACCGGAGATTGTCCGGGAGACTACAGAGAAGATCAAGATGATCCGTGAAAAGATGAAGGCTTCGCAGAGCCGTCAGAAGAGTTATCATGACAAGCGGAGGAAAGATTTAGAGTTTCAGGAGGGTGAACATGTGTTCTTGAGGGTTTCTCCTATTACCGGTGTTGGTCGAGCGTTGAAATCGAAGAAGCTCACTCATCGATTTGTTGGTCCTTATCAGATTTCTGAAAGAATCGGAAATGTGGCTTATAGAGTGGCTTTACCGCCAAATCTTTCGAATTTGCATGACGTGTTTCATGTGTCGCAATTTCGGAAGTATGTTTCGGATCCATCTCATGTGATCCATATGGATGATGTAGAGGTGCGGGATAATCTCACTGTGGAGACGATGCCCGTACGGATTGCGGATCGTGAAGTGAAAGCGCTTAGAGGTGAAGAGATTGCATTAGTGAAAGTGGTTTGGCTAGGAGCTGCCGGTGAGAGCATGACTTGGGAGCTAGAGAGCAAGATGCGAGAGTCCTACCCAGAGTTGTTTGATCAGGTAAATTTCGAGGACGAAATATTCTAAGTGGGGGAGAGTTGTAACACCCTAAATATTTAATTAATTTATTAATTAAGTATTTAGGAATGTAAATTAATTAATTGAATATAATTTATTTATTAGAAATTATATTGATATGTGTAGGTGGTATTAGAAGGTGGAGGTGCCAAATTAGATGGACTTGGGCTTAAGTGAGAAGCCCAAGCCCATGACTCTTGTCATATGCGAAGTAGACAAGGCGCCTAGGGGTTAGGGTTTCCTTGCTAGCATTTGCGAAAACTTGAGAAATAGAGAAAAGAGAGGAGAGGCGCGCCGTGGAGAGTAGAGGAAGAGAGGAGAAGGTCGCAAGCCCCAAGGAGAAAAGAAGAACGTGATTCTGTTGCCGTGGTTCCGTTCGTGGCCGTCTCTAGGGCTCCTACTCTTCAAATTCGAGGTAAGGGGATGTCCTATCAATTCTTATAATGATTCCTATGATAGATCCTAAGTAGCGATGGCCTAGAATCTATGTTGAGCTTGGGATGTGTTGAAATTCGATGTTTGATAGGTGGTCTTGATGATTTTACACGTGATTATGAAAGGTTGTAATATGGGTTGTGTTGGTCATGTGAAAAATTTGGAGAACAAAATAGTTTGTGCTGAAATTGTGTAAAATTCGTGTGCTGGAAGTGTGGCAGGCGCTGGGCGCCCATGGGCGCTGCGCGCCAGTGTGCTGTGTGTGCATGTAGGCGCTGGGTGCCAGCGCTGGGCGCCCATGTGCGCGTGTCCTGTGTTGCGCCAAGGCGCTGGGCGCTGGGCGCCCGTGTGTGAGTGCGTGTGTGGAGCGCTGGGCGCTGGGTGCCAGCGGTGGGCGCTGGGTGCCAGCGCTAGGCACTGAGCGCCCGTGTGTGTGTGTTACTTGTTGCGCCAAGGCGCTGGGTGCCAGGCGCTGGGCGCATGGCGCCCATGTGTGCGTGTTGCGTTTTTGCTGGGCGCTGGGCGCCAGCTGCCTGGGCGCTGGGCGCCAGCTGCCTGGGCGCTGGGCGCCCATGGCGCCAGTTTTTCAGGATGTTCCCAAAATATTTTCGAAAACTGTTTTCGCTACATCTTTCGACTCGGACATCCGTTTTAAACGTTTCAAAAAGTGTTGGGAAGCTTTTTCAGTTGTCTATCTGTGTGTCCCATTTTTAAAAATAAAAACTTATATTTTCAGAAGGTTGCTGGGCGCCCAAGTGGCTGTTCCCTGTGGTCGTTGCTGTGACATTGAAAACGCGTTTGGTGTCTTCAAAAAAAAAAATTCTCTTTTGCGTACGACCAGTGGTTTTAACGAAGTAGTGTCAAAAATGATGATTTTGACGATGATGCCCCTAGTGGCTAGTTAAATGACTGTTTTGCCCTTAGTGGCTAATATTATTTATAATGACGTGTAAATGACGATGATGCCCTTAGTGGCTAGTTAAATGACTGTTTTGCCCTTAGTGGCTATTATTATTTATAATGACGTGTAAATGACGATGATGCCCTTGGTGGCTAGTAAATGACGTTTTTGGCCCTCAGTGGCTATTGTTGAGTTGATGATATTTATGTATAAGTGACGTTGAAACCCAGTGACGTTTGAGGCCCGAAAGGCTAAGTGATGTTAAGGCCTAAAAGGCTAAGTGATGTTGTTGTGTGTAAATTGTGAATTGACGGGTGCTGTGCTTCTTGTGAGCAACTTGGTAAGTGACGGGTCACATGGTTGACCGTGATTGTGTGATTTGTGCGTGGTGCATGTTATAGTGTCTCATGCATCCCATGTGCATAAACCCAGTGACGTTTTGAGGCCCGAAAGGCTAAGTGACGATGAGGCCATAATGGCTAAGCGACGTTTGTGAAAAGGTACCTCATGCATATGCCCGCGAGTGGGTTGCATTTCATATGCCTACATGACATTGTGATGAGTTATTGTAGTGAGGTGATTGATGATTGTGATGTGATTAATTTAGAGCTGTAATTTGAATTATTATTTATCATATGATTTATTATATGAATTGAATTGGACTCACCCTTCTGTTTGAATGTTACCCCCATGCGGTAACGTGCAGGTGATTGCGAGTGAAGGACTAGGTACCTTCACTAATTCGAGTCGTCACGCTCTGATACGTAGCACTCAGGGGGGGGGGGGGACGAACTTAATGTATTGATTGATTTTGGTTGTTATGTTTTGTTGACAATTCGGTTTTATTTTGTTACTCCGCTGCGTAGTTGATTTTATTGACGTTAAGTTTTATTGCGATGATAACTGTGGTTTTGAGATTCGCCTTTTAGTGATGTGCTACGTAATACATGGTTATTATGTTTTTGAGCTGTTTATTGAGAAGTGTGGTTTTATTGAAGCATGTGTAACATTCCTCGTGCGAAACAAAATTTTGAAAACTCTGATATTTTTTTCCAATTAGATTAATGGGTAGAAAAGGGGTGTTACAGAGAGCGACGGCCAAGAGGAGAGAAGAGAGAGAGAGCGATGCCAAGAGGAGAGAGGAGGCTAGGGTTTCGTGATCTTCAAAGGCTAGGGTTCGCGATCTTCTAAGGCTAAGGTAAGGGTGGGGTTCTAGCTCTATAATGGGTCCTATGAATGGCTTTATGTAGGGGTTAGGGTTTGATAAGTTGTCACCATGTATGATCATATGTTTATGTTGCCTTGTTGAACAATTGTTGTGTGATTGGTGTTCTATGTTATTAGCCCTAGAATTATATTTGTGCTTGCCATGTTCATAAGGGAAACGATCTGGATATAGGTTCGGTTATACAGTAACTGGGAACAATCCAGCGGTCCAAAAATTATGTGGTTTACTTTTTCCGAAACTAGAGTTAATTCTTTTTAACTTTACACTAGTTTGGTTGCTTTTGAAGTTGTATAGCTCGAGTTATAGGTGTCACAAGTTAGGGTAAAATTCTGGAAACGATCTGGGTATAGGTTCGGTTACACAGTAACTGGGAATAATCTAGTAGTCCAAAAATTATGTGGTTTACCTTTTCAGAAACTAGACTTAATTCTTGTTAATTTGGAACTAGTTTGGTTGCATTTGGAGTTGTATGGCTCGAGTTATAGGTGTCACAAGTTAGGTTGAAATTCTGGAAACAATCTGGATATACGTTCGGTATTTCGTGTATAACGTTTTCGTTTGAACTCATTTTTGAATGATTCTTGATTCATTGAAAACTACACTCAATTTGTTTTGGGTTAAGCTCAAGTACCATGTCATTTTATTGAGTTTTGATAATTTTAGAGGTGTCGCAAGCGAGGTCATAGTGGCTGTCCTGTTTTCTGAACCTTATTGCATATTTACTGAAACTGTACGAATTGGACCATTATTTTGCAAAATAACAATTATAGTCAGGAACTAGACATTCTTAGCTTTCCATAGAGGGGTCCTTTGCTAAGTTTTGATACCGTTTGATAGGTTAATTAATTCACCGAAGTAGAGGTATGTTTGATAGAAATTTGCCCTGTGCCTGACAGTGTGTTTGCTTGCTAAAACTAGCGCCCTAGGCGACCTGTGACTTGTGTTTGTTGCTTGCGGGTGATGGCGCCCTATCCCTAGGCGTCATGCTCTATTTTGTTGCTGTTGGTGTTGGCGCCTTGTCCCTAGGCGCCACACCCTATTTCTGTGCTGTTGGTGTTGGCGCCCTGTCCCCAGGCGCCACACCCTATTTCTGTGTGGCTGATGATGGCGCCCTGTCCCTAGGCGCCATGCTCTATTTCATTGTTGCTGGTGTTGGCGCCCTGTCCCAAGGCGCCACACCCTGTTTCTGCGTTGCTGGTGTTGGCGCCCTGTCCCTAGGCGCCACACCCTAGTGTTGCTGCTGTTGTTGCTGTGCTGTGTTGCTGCTGCTATTGCTGTGCTGTGTTGCTGTGTTGTGTTGCTGCTGCTGTTGCTGTGCTGTGTTGCTGTGCTGTGCTGCTGTTGTTGTGTTGCCATTGCTGTGTTGCTGTGCTGTGTTGCTGTGCTGCTATTTCTGTGTTGTTGCTGGTGTTGTTGCTGCCGTTGTTGCAGTGTTGCGGTTGCTGTTTCCGTTGTTGCTATTGTTGCTGCTGCCGTTGTTGCTATTGTTGCTGCTGCTGTTGCAGTGTTGCTGTCGCCGTTGTTGCTATTGTTCCTGTTGCCATTGTTGATGTGGCTGCCCAAATGTGAATCTCACGATTGTTATTTAAAATGATGTTGAATATGTGATTAGGCCCAAAGTTGCCAAAATGTTGAAAGTTGCTAAAATATTGCGATGTTGCCAAAATGTTGAAAATTGCTAAGTAGTAAATTGTTGACGACGAAGGTTGTACGAAGACGAATTTGCCTCTATTCATTGGCAGGTGATGTGATGTAGGCCTACGGCTAATGTTGCTTTCCGATGTTGTTGCGTTGCTATGTAACTGTTGTTATTTGTTTGTGCATTTACATAGCGTCGCATGCATAGCATATTTTTACGATGGAGCTATGCTCAAACCACGACGACGATGTTGCGATGTTGATGCCCCTATTTACGGGTTTGATTTATGGTACCACATGCATTATAGGGCGGTGGCCCTGAGTCGAGTCACATTCTGCATTCATGTTGCATATTTATGCGATCGGAATGATTTGACTGTCGTGACGTAATGACTTGACTGTTGTGATATGATGATATTGACTGTTGTGATATGATGATATTGACCGTTGTGATATGATGATATTGACTGTTGTGAAATGATGATCTGATGTCCTGACCTGTTACATATTGTCTTTCATATGATTCATTATATGGTTCGATATCTCACCCCTTCTGTTTGAATGTTATCCCTATGTTGGTAACGTGCAGGTAACCTCGAATGAATGCCGTTGTACCTTCATTTGATCGAGTCGGTGTCGTCGCTCTGATACGTAGCACTCGGGGGGATGAACGTTTATTTATGTTATTTAAGTTGTTTAATGTTGGATTTTGAGTTATGAATTTTTCATAGTTGCCACGATTGTTTAGTTGAACCATTTGAATTTCCGCTGCGTAGTTAAAAGAAGTTTGACTTGTTTTGAAATATTGTTTTATCAGTTCAACCGAAAGCGCTATGTATCTGTTTTCAAAAAGCAAATTAACCCGTCTATTGTTTTCACGAAGCAAATGTGGCACTCCATTGTTTGTCGAAAAAGATTTTTATGAACTCTGATTTCGCACTATTTTACCGGGTAGAAATGGGGTATTACAGGGGTGAAAAGGAAAGACTTCCGTGTAACCAATTTATTCATAGCCAGAAACAAACAAATAGAAAGAGGAGAAACCACCTGGATCCCATAGCTTGTGGTAGAAATACCAAGGTGCACTCTCAACATGAGACCTTCCTTCTGGATCCCATAGCTTGGGAAAGAAAAGCCTAATGATGGTGAACATGTAAGAGCTTCCTACAGGATCCCATGGCTTGAAGCATGGTGATTGTAAGAGGAAAGGCTAGAGAATTATGACGGCTGATAACTCTCCATTTGTAGAGTTATTTACTAATTTCTATTCTTAAATCCTTGTGAGTTTGCATGCTTAGCCTAGGAGTTATGTGAATATTTATGTTAAATCAAGGAAAAGGGAGTCAAGAACTGAAATGGAATTTATTTGGCACAATTGGTGCCCTTGTGAAGTTTCTAATGTTTTCTGTTAAGTGCTATAGCATCAGGTGCTATAACATCCTGCGCGCAGTAGAGCTGGGGCCCACTTGGAGACAAAAGCAGGAAACAAATCTGCAGTAAATCCTGATCTTGTCCAGACAGCGCCTCCCTATTGGCACACCCTATGCTGATGTAGCCACCCTTCTACCAATTGCACATGACCACTTGGAAAACATGGATGGGACAACATGACCCACTTGTCTCCCCCACTTGCAAAAGAGGAGGGAAAAATCTGCACTATAAAGAAGCTCCACTCCCACACTTAAAGAGAGACTCCACATTCCATAATCCATCATCCATTACACTTCCAGCACGAAATTCTCTGGTTTTTGAAAGGAAACATATAGTGATAAACTGTCCTCTTGCATCCATTGAAGATCAATCATCAAATCCATTAGAAGATTCTGTTCTGCTCGTGCTATAGCACTGTCAGCACACCAGTTCATGCGTAGGAGTTGGAGGGGTGTATCTTTTGCACATTCTTCTTCTATTTTCTGTCTTGGTAATATGAACTCCACTGTTTGTAAGTTGTTGATAATGTTTAACATGAGCTAAACATCTTTTAGTTGGATTGCTTGAGCTTTGTAATGAATCTTTAATGTGTTAGTAATATAATATTATGATGCATGCATTTGAATCTTTGTGTTTTAATATTTCCAAACCTGTTTTGGAATTGGCCAACTAAAATAGGTAGATTCATGGGTTCAGAAATGGTTCATGAGTTGATCTCAAAGATTGATATGAGTGAGTGGTTGTTTTAAAGACATTTAGAACAATCCTTGCCCAAACCTAGACATAGGAGGGCTTAGTTCATAGAGAGAATACCGTGGGCTCTTTAATATACAAAGGTGAACTTACTTGAAGCTTAGACATAGGATCTTGTCATGAAACCTTGGTGAAAGTGACCGAAAGACACGTAACATTTGCTACAGCACTCAATGCTATAGCACTAACATAAGAGAAATTACTTAGTAAAAGCAATCCAACTAAGTCTTCACCATATAGTTTCCCTTGTTATTCCCTTGCACTTCAACCTTTATTTTACTATTCCAAAATTGTGTTTTTATCCTTACACACTGATTTGCTACGACATGACAACTCTAAATTAAATACAATCCCTATGGGTACGACCTGTATTTTCTACTATATTACTTGTGTGACTGCGTATACTTGCGCATATATAAAATTCCACAACAAGTTTTTGGCGCCGTTGCCGGGGATTGGAATTAATTTTACTGTTGAAATTCTTAGCATAATAGTGTAGCTTTTACTCTGGTATTTGTTTCTGATGCCACAGCACAGGGTGCTATAGCATATGCACAGGCTCAATTCACCAGAATTTCAATTTGATCCTGAAATAGAAAGGAGGTTCAGAACATTGCGAAGGCAGCAAAGGTTACAGAAGAGAGCAGCCATGTCAGAACATAACTCTCGCAGAAGTTCCCATAGAGGAGGAAGAGGTGGCAGAGGTAGAGATTCCCAACATGGTGGAACCCAACATGGCACTCACACTGAAATTCATGCATTCACAGGGAGAGGACCAGTCACTGATTATTCAGGCCCTGTTCATGACTCAGAAGAATGGTACAGGCAACAATTCATACAGATTGGACCAGAAGGTATGGTTAATGATAGGGACAGGTCAATGAGGGATTATGCAGTTTTTAACCCTTAAGCCATGCAAACTAGCATAGTGAGACCTCAACTTAATACAGCTCATTTTGAATTTAAACCAATGATGTTTCAAATGCTTCAAACAATTGGTCAGTTTTGTGGAACCATCAATGATGATCCACATTTGCACTTAAAACAATTTTTGGAAGTTTGTAGTAATTTCTCTTTTCCTGGAGTTTCTGATGATGCCTTTAGACTCAAACTTTTTCCCTATTCTTTAAAGGACAGGGAAAAAGCTTGGCTGAACTCATTAGAACTTAATTCAATCCACACTTGGAATGAGTTAGCAGAAAAAATTTTGGCAAAATATTTTCCACCTAGCAAAAATGCAAAAATGAGAAATGAAATTACTTCATTCAGACAATTTGATAATGAATCATTGTATGAAGCATGGGAAAGATACAAAGAGTTGTTGAGAAAATGTTCTCACCATGGCCTACCTGTCATTATCCAAATGGAGACATTTTACAATGGATTGGAGCCACAAACCAGATTGATGCTTAATGCTTCTTCAGGAGGTGTCTTGCTAAAATCATCTTACAATGATGCTTGTGACCTTATTGATGACATAGCAGCAAATAGATACTCTTGGCCTACAGCCAGGTCCACACCTCAAAAGAAAGCAGGGGTACTTGAAGTCAATGAGGTGACAAAGCTAACAGCTCAAGTAGCTTCCCTCACCAACACGGTCAAAAATATCACCACGGCCAATGCTATAACATCAAATGCTATAGCCTCTCCTCAGAACTATGAGTCAACAGAAGCTGCTGCTGTAATTGAACAAGCCCCTCCTAGTGAAACCACTTGTGTCTATTGTGGAGGAGGGCACATTTATGAAGAATGCCCAAGCAATCCTGTATCTGGAAACTATGTGGGATTCAATAAAAATAATAACCCCTACTCAAATTCCTACAATCCTGGGTGGAGACACCATCCAAATTTTAGATGGAACAATAATGCAGCAAGCTCATCTAATGTTGCGGCACCAAATGCACCACCAGGATTCCCTGCCCAGCAACAACAAAGGCAGACTCCTCAACCTGTTGACAACTCCATGGAGACCCTATTGAAGGAATTTGTGAAGGACACTAAAATCTTCATGAATGACACTAAGGCTTCAATTCAATTTCATGAAGCTGCTATCAAGAACCATGAGAATCAAGTAGGGCAAATTGCTACTGCTCTAACTCAGAGGCCTAGTGGAGCGTTGCCCTCAACAACTGAAGCATCTACTTCACATGCCCATGGGAAGGAGCGCGTCAAAGCTATTTCAGTGAGGAGTGGGAAGGAATTGCAAGGGTCAACAGAGGTTTCAACTGATGAAAACTCAAACAGAAAAGAATGAAAAAGCTGAAAAAGAAAAGAAAAATACAGATGTTGAAGCACCTAAGGCTATAACATCTGATGCTATAGCACCTAGCTCTTCACAGAAAATTGTCCCTGAGTACCCACCTCCTCCTTTTCCACAAAGGCTGAAGAAGGCTCATGGGGACACACAATTCAGTAAATTCCTGGAGGTGCTGAAACAACTGCACATCAATGTCCCTATGGTGGAGGCACTTCAACAAATGCCCAACTATGCAAAATTTATGAAGGATGTCCTCACCAAAAGGAGAAGACTTGGTGAATTTGAAACTGTGGCAATGACTGGTGTATGTAGTTTAATTGTTCAAAACAAACTCCCAAGAAAACTTAAGGATCCTGGCAGTTTCACAATACCCTGCTCCATTGGAGAGTTCTACAATGGTAGAGCTTTATGCAACTTAGGTGCAAGTATTAACTTGATGCCTAAGTCTGTATACACTCAGTTGGGAATAGGAACTGCCACACCTACTACTGTTATACTTCAATTAGCTGATAGATCTTTAGCTTACCCTGAAGGAATAGTTGAAGATGTACTAATCAAAGTTGACAAGTTTGTTTTCCCTGTAGATTTTGTTGTTCTTGACTTTGATGCAGATAAGGAAGTTCCCATCATACTAGGCAGATCATTTTTAGCCACTGGAAGGACCCTAATTGATGTTCAAAAAGGAGAATTAACTATGAGGGTCAATGACCAATAAGTGAAGTTCAATGTCCTGGATGCTTTGAAGTATCCAGATCCAAATATAGAGGAGTGCTCCTTTGTTATCTCTCTTGATCAAGTGGTCCAGAAACATTTTCACAAACAACAAGACCACTTGGGCAAGATTTTTGATGAGAGTGAGAAGACAGAACTTGTAGAAAAGGGAGCCATTCAACAAGAACCAAAAATCAGAGAAGCTTGGGTAAAAAAGTATGAGTCTCTAGATCTTGAAAACTCAAGCCTCAAGAAGAATGTTCCCTCCATTAAACAACCACCCCCCTTGGAGCTTAAAGAATTTCCTAAACACCTCAAATATGCCTATTTAGGGAAAAATGATACTCTCCATGTGATCATTGCTTCTGATCTCACACAGGATCAGGAACATGATCTCATTGCTACCTTAAAAAGGCATAAGAAGGCTATGGCATGGCAGATGGCAGACATCAAGGGAATCAATCCAACAATCTGCATGCACAGAATAGTTTTAGATGAAAATGCTAGAAACAGCATTGAGGGGCAAAGGAGACTCAATCCTATCATGAAAAGGTGGTTAAAAAGGAAATTATCACGTGGTGGATGCTGGTATTATTTACCCAATTTCAGATAGTGCATGGGTGAGCCCTGTGCAATGTGTTCCCAAGAAAGGAGGTGTCACTGTTATAGCAAATGATAAAAATGAGTTGATTCCAACAAGGACAGTTACAGGGTGGAGAATATGCATGGATTATAGAAAGCTCAATAAGGCTACCAAAAAGGATCACTTCCCTTTACCCTTTATTGATCAGATGCTAGACAGGCTTGCAGGTAAAGAGTTCTACTGCTTCTTAGATGGCTACTCTGGTTATAATCAAATAGCCATATTGCCTGAAGATCAAGAGAAGACAACATTCACATGTCCCTATGGCCCATTTTCCTTCAGGAGAATGCCATTTGGACTGTGCAATGCACCTGCTACCTTTCAGAGATGCATGATGGCCATATTTTCAGACTTCATTGAAAAATCCATCGAGGTTTTTATGGATGACTTCTCTGTGTTTGGGGAAGATTTCCAGAACTGTCTAACCAATTTAGAGGAAATCCTTGTGAGGTGTGAAGAAACCAACTTGGTCTTGAATTGGGAAAAATGCCACTTCATGGTCCAAGAAGGTATTGTTTTAGGTCACAAGATCTCCAAAAAGGGTTTGGAAGTTGATAAAGCCAAAATTGAAGTCATTGACAAGCTTCCTCCACCAACAACTGTGAAAGATGTTAGAAGTTTCTTAGGCCATGCTGGATTTTACAGAAGGTTCATAAAAGACTTCTCCAAGATATCAAAGCCATTGTGTCAGTTGCTACAGCATGACACATCCTTTATCTTTGATGAACCCTGTCAGCAGGCATTCCAGAAACTGAAGACAGCCTTAGTTACAGCACCAATCATTGTAACACCTGACTGGAACAAACCTTTTGAGCTCATGTGTGATGCTAGTGACTATGATGTAGGAGATGTCCTAAGGCAAAGGTATGATAAAGTATTTCATTCCATTTATTATGCTAGCAAAACACTTGTTGAAGCTCAATTAAATTATACAGTCACTGAGAAAGAATTGTTAGCTGTGGTATTTGCATTTGACAAATTTAGATCATACTTGGTTGGCACAAAAGTCATAGTTTATACAGATCATTCAGCCATCAAGTATTTGATTTCAAAGAAAGATGCAAAACCTAGGCTAATAAAATGGGTTCTCCTCCTCCAAGAATTTGATTTGGAAATTCGTGACAAAAAGGGGGTGGAGAACCAAGTTGCTGACCATTTGTTTAGAAGTGAAGGTGAAAGTGCAGGTACACAAGAAATGGAGATCAAGGAGAGCTTCCCTGATGAAAAGTTGCTGACTGTCAGTGTAACAACACCTAGTGTTATAGCATCGAGTGCTATAGCACCTTGGTTTGTAGATATAGTCAATTACCTTGTCAGCAGAATTGTACCACCAAATCTGACCTACCAACAAAAGAAGAAGTTTATCCATGATGTTAAACATTACTATTGGGATGAGCCCTTCCTCTATAAAGAATGTCCAGACCAATTGATTAGAAGATGTCTTGCAAAAGAAGAACAACACCCAGTGCTACAGCAGTGTCATGCTGCACCTTATGGAGGACATTTTGGAGGACAGAGAACAACTGCTAAAGTGCTCCAATCTGGATATTTCTGGCCCACACTCTTCAAGGATGCTCATGAGTTGGTTAAAAGGTGTGACAGATGCCAAAGAACTGGAAACATTTCCAACAAACATGAAATGCCTCTAACCAACTTATTAGAGGTGGAATTGTTTGATGTTTAGGGGATAGACTTCATGGGACCCTTCCCACCTTCTCATGGCAATTCATACATACTGGTGGCAGTAGACTATGTGTCCAAATGGGTTGAAGCTGCTGCTTTACCCAACAATGATGCTAAATCAGTAAGCAAGTTCATTCACAAGAACATCATCACTAGATTTGGCACCCCAAGAGCCATAATTAGTGATGGTGGTTCTCACTTCTGCAACAAGATCATTGAAACTCTCTTAGCCAAGTATGCGGTCAAACATAAGGTTTCTACAGCATATCACCCCCAAACCAGTGGCCAGGCAGAGGTATCTAACAGAGAGATTAAAAGGATATTAGAGAAGATGGTGGGTCCAACTAGGAAGGAATGGGCAGTGCAACTAGATGATGCACTATGGGCTTACAGGACAGCTTACAAAACACCCTTAGGCATGTCTCCATATAGGCATGTCTCCATATAGGCTTGTCTATGGTAAGGCAGGAGCAGCAAGATTGCTACAATTGAATGACTTGGAAGAAATTAGGCACTTTGCTTATGAAAATGCTACAATTTACAAGGAGAAAACCAAGGCATGGCATGATCGAAGGATTCAAAAGAGAGAACTTAAGGAAGGTGATCAAGTCTTGTTATTCAATTCAAGACTTAAGTTGTTTTCTGGAAAACTCAAGTCAAGATAGTCAGGTTCATTTAAGCTTGTTAAGGTTTATTCTCATGGAGCAATAGGTCTGTATGATGAAGCCACAAACACCACTTTCAAGGTCAACGGGAAAAGAGTCAAACAATGTTTTGGTGAACAAGTGGGAAGACAAAAGTTCACCATTGATCTTCCAGACCCTTAACAAATCAAAGGGAAGTCAGGCTGAAGACTCTTAAACCAAGCGCTTTTGGGAGGCAACCCACAATTTTGTAACTGACCATTTTGTTATTTTTAAATCTTTTTTTTGTGCAGGAATTTTGGAGTTAGGCTGCAGAAGTGGTTATAGCACTTGGTGTGATAACATGAGATGCTATAGCATGAGATGCTATAGCATCAGTCGTGCATATGTGTAATCTCATCAGAAAAAGCAGAGAAGGAAAAAGTTGTTGCTGTAGCATCCACTGCTACAACATCAACTGCAGTAGAGGAAGCCCCCCAGGAACCCAAACCATCCCAGAAGCCTAGCAGGACCAGCAACAGGCTCAAATCTGGGTTAGCAAGAAAATGATCCCTTTTTCTGTAGTTTTTTTTTTAAAAAATTATTACTTTCAATAAACCTGTTGGTGCTATAGCACCTCCTGTCCTGCACCCAACGGCTGTGTCAGTTTTAAATCTGTTTCTGAATCATGCCAAGTATTTTTATGTTTTGCTGTGATGTTTTGCTTAACCCTCTCCCCTTGTTCATCATGAAGGCAGTGAGGACACTGCCAGGTCTTAAGTGGGGGGGGGGGGGGAGGAACTTTAGTTGTTTTAAACTCTTGATGAATGTTTTTTTTTATGTTGTGTCAAGTCAGAAATTCCCCTAGAGTACAAAATTAAAGTTTGCATCTTAAATGGGTGAAAAATTTAATGATGATTGAGTTACTGTGTGAAGTAGCCTTGTTTGATTGATAACCAGTTTTATTGCTGTTCCCACACAAACTCTAAGTTTAGGAAGAAACTTAGTCAGCTAGGAATGATCTGATGCTAAAGTTAGTCTTGGTTGACCAAGAATGTGTCAAGTTTTCAATAAAAATTGAAAGTAGCATTAGAAGTTAAGTTTGGGGGTGCATCGGTTATATTAAGGCTAGGTATGAAGACTTAGGAAGGCCAGTGTAATTCAGTTGTGCCAGAAATTGTAACATCAAATGTATAGCAATGTAATGCTATAGCATCTCCTCACCAAAAAAAGCTGAGACTGTGCCTAAAAGCTCAAAAAAAAAGAGCAAAATACTGGAGTCCAGCAAGGAATGCTATAGCACAAAGTCATCAAACATAAGCAGAAATCCGTACTCATAGCATCACGTGCTACAACAGCTCATGCTATAGAACTAATACCATTCATTTCTCTTAGTTTAGTACACTGGCCACTGTCTAAAATGCCTAATCAAGCCCTTTGTTGTACTTTGAAGCCCCTCAAGTCTTAAGTGAAATTGTTAGTCTGCTCTCCTTTTTGAACTCTTCTTGACACACTCAATAGAAGGCCACTCTCTCCTAGGCTAAGTGAACTTCTTAACCTGATCAGGAATTGGATTATGCTTAGAGGTCACACACTCACTTTGGGCAGTAATAACTCTGGATGTTCTGAAAAACAATGGTTTATGTGAGTGAATCTGAAAATTTAGCCCAATCAAGAGCATGTTTTGAGAAGTTGTAACTTAGAGAAGAACTGACTTGATCATGTTATTTTGTTTCAAAGAGTCTTGGCATGACTATTGTAGGGATTTACTTGTTCTTTTTTTCATTGCTTGGGGACAAGCAATGGTTTAAGTTTGGGGGTGTGATAACTCTCCATTTGTAGAGTTATTTACGCATTTCTATTCTTAAATCATTGTGAGTTTGCAAGCTTAGGCTAGGAGTTATGTGAATATTTATGTTAAATCAAGGAAAAGGGAGTCAAGAACTGAAATTGAATTTATTTGGCACAATTGGTGCCCTTGTGAAATTTCTAATATTTTCTGTTAAGTGCTATAGCATCAGGTGCTATAACATCCTGCGCGCAGTAGAGCTGGGGCCCACTTGGAAACAAAAGCAGGAAACAAATCTGCAGTAAATCCTGATCTTGTCCAGACATCGCCTCCCTATTGGCACACCCTGTGCTGATGCAGCCACCCTTCTACCAATTGCACATGTCCACTTGGCAAACATGGATGGGACAACATGACCCACTTGTCTCCCCCACTTGCAAAAGAGGAGGGAAAAATCTGCACTATAAAGAAGCTCCACTCCCACACTTAAAGAGAGACTCCACATTCCATAATCCATCATCCATTACACTTCCAGCACGAAATTCTCTGGTTTTTGAAAGGAAACATACAGTGATAAACTGTCCTCTTGCATCCATTGAAGATCAATCATCAAATCCATTAGAAGATTCTGTTCTGCTCATGCTATAGCACTGTCAGCACACCAGTTCATGCGTATGAGTTGGAGGGGTGTATCTTTTGCGCATTCTTCTTCTATTTTCTGTCTTGGTGATATGAACTCCACTGTCTGTAAGTTGTTGATAATGTTTAACATGAGCTAAACATCTTTTATTTGGATTGCTTGAGCTTTGTAATGACTCTTTAATGTGTTAGTAATATAATATTATGATGTATGCATTTCAATCTTTGTGTTTTAATTTTTCCAAACCTGTTTTGGAATTTTCCAGCTAAAATAGGTAGATTCATGGGTTCAGAAATGGTTCATTAGTTGATATCAAAGATTGATGTGAGTGAGTGGTTGTTTTAAAGACATTTAGAACAATCCTTGCCTAAACCTAGACATAGGAGGGCTTAGTTCATAGAGTGAATAATGTGGGCTCTTTAATATACAAAGGTGAACTTACTTGAAGCCTAAACATAGGATCTTGTCATGAAACCTTGGTGAAAGTGACCGAAAGGCACGCAACATATGCTACAGAACTCAATGCTATAGCATCTAATGCTATAGCACTAACACAGAAGAGAAATTATTTAGTAAAAGCAATCCAACTAAGTCTTCACCATATAGTTTCCCTTCTTTTTCCCTTGCACTTCAACCTTTATTTTACTATTCCAAAATTGTGTTTTTATCCTTACACCTGATTTGCTAAGACATGACTGTTAGACTTGAGAGTCTATAAAGTAACCTTAGAGGGGGGGTGAATAAGGTTATGAGTAAATATGGATTCTTTTCGCAAATGATGATTATATTCTTTTTCAAATCGAATGCGGAAAATGTGATTTGAACTTTTGGATATAAAAACAAACAAGAGTTGTTTAAATTGTATTCAATATTTCCAATAAAGATATTATAAGAGATAATCAGGATATTGAATATATTAGATCTTAGGGAAGAGGAGTAGAAGATGATTGATGAGTATTGATAATATCACAATTAATATGTTTATATGACAGAGTAATTTAAGCACAGTAATATAAACAATAAACAGTGATAATGATAGTGATAATATCAATAAGCACAATAATATTAATAATAAACAGTTATAATAATAGTGCAAAATATAAAGAGAGAAGGGATAGAGGGACACAGATATTTAGCGAGGTTCGGGATAAAACCCCTACGTCCTCGGCCTTAGGCTTTTCAACCCTTGGACTTAGCAACCACTATATTGAAGAGAGTTTAATACAAACAGTCGACCCCAATATAAGTGAATCTCAATTCCCCTGAATTGAGAACCTAAGCACTCTTGCTAAGGATTTCTAAACCAACTCAATAACCCTATTGAGAGACCCAAGTACACAGCCCAGGTTTTCAAAACACCAACTCAATCACTTGATTGAGAGACCCAAGTACAAAGCCCAGGATTTCAAAAAACACCTTGAAATAAAATAAATTACACAATAGAGTTCTATGATCCAATCACTTCAGAGAATGAGTCAATTTAGAAACTGAGAGAGATGAGTGATCTTAGGATATTATAGATGCTCTATAAGATGAGGGATGATCTTGCTTTTGCAACCACTTCAAAATTGATATAACAATAGAAGTTGAGGTTGCTTGAAAGCTTTTAAAAATATAGATATGATTTTGAAAAAACAAAGCTTTTTGAAAAACAAGATTCAAAACAGTTGGAGCACAGGATCTCAGATCTAGATCTATAAACAGCTTTTGAAAAAAAGATATAACAATTTAAAATCAAAAGCTTATAAAAATAAAACAATGAAGAGCAATAGATCTATAGAGATTCGAATATGAGAGAGTAGAGAAGAAATTGTGAGAAGAGGTGTTTATTTCAAGGTGAAGCTCAACCAGGTATTTATAGGCTTAGGCACCATTGAAATTTTTGAAAAGCATTTAATATAAGTGAAGAATCGATTCATTGATCAAGTTAAAATGTGAAGGAATCGATTCATTGCCTTTAAAAAATAAAAGAATCGATTGTTTGTTTAGTTGAAATAAGAGAGGAATCGATTCATTGATGTTTGGAAAATGAGGGAATCGATTTCAATGCTTATGTAGTAAGGCATGAATCGATTTTCAGGCCATATGGAGGTCCTGAGAATCGATTCTTATCCATGTAGAAATATTGAGAATCGATTCATTAAGCTAAGGAATGACTTGAGAATCGATTCCTAGGCTAAGGAAACCAAGAAGGAATCGATTCTTAGAATATGTAATGTAGTGAAATCGATTCTTTTGCTTCAAAAATATTTCTTTAGTTTTGGTTGCCACCTTATGCATGCATGCAATTTTGTAAAATATTTTTTCAAAATTATTTTTATGCATCATGCATGTTTTGAAAAGTCATCTCTCTCAATAGCTAAAGTGCCACACACTTTAGGTGATAGGACCTTTACAGAGTGTCCTAAAAGGCTTAGACACAATTTAGGGTTTTGAACTTCATATGTTGCTTCTTCTTCAAGCTTCTCTTCTTTTGTGTCTTCTTCTCTTTAAATTAAGTCCTGCACTTTGCTCATCTTGAAACATTAGTAGATATGATGTAATTTGTTATCATAAAAAATAAAGGACTGTTTTACCCTTGGTTCAACAAACTCCCCCTTTTTGATGATAACAAATTACATTATGCATAGGGATTAAAAATCTTAAAAAATGCTCCCCCTAAGCATATGCATAACAATAATCAGCATAATACCACATATAACATGAGCATAATATTTTCTCCCCATATATAACATGCATAATAATATTCTCTCCCCCTTTGTTTTCATCAAAAAGGAGGTGGGGTGAAAAAACAAATAGAAAACATTTTATAAACTAGCATAATCAAGCATCCCTAGCTCTCTACGGATTTTACAAAAAGGAGCTTCGGCGAGGGGTTTAGTGAAGATATCTGCTAGTTGGTCATCAGTGCCTACAAATTTCAATGCAATGCTCCCCCTAGACACATGATCTCTAATAAAATGATGTCTAATGTCAATATGTTTAGTGCGAGAGTGTTGTATAGGGTTCTTAGCAATATTTATGGCACTTGTATTATCACACAAAACCGGCACATTTTCAAAAATTAGACCAAAGTCTTGCAAAGTTTGTTTCATCCACAGAACTTGTGCGACGCAGTTTCCAACAGCCACATATTCAGCTTCAGCTGTGGATAAAGCAACACTGTTCTGCTTCTTACTAGACCAGGAGGTCAAACAAGGACCAAGAAAATGACAAGTTCCACTAGTACTTTTTCTATCAAGAGTGCAACCTGCAAAATCAGCATCAGAAAATCCAACTAAATCAAACGTACTCGATTTCGGGTACCACAAACCAAAGTCTATGGTCCCTTTAACATATCTAAGAATCCGTTTTACAGCTTTCAAATGTGATTCTTTTGGACATGCTTGAAATCGAGCACACAGGCAAACAGCAAACATGATATCAGGACGAGAAGCAGTTAAGTATAAGAGACTACCTATCATACCTCGATACATAGTTTCATTTACCGGTTTACCTTGCTCATCCTTATCTAGTTTAGTTGCTGTTGCCATAGGAGTGCTGATTTCTTTTGCGTCATTCATGTTATATTTCTTCAGCAATTCCTTTGAGAACTTTGTTTGGGATATGAAGATTCCTTCATTTGATTGTTTCACTTGAAGTCCCAAGAAAAAGTTAAGTTCTCCCATCATACTCATTTCAAATTCATTAGTCATCATCTCAGAAAATTCCTTGCACAAATCATCATTAGTAGATCCAAAGATAATATCATCAACATAGATTTGAACTACTATGATATGTTTGCCCTTGGTTTTAAGGAATAAGGTAGAATCAATCTTACCCTTTTTGAAACCATTGGCAGTTAAATGTTTGCTTAATCTCTCATACCAAGCTCTAGGGGCTTGTTTCAATCCATAGAGGGCTTTGTCAAGTTTAAAGACGTGATCGGGATTTTTAAAATCTTCAAAACCAGGGGGTTGTTTTACATAAACTTCTTCTTCTAAGAAACCATTTAGGAAGGCACTTTTGACATCCATTTGATGTAGTTTGAAATCCATGTAGGAGGCAAATGCCAAAATTATCCTAATGGACTCCAATCTAGCCACAGGAGCAAAAGTTTCTTCAAAATCCACCCCTTCGATTTGATTAAAACCTTGAACTACTAGACGACTTTTGTTTAATAAAATTGTTCCATTTTCGTCAAGTTTGTTGCGAAAAACCCATTTAGTTCCTATGATGGTCCGATCGACCGGTTTTTCAACTAAGTGCCAAACTTTATTTCTTTCAAATTGTTCAAGTTCTTTTTGCATTGACAAAACCCACTCTGGATCATTTAAAGCTTCATTGATATTATTTGGAACTATTTGAGAGACAAAAGCACTATGAAAGCATAAAAGATTAAGAGAGGAGCGAGTTGTTACCCCCTTTGATGGACTACCAATAATTTGCTCCATGGGATGATCTCGAACTGATTTCCATGTTTTGGGCAGATCATCGTGTGTTCTTCCATGGAGATGATCATCAATGTCTTGGGGCTCTTGTTCCACTATAACTTCTTCTTGAGGTTCAGCTTCCTCCTCGGCTTCTTCTACACTTTCACTGTTAGTTTCAGGTGATCTATTTTTGATCACTTCAATCACTTCATCCTCATCATTAGCAGCTTTCTTATCAAAAGGGTTAGTTTCATCAAAAGAAACATGAATAGATTCTTGCATAGTTTTATCAATTTTATTGTAAACGATATAAGCTCTACTATGATTTGAATAACCCATAAAAATACCTTCAGTTGATTTAGCATCAAACTTACCCAACTTGTCCTTTGTATTAAGAATGAAGCACTTACTTCCAAAGACTTTGAAGTATGAAATGTTTGGAGCTCTACCATTCCACAGCTCATATGGTGTTTTGTTGAGAGATGGCCTTAAGTATACACGGTTTAGCACATGACACGCTGTATCCACTGCATGACCCCAGAAATATTTGGGAAGGTTGTGCTCATTCAGCATTGTCCTGCTCATCTCTTGTATAGTTCTGTTCTTTCTTTCAACTACACCATTTTGTTGAGGAGTTCTTGGAGCTGAAAAGTTATGATGAATGCCATACTTTTCACACCACGTCTTGAATGATGAATTTTCGTACTCTCCTCCATGATCGCTTCTAATTTCTTTGATGGCTAAGTTTTTCTCATTTTGTAGCTTTCTGCACAACTTAGCAAACTCGTTATAAGCATCACTTTTATTTGCAAGTAGGATAACCCAAGTATATCTAGAATAATCATCAACAATAACAAAGACATACTTAGACCCTCCTAAACTTACGACATCAATTTCACCAAACAAATCAAGATGTAGCAGTTCAAGCACATTTTTGGTGGAAATAACAGGTTTTGATTTAAAAGAGGTTTTGTGCATTTTACCAAGTTGACATGCATCACATAATTGGCCTTTTTCATATTTCAATTTAGGTAGACCTCTAACATGCTCATTCTTACTTAACTTAGATAGATGTTCTATACTAGCATGCCCTAAGCGTCTATGCCACAAATTCATATCATCAATCAAGGTAGGCATACATACTATATCATCACTTACATTATCAAAATCAACATAGTATACATTGTTTTCTCGAAAGCCAGTAATGTAGAGTTTAGAAGACAGGTGGGTGATAACACATTTATCAACAGAAAAGTGCACATCAAAATCATTATCGCATAGTTGACTAACACTTAGTAAGTTAAATTTAACGCCATCAACTAATAAAGCATCTTTAATTTTAATTGTGTTTTCCTTACCCACACAACCTTTACCTATTACTTGAGCAGATTCATTGTTGGCAAACTTTACAGATCCACTAGCTTTGTTGCTCAGTTTTAGAAACAGTGAAGCATCACCAGTCATATGCCTTGAGCAACCACTATCAACCATCCACACATTTTTCTTTTTAGCTGAGGGACCAACCTGCAAAAGAATTGTTTAACAACTAGCACGAGGTACCCTTTTTGTTGGGTCCTTGGGAGTTAGTCATCAAGGGGTTTGCTTTCACAATCCACCTTGGTTTCTTCCAAACAGGTACAAGGGTTCCAAGCTCACATATTTTACGGATAGGGCATGAAGAAGAGCTATGGTTCCCTTTTTGACAATATGTGCATTTGAAGATAGTAGGTTTATGACTAGAAGTAGAAGCTACAAAGGTGATATTTTTGTTTGAGCTGGAGGTGGTGGAATTTCCTTGGTACCCAATACCTCTCCTATCAACATATTGATGTTGGAGTGAAGCAACTGAGTCAAGGTCTTTTCACCAACCTCAAACTTTTTCAAAGATTCTTTCAAAAATTCATTTTCAACCTTGACTTTTTCAAAATTTTGTTTTAGTTCTCGAAATTCAAGGTTGACTGATTTGTGTAGTTCATTCTTTAATCTAGTGACTTCACTTTCAAGAGTCTCGATTTGAGTGGATAGGCTTTTGTTGCTCTTTTTTTGTTTCTTGGATTTTAACAAAAGTTTTTCGTGTTCAAAATATAGAGCCTCAAAAGCTTCACTCAGATCGTGACTACTATAGTCATTATCAATCATATCATCATGCATAGAGGAGGTAGAGGGACTAGAAAAGTTAAGGCTTACCTTTGATGTATCATTTGCCATGCTGCAGACAGCATTGTCGGTCTGCTCATCTTCTTCTGATTCACCATCAGTGCTGAGATTGTCCCATGTTGCTTTAGGTGTGTTCTTTGCCATGAGGCAGACAGCATTTGCAACTTCTTCTTCTTCGGTCTCACTTTCAGTGTCTGTATTGTCCCATGTTGCTTTCATTGCTTTCTTTTGCTTAGATTTCAGCTTGTAACAGTTTTCTTTGATGTGACCGGGTTTGTTGCATTCGAAACATCTTGGTTGATCATTCTTTTTCTCATACCTGTCTTCTTTGTTGTACCCGGACTTCTTTGAAAAGTCACCCTTTCCAAACTTTTTGAATCTCATAAATTTTTTGAAATTTTTGGCAAGCATAGCCATATCTTCATCATCGGTTTCTTCTTCAGATTCAACCTCTTTCCTTGCTACTTTAGAAGTTTTAGCAGCAAGGGCAAGAGATTTCTTCTCTTTTACAGTTTCTTTTTCTTGATTCTTTTTGGCAGCCAGAACTACCTCAAATGCTAGCAATGATCCAATAAGGTCTTCTTGAGGTAAAGTGCCAATGTCTTTGGCTTCGGTTATAGCACAAGTCTTAGGGAAGAATTCACCAGTTAAGGATTCAAGGATCTTTCCATTCAAATCCTTGTTGGTGTATTTCTTTCCTAAGGCCCTCAAGTTGTTTACAATTAAATTTAATCTCTGATGCATTGCTGCGACAGACTCACCTTCTTTCATTTTAAAACTTTCATATTCAGAGGTGAGAATTCTAATTTTAGTATCTTTTACCTGGCTTGTCCCGACATGAGTGGCTTGTAGGCAGTCCCAGATTTCCTTTGCACTTTGACACCCTTTTACTCTACCATATTCTTCTTCACAGAGTGATAGATGAAGGATATTCATGGCCTTTGCATTTAGGGATATCTTGTCAAGCTCAGATTTTCTTAACTCACTCAGGTCGATGGTGTAGATGTCTTCCACCGGTACTTCTTCAGCTTTGTCGGTGGCTTGAATTTTTGAAGTGTCACCATCAGTATTACCTGGTTTTGTGATCTTGATCTTCATCGGGATTAGAGGACCATCCACTATGATTCTCCATAGAGTGAAGTCAATTGCCTGCACATGACATTTCATACGACTACTCCAGTAATCATAGTTAGTACCATCAAATAGAGGAGGCCTATTAGAGGACATTCCTTCTTTCATGAAAGAACCCATAATTACAGATATGTAAAGGATAAATTTAGAATTGCGAGATGTAAAGCTCTAATATGCAATTCCTAGCTACTGATACCACTTGTTAGACTTGAGAGTCTATAAAGTAACCTTAGAGGGGGGGTGAATAAGGTTATGAGTAAATATGGATTCTTTTCGCAAATGATGATTATATTCTTTTTCAAATCGAATGCGGAAAATGTGATTTGAACTTTTGGATATAAAAACAAACAAGAGTTGTTTAAATTGTATTCAATATTTCCAATAAAGATATTATAAGAGATAATCAGGATATTGAATATATTAGATCTTAGGGAAGAGGAGTAGAAGATGATTGATGAGTATTGATAATATCACAATTAATATGTTTATATGACAGAGTAATTTAAGCACAGTAATATAAACAATAAACAGTGATAATGATAGTGATAATATCAATAAGCACAATAATATTAATAATAAACAGTTATAATAATAGTGCAAAATATAAAGAGAGAAGGGATAGAGGGACACAGATATTTAGCGAGGTTCGGGATAAAACCCCTACGTCCTCGGCCTTAGGCTTTTCAACCCTTGGACTTAGCAACCACTATATTGAAGAGAGTTTAATACAAACAGTCGACCCCAATATAAGTGAATCTCAATTCCCCTGAATTGAGAACCTAAGCACTCTTGCTAAGGATTTCTAAACCAACTCAATAACCCTATTGAGAGACCCAAGTACACAGCCCAGGTTTTCAAAACACCAACTCAATCACTTGATTGAGAGACCCAAGTACAAAGCCCAGGATTTCAAAAAACACCTTGAAATAAAATAAATTACACAATAGAGTTCTATGATCCAATCACTTCAGAGAATGAGTCAATTTAGAAACTGAGAGAGATGAGTGATCTTAGGATATTATAGATGCTCTATAAGATGAGGGATGATCTTGCTTTTGCAACCACTTCAAAATTGATATAACAATAGAAGTTGAGGTTGCTTGAAAGCTTTTAAAAATATAGATATGATTTTGAAAAAACAAAGCTTTTTGAAAAACAAGATTCAAAACAGTTGGAGCACAGGATCTCAGATCTAGATCTATAAACAGCTTTTGAAAAAAAGATATAACAATTTAAAATCAAAAGCTTATAAAAATAAAACAATGAAGAGCAATAGATCTATAGAGATTCGAATATGAGAGAGTAGAGAAGAAATTGTGAGAAGAGGTGTTTATTTCAAGGTGAAGCTCAACCAGGTATTTATAGGCTTAGGCACCGTTGAAATTTTTGAAAAGCATTTAATATAAGTGAAGAATCGATTCATTGATCAAGTTAAAATGTGAAGGAATCGATTCATTGCCTTTAAAAAATAAAAGAATCGATTGTTTGTTTAGTTGAAATAAGAGAGGAATCGATTCATTGATGTTTGGAAAATGAGGGAATCGATTTCAATGCTTATGTAGTAAGGCATGAATCGATTTTCAGGCCATATGGAGGTCCTGAGAATCGATTCTTATCCATGTAGAAATATTGAGAATCGATTCATTAAGCTAAGGAATGACTTGAGAATCGATTCCTAGGCTAAGGAAACCAAGAAGGAATCGATTCTTAGAATATGTAATGTAGTGAAATCGATTCTTTTGCTTCAAAAATATTTCTTTAGTTTTGGTTGCCACCTTATGCATGCATGCAATTTTGTAAAATATTTTTTCAAAATTATTTTTATGCATCATGCATGTTTTGAAAAGTCATCTCTCTCAATAGCTAAAGTGCCACACACTTTAGGTGATAGGACCTTTACAGAGTGTCCTAAAAGGCTTAGACACAATTTAGGGTTTTGAACTTCATATGTTGCTTCTTCTTCAAGCTTCTCTTCTTTTGTGTCTTCTTCTCTTTAAATTAAGTCCTGCACTTTGCTCATCTTGAAACATTAGTAGATATGATGTAATTTGTTATCATAAAAAATAAAGGACTGTTTTACCCTTGGTTCAACAATGACAACTCTAAATTAAATACAATCCCTGTGGGTACGACCTGTATTTTCTACTACATTACTTGTGTGACTGCGTATACTTGCGCATATATAAAATTCCACAACAACGGCCTCTTCTACCGGCAAATGACAATCTTCTCTTTTGACCTCTTCATGCATTGATTTTCCATAAAGCACAAAAGGCCCACTTTTTGTAGTTGACTTTGATACACCCACATATACATCCAATCCATCATACCTAAGCAAAGCAACAATCTCTTGTCCATCGCTAGACATGAAAGGAAATTCTGCCTGATAATCTTCTATCACCACTTTACCTTCAATAAATTCCACCTCTGAAATAATATTCTCTAGAACTCTTGATCCATGAGGCTCTTCCACTAGGAATTTGGAACATTCCACAACTTGCATCTCTAATTGCAGCTTCATTTCATTAATTTGCAAAGCATGTTTCACGGAATATTTTCCAGCTCGCATTTTTAATCTTTGAAGCTAATCTCTCAATCCAGAAACTTGACGCTCTATGCTTCGGATTACGAGTTGCGTATCTATCTCCTAAAGAAATCCCAACACATCGAGACTCAATTGTATGTCTAGTGGTGGTGATAGCAGCAGAGATGACAGATAAGATTCTCGTTCCTCCTTGGAATATATCTTTCTTTTCTCATTCACGATCCAATAAAAAACAATGTAGTCGATTTGGTATTATAACTAGGATTTTTAATATAGTAGGCCATATGATGCACCACCTAGCAAGAACAAAACTCAAAAGAAAACAGATCAAAGCAACAAAATAAACAAAACATCAACGAACTATTTTTTATATAAAAATGCTAAAAAAATGAAACTACTTAATTTAGCAAAATCAATAATTAAATTGATACTCAAATAAAACACAGTCCCCAATAATGACACTAAAAACTAGATGCGTGAAATCCGCAAGTGTGCGGATTTCGTCAAGTATTAAAAGGATTGAATCCATAAGGACTGTGATTTTTGAGTATCAACTAATTATAATCTGATTAAATTAAGAAAGAACCAAGTTTGATTAATTTGAAGAGAAACTGTAATAACGAAATAGTAAAAAATCAATTAGAACGTTAAATTGCAAGAAAATAGAGTTTGTTGTTATAAGATAGAAGGCTCCTAGGTTTGGGATCTCCACAAGGATTATTTATGATTGAAAATTGACTTCCCTTTTGTTCTGGACTGGACCAGGAGGTCCATTCAGCAATACCATGAGGTGCATTTAGCAATTGGATATGGATTGGCCCATGCATTTCGGCCCATATCCACAACATACAAGCCCAACTAAGGCCATCACACTTGAATGGTTGAGATCGATTCTACCAATCCGACGATCCACAGACAGACACGATTTCCTATAAATACCGGCTCCCAAAGCTTTCATAAGGTACATACTCTCATTCCTAGAAAACTCACTCATCTATTCTCAATACTAACTTGAGCGTCGGAGTAGCTTCGCAGGTACCCCCCGGGCTCACACAAACCTCTGGCAAGGTAGCAGGAGACCTACCAACTGCAGTCAACTCAATACTGCAAGGTACAGAACATTGGCGACCACAGTGGGAGATATCTATCTTTCACATCATCACTACTCCTTGAACTTTTCTCTTGCTACTCCATGGCTCCCAGAGGCAGACCCCGGATTCAAAGTGTTGCCATACCCACACCCCGACCAGAGGGTACTCCTGAAGGCAACATCGCCAGCCTGCCTGACGAGGGTACCAGTCAGCCTGCCCAGCCCTCGAATGTGAGCCAACTTTGTGATCTCCTGTGTAATCGCACTCAAGCTATGCTGCAGCAGAAAGCTCGCCTAAGGCAGATTGAAAGGTGTGTGGCTTCCCTGCCCGAGCAGCCTCCACCCAGCTGGGGAACCCCTCCTCCGAAGACGGTGGCTTCAAGACGCCATCGGTCTCCCCCTTGAAGGCATCACGTCCATCATTCCCCCCAAGGCGAAGGCACGTACATCGCTCTCCCCCTCGGCAGCGCATGCATGGAGGATCGGGCTCACCTCCAAAGACCTCTCCATCCCCTTCATATGATACCTACCAGCTTCACGACTCCTACTCCAAGACTTCCTCACGTGCATCTCCTAATTCTCGTGAGAGGTCAAGAAGACGGGTCAATACCCACCAGGGATCGCCGTCAAGGAGATCCCCCGTCCGGCACAGGTGTCGAGATTCAGACTATGAAGACACCTCCCCTCGAAACTCAAGAAGGTTTTCCGATGAATGACCTTTTACTCGAAGGGTGGATGAATGCCGAATCCCAAGGGCCTTGGAAAAGCTACCCGCTCTCAAGATGTATGATGAAACCGGAGATCCAGACCGCCATCTGGCACACTTCTCCCTGACGATGCGCTATAGAGGCGCCAGGGAGCCGGTTCACTGTAAAATCTTCCCCCTCACTCTCGAAAATTCCGCATTAGAGTAGTTTCAAGAGCTAATGCCAAACTCCATCTCATCATGGAGTCAGCTGGCGAGAATGTTCACAGCTCGTTTCACTGCCTCCCGGTTGAAACCCAAATCTGAAGAGGTTCTTAGGGCAATCAGGCAGGGAGAGAAAGAAACACTTAGAGAATATCTGGAAATGTTCAACAATGAGGCTGCCAACGTCAGGAACCTTGAAGACAAGAGGAGGCTCTTTTGGATGAAGGGTGGCCTCAAGAAGGGAAGCCTGTTTCAAAGGGACGTGGGGTTAACAAACCCTGAAGCTTGGACGAGTTCCTTCGGAAGGCACAAAAGTACATGGACTATGAAGAAGACAACATGGCGTACCAAGAGGAAGCCAAGGTTGGCAGTAAGGAGGAAGAGCTGGCTTACAAGGCCATTGAAGAACCATGGGACCAAGATGAGAGAATTCCTCGGGAACCCCGACCTCGACAAGGTCGCTTCTCAGAGTACACTGATAAACTCCAATTTAGTGCATTTTTAGAAATACTTTTGGATTACTTTTTAGAGCTATTATTATTATCTAAATAAATAAGTGACTCAAATTGCTATTTATTTTGTAGGAAAGAAGATAAATAAAGAAGTTGTTTCAATGAGTTGTTTGAAGCAAAATGGGGGTGTCATTAGCAAAAGAAGCATTGGGCTTGAAACAATACAAAAGTAATCCCTTGGTTCAAAAGAAGAAAAAGGCCCATGTGCATATAGGAATTCAACTTGAATCACACAAAACCTAGGCAATTAATAATAAAGAGGAGGCACAAACAATAGCCGCCAGGGGGGAGAAAAAAATACGTGAATTCAACACAATTGAATAGAGAGGAACAGTGGCCGCACATTCACAATTGGAGAATAGAAGCCACGCAACAACAGTAGCGCCGGCAAGGAGAGGAGGAAGATTTGGTACCCGTTCTTGACACCGTGAGAGAGCTTTGGAGCAGAAAAAGGAGACTGGAGACTCAGAATAATAATTTCTCTAATTTCTGGGTTATTTTTATCTCTGTAATTCATGACTCTAATTTCTATTTTATTGTTCTTTATGACATTGGATAGCTAAATCCTCTTCTAGGGACTTAGGTGGATCTTGCATGTTTGGAGACATTTTTATGTTCTAATTTCATATCTGAATTCCGGTTTTTATTTCAATTAATATTGTCCTATTGTTTTTATCACATAATTAGGATTAGCTACCCTATGCATGTTCATAATCAATTAGTTGATCAGCGACCGTACTGCAATTAGTTGGTGGACCTATAGAATAATTGGGGCTAAAATTAATGCATGACCAAACTTTAATTTAGTCTTCCAATCATTCAACCTTTTTGCTCTTTATGCTTTTCTTAAATTTAAATTCTTGCATGACCAAACAATGGTTAGTTTAGGAAAAAGAATATTAATCGCGAATGACCAAACGGATTAATAGTTTTAGTAAAGGGATTGGTAATTAAATAAAATAAATGAATTCGGGTAGAGTTAGACATAGGGGAATCGAAACTTGCAAGTGAAACCGTGACCCTAGACCTCTCCTCATTTATTAAATCTAATATTTTAATTATTGTTATTTATTTCTTTTTATTTGTTTTCGTACAACTCAATTATTCGTTCGTCTAAATAATAAAAAATCTTGATTAGTTTAGTACTTGTTAATTAATCCCTGTGGAGACGATAATCTTTTATACTACTTCTGCGAAAGAGTACACTTGCTCTAAGTGTGTTTTTAACGCAACAAGTTTTTGGCGCCGTTGCCGGGTATTAATTTAGCAATATTAAACGAAAAAGATTTTTATTGCTTTAGACATTTTTTTTATGCACTAGTTTTATTTTTTTATTTATCTGATTGAAAAAAATACAAAAAAAAGCTGCTAATACTTTCCCAAGAGACCGCTGCAGTTCACCTTTTTTGCAGATAAAAGTTTAAATCATGGTTAAGACAATTGGAGATTATATTAGAGAGGCAGAGGCACAAAGGAATTTGGAGAAGTCGTCTTGGTATATGTCTCAATGCCAGATTCAAATTTCTCCTCCTCCTTATGAACCTTATTCAGACTATTGGGATGACTATGAGCCACCTCCTTATTCCTCCCACTGGGATAATTATGAGTCACTTCAAGTGCAAGGGCAAGAGGAGGAAAAGTCGGATGTCAATGAGGTCTTGGCCAAATTTATGCAGCAGACAAATGAAAAATTTGAAAGCTTGGAGGGTCAAATTGGAGCCATGAACAACGAATTTGGAAGCCTGAAGGGTCAAATCTCAACTCTCATTGCTTTGTTATCTCAAGAGGCCCAAGAAACTCCTTCACAAACTAAGTCTACCCAAAATGAAGAAGCTGAGCAATACAAAGAAAGTATTCCTACAAGAGATGAAGGTGTCTCCATGGAATATAATCTGGAGGAAGAAGCTCTCAAGAAAGATGAGGAGACTCCTACTGAAGGGAGTCAAATCAAAATAGTAGCTCCTACTGAAGGGAGTCATATTGAAACAAAAGATCCGATTAATGAGAGCGGTTGTGAGGAGAATGAGAAAGATCCATTGGTTCTTGAATTGAAGAAAGAGGAGAAAGCCCAAATTTTTGGGCAAATTGTTTTAACCATTGGTGATGCTGTGATTGATGTTCACCGGGGAAAGGTAACTTTGAAGAGTGGTAAAGAAGATGATGTTATTAAAGCTTTAAATTCCAATGAAATTTTCTCTTCTTTAACTTCTTCTTATTTTGATGATGTGGTTGAAACTAACATTTTTAGTGAATTAAAGATGCAGGACCTTTTGGAAAAAAATCTTATTTTGCAGGATCCTAGCATAATGGTGGATGGAGATAAAATAAAAATTTCACCATCCTTCGAAGTTCATCCACCACATGGAAAAAGAAAAAACAATGTGAACCACATGGTTAGAAAGCTAAGAAGGTGTACTGCGTTAGATGTTAAATTTGCTCTTGGAGATCCACCTGATTAAGCACTAACTATCGTCAGGCTCACGCCGTTAAACAAGCGCTTCGCAGGAGGAAACCTGTGTTTTATTTTCAGTAATTTTTACTTTTAATTTGTTTCATTTTGTTTTTACACTACAAAAAATGTTGCCTTTAGCGACGGAATTAGAGAGGGACTTCAAGTCCCTCGCAAAAACTGATATTAGCGACGGCATTAGCGAGGGCATAGAGCTGTCGAATTTTTTTAAGCATTAGCGACGGAAATTTTAGCAATAGCGACGGCCAGGCCGTCGCTAATGGCCTGGGCGGGAAAAATTAGCGACGGCTATAGTGTCCCTCGCAAATGTTTTTTGAGCGTTCAACGCGTGGAACTGCGTGGAAATGGGCGTAACGGTTAGCGACGGTCCATGCCGTCGCTAATTCCGTCGCTAATGTCAAATTAATTTCCAAAACTGAATCTCAAAACAGAAACCCTCATTTCTCTCTTCTCCTCTCTCTCACCGCCTCTCTCTCTCCGCCTCTCTCTCTCCGCCTCTCTCTCTCACCTACGACGGCCGCCGCACCACCACCATCAACTACCTACGACCTCCTCTCTCCGTCACCTCCTCACTCCGGCTCTCTCTCTTCGCCTCCTCACCGTCTCTCTCTCCGCCTCTCTCTCTTCCTACGGCCACCGAGAAGCCGCCAACGCCGCCAACGCCACCACCCTCACAACCACCACCACCATCCTCACCTACCTACGACAGCTCCTCTCCGCCATCTCGCCCTCTCTCTCTCCGCCTCTCTCTCTCACCTACGGCCAACAACCACCCACCACCACCGTCACAACCACCCACCACCACCGTCACAACCACCCACCACCACCAGCACCTACTTTCTGCTGTCTCTCTCTCAGCCCCTCTCTCTCAGCCTCTCTCTCTCTCACCTGCGAAATTTAACTGTGCACCGCCGCCACCACCACCGCCGCCACCACCACCACGAATTTCTGCCCTCTCCCTTTTGTAGGTTTTGACATTTTTTTATGATATTTTTTTGATATTGATTTTTTAAATTTGTTTTGATTTATGTTTTTTGATTGATTTAGGATTGACATCGTTGGTGTTTGGAGTTTAAGAACCGCACCAGAGTGCGCATCGTCACCGAACAACCGCAACAGACGTCAATCTCATAACGGTTAGTTTAATTGAAAAATATTTAATTATTGTTTTGATGAACCCTAGGTTAGATGACTGTGTGTTGTTGATGGAAAAGGGTGAGGGACATCCTAACCCCCATATTTTGCTCGAAATCATCTCCATTGAGATAATTGCGAGACGATACTAACAACGGTAAGGTTGGGAGTTATATGAAATAACTTCCTTCACTACTTGGATGGAAAAGGGTTTTGTGCTGTCCTTAACCCCCATATTCGGCTCGAAATCATCTCCACTGAGATCATATTGATGCCACTAACTTGAAATATTATTGGGAATGTTATCTAACACGTTTTCTTAAATACGTGTAGATGAATTTGTATGAATTTAATCGTGATTGGGTGTATGATCGGTTATATCCGAGAAGAGCGGGTTTAAAGGAATCTTTTGTAATTGGGGTTGAACAGTTTCTTGTGGTAGCGTGGCGACATGAATTGGCTCAACAGGAAAAAGGGGTTAGATGTCCATGCTTAAAATGCGACGGTGAACCTATTATGACCGATGATGAAATCAGGGATCACTTGTATCATTGGGGGTTTAGGCCTAATTATTGGATTTGGGTAGACCATGGAGAACAACAATTTCAAAATTTTGAGATAGGGGCTTCAAGCAGTTCTGGTGTTGGTGTTCCACGTAATGAAATTTTTGAGTCGATGCAAAACATGATTTGCGATGGTCTCAGGGTGAATGTGCCATTTGATGAGCCTCAATATGATGATAATGATGAACTTCCAAATGAAGAAGCACAAATTTTTTATAATTTGTTAAGAGATTCAAACACACCGTTGTTTGAAGGCTCGCCACATTCAAAATTATCTATGTGTGTGAAACTTTTAGCTCTCAAGTCCATGAGTAATATTTCTGAGGTGGGTTTAGACTATGTGACTGAAATGATGTTGGAAGCAACACCTAATAAGGATAATTTGCCAAAAAGTTATTATGAAGCAAAAATGTTAGTTTCGAAGCTGGGATTGAAATTTAAGAAGATTGATTGTTGTGAGAAAGGGCACATGTTGTTTTACAACAACGAATTTGGTAAAAATGATGGTGAGCTACTTGAATGCAAATTCTGTGGAAGCCCAAGGTATCATGATCGTAAAGGGGCAAAACGTAATTATAAACCTATCCCTGTAAAGTCGATGTTCTATTTGCCTATAGTTCCAAGGTTGCAAAGAATGTTTGCATCGGCCGAAATTGCGCAGAAAATGACTTGGCATTATGACAATAGGCGTACCTCGGACGACATTTTACGCCACCCATCCGACGGTGAAGCGTGGAAGCACTTTGATCAAGTGCATTCAGATTTTGCCTCAGACCCACGGAATGTTCGGCTTGGTTTGTGCTCTGATGGGTTTACTCCATATATCCAAGCATCGGCGTCACCCTACTCTTGTTGGCCAGTCATTGTTACCCCTTACAATCTTCCTCCTGAGATGTGCATGACTAAACCGTATATGTTTTTGACTTGTTTGATACCTGGTCCATCCAATCCAAAAGCTAACATTGATATCTTTTTGGAACCTCTGATTGATGATCTTAAGAGATTGTGGGGGGGTGTTTTGACATATGATGCAGCACAAAAGAAAAATTTTATGATGAGAGCTGCATTGATGTGGACAATTAACGACTTTCCTGCTTATGGTATGTTGTCTGGTTGGGGGACTCACGGTAAATATGCATGTCCGCACTGCATGGAACACACAAAAGCGTTTACGCTAAAGTACGGGGGCAAGAGTTCTTGGTTTGACTCGCATCGTAGATTCTTACCGCAAGATCATAAATTTAGAAAGAACAAGAAGGCCTTCAGGAAAGGGGCAGTTGAAACAGATGGACCACCGCCTTTGTTGACATCAGGTGAAATCTGGAGCAGAGTTATGGATTTTCCAGAAGCCACAGAGGTAGGGGAGCTCACCCGGGTGGATGGTTATGGACGGTGGCACAATTGGACAAAAAAAAGCATATTTTGGAATCTCCCATATTGGAAAGATAATTTGTTGAGGCACAATCTTGATGTTATGCACATCGAGAAGAATTTCTTTGACAACATATTTTTCACTGTGATGAATGTGAAAGATAAAACCAAAGACAATAATAAGGCTAGATTGGATTCTGCTCTTTATTGTAGCAAACATCGATCTGATTTGAATTTGGTGGAAATGCCTAATGGGAAGATGTTAAAACCCAAAGCCAAATACTGTCTAACACCAGATGAAGCGAAAAATGTTTGTCGATGGTTGAAAGAATTGAGGATGCCAGATGGTTATTCTTCTAACCTTGCAAGATGTGCCGATGTGAACACCGGGAAGATGTATGCGATGAAAAGTCATGATTGTCATGTATTCATGGAGTGTTTGCTTCCAATTGCTTTTAATTCATTACCAAAGTGTGTTTTGGAACCACTTATTGAAGTGAGTCAATATTTTAAAAATATGTGCTCTTCAACATTGAGAAGGGATGATCTTATTAAGATGGAGCAGAATATTCCTTTCATTATTTGTAAGTTGGAGAGAATATTTCCTCCCGGTTTCTTTGATTCCATGGAGCATTTACCGGTTCACCTTGCGTATGAAGCAAGGCTTGGTGGACCAGTTCATTATAGGTGGATGTATCCATTTGAGAGGTAATTATCTATTTCAACATTTTTTTAAAATTATCTTAATTAGTATGATTATTAGTTTAAAGTAAATATGAGACATAACTTATTTTTTCCATATGTGGTTTACTTAGGTTTATTAAGCAGAACCAACTCCCCAAATCCGACACTTGAGGAACTTAGCCAATGGTCCTTTTCTTGAGGTGACCGAGTGGCACACGTACCTAGTTAATGGTTACAAATTTGACACCCAATCATGGAGTGAGGGAAAAAAAACAATTAATAGTGGGGTATATGTTAAAGGTGAAACAGGAGGAGGTGAAAATGACTTCTACGGTGTGATCGAACGCATATATGAACTTGAATACCCACGGTTAGACTATGAAAAGAGAATAGTTTTGTTTTTCTGTAGATGGTTTGATCCATCTGTTAGAGGAATGAAATTGAATCCAAAATGTAATACCGTGGACATTCGAATGAATGGAAGGTATAAACTTTATGATCCGTTTATCATGGCAGAAAATGTGAGGCAGGTGTATTATGTTCCATATCCATCAACTCAGAGAGGATGGTGTGTTGCAATTAAGACAAAACCACGGGGTCACATTGAAGGCACTGATGCGGAGGATGAGGTTCCTTATCAGGTGGATGAAATTTCGGGAGTAGATGAGGTGCTTGAATTTGAACCGATTGACTCCTTATGTGATGATAGACACCTAGTTGAAGAAGTTGATGAAGATGAAGAACAGAATGAAGATGAAGAACAGAATGAATATGAAGATGATGAAGAGAATGAAGATGAATAAGAGAAATATGAATTTGAACCGATTGACTCCTTATGTGATGATGACTCCTAGTTGTATATGATTAATCTTATATATGTTGTCTACTTATGTTGTCTTTAAATTTATTAGAATCATTAATATATCAATATTGTTCTTTATGACTCATTATGTTGTCTTTAAATTAATATATCAATATTGTTCTTTATCACATTTTCTTTCTATTTTTTAATAGATATGGATCCAGGAGGAGGTTCTGACCCACCACCGAGACGTCCTAATAAAGGGAAGAAGACTATGACCGGTGAACCTCCTAGGAGGAGGCGTAATCGTGAGGTGGAACTTAATATTGGGAATATGAGGAGCCATAATTCGTTTGTGGGCCCACCATCTACTGCCCCACAACCTTCGGCTCCATCTGGCCCTGGATGGTTTCATTTACCATCTCATGGGCATTATACAGGCCCAACAGCTGGGTATGGCGCAGCAGCTGGGTATGGCGCAGCAGCTGGGTTTGGCGCAGCAGCTGGGTATGGCGCAGCAGCTGGGTATGGCGCAGCAGCTGGGTTTGGCGCACCAGCTGGGTATGGCGCACCAGCTGGGTTTGGCGCACCACCTGGGCATATAGGCTCACCAGCTGGGTATGGCGCAGCAGCTGGATTTGGCGCACCACCTGGGCATATAGGCTCATCATCTGGACATATAGGTCCATCAGCTGGGTTATCTATGCCTACACCAGATCCCCAGGATGATATTCAGCATGATGTACATGATGTTGGTGGGGGTAATGTTGATGCTGATTCATCCACTGATGACGAGAGAGTGGAGGTGATTGTTATTAATGGTATCAGACTCAAAGTCATTTATAGCAGTGGTAACGCGTAAGTATTATATTGTTTGTTTTTTTAAAGTTAATTATGCAACGACTTATATATATTTGATAATTGTTTGATATATCTTTCAATATGCAGGCTTCTTCCTGCAAAGGTAGCTTCATCAAACATCACTCATGTCATCCGCAAACGATATTTTCAAACGTTCCATAAAAAGTGGAGCAATGTCGAAGAAGATGAAAGAAATGATCTGCTAGACTTCTTTAGGGTAAGTGTTAATTATTTTGTCATTACTTATATTGTTTGTTTAAATTTTATGTTTAATAACGTTTAATATAATACAGACCAGAGTAACTTGGGACACAGAAGACGATGACAATGTGCGGAGAATTTTTTTCAGAAGGATGGGCGCTCAAATTTCTGATTTGCTTTATAAGCTCCGCTGTAAAGATAAGAAGCCTTCCTACATGAGTGATGAGATTTGGAATGCCTTCAAGAGCCATTGGGCTTCAGAGGCTTTCAAGGACACTGCTGCAAAAGCCAAAAATAATAGAAACTCGGAAAAGGGTGGCTCGCTTCACTGCGGTGGGTCCATCAACCAGGCTCAGCATGCTGCTAGAATGGTAAATTATTTTTCACATCTATGTGTTTTTTATATTATTTAATTAGTTAGCAATTTTTAAAAATGTGTTTCATCTTACAGAGTAAGAAGGCAGGACGCCCTATCACTGCTCCTGAGCTGCATAGAGCCACCCATGTGAGGAAAGGCACTGGCGAGTATGTTGATGAGCGCTCCAAGATGACCCAGGTAAATATACATATTGATTTGTATTATATAATGTTCATTTGTCAAAATGGAGCGCTAATTTGTGGTTATTCAAAACAGGAGCAAATAAATGAGTTCATGACTCAGCTAACTCAGGGGAGCTGGAACCCTGATTCATTTGGCCAACTTACTCCTGAGATGAGAGATCTGGCAAACAAACATTGGGAGAAGACAGTAGGTTGGTCTAAGGGTCGCCTGTATGGTACGGGGCCCATGGCTCCATGTATGAGTCAGTCTGGGGCCGAGAGCAGCAGAAGACGGAGTCGACCAGCTTATACTCCTGCGGAGACAGAGCATATCAGGCGGCTGGAGCAGGAGCTGCACGAGACTCGACAGGAGGTCAGGACCTCCTCTGAGGCGATGAGAAAGATGCAGCAAGATTATGAGAAGGTGACCCGTAGGCAGGAGCTGATGTTTAAGTATTTTAAGAATATGAAGCAAAATGAGCAGCAGCAAGCAGATGAAGAGGAAGCTGAGGAGGAAGCTGAGGAGGAAGCTGGGGAGGAAGCTGAGGAGGAAGCTGAGGAGTCTGATGGTGGCAGCTTTTAGTTTTGTTGATTAAATATTTTGTTATAACATTTTAGATTAAGTGTTGTTGATTCAAATATTTTGTTATTGGATAATTTTTATTTTAAACTATTTTATGTATTTTATGTTATTAGATTTTATTATTTATTAATAAAATAAACAGGTATAAAAGCAGATAAAATAAAAAAAAAATTTCATCAGGTTGAGCAGTAGCGTGGGAATTAGCGAGGGGCTTAGCGAGGGAATGTGGCCACGTGGTTGGGCAGTAGCGTGGGCGTTAGCGAGGGAAGGTTGCCACGTAGCTGAGCATTAGCGAGGGAATTAGCGAGGGGGTTAGCGAGGGAACGTGGCCACGTGGCTGAGCATTAGAGAGGGAATTAGCGAGGGAATGTGGCCACGTGGCTGAGCAGTAGCGAGGGACTTAGCGAGGGACCATGGCCACGTGGCTGAGCATTAGCGAGGGATCTAGAGAGGGACACTGCCCTCGCTAATTAGCGAGGGACCCAAATCCCTCGCTAATCACATTTGCGAGGAGGGAATTAGCGAGGGACGTTGTCCCTCGCTAATTCCCTCGCAAATGACTGTTAGCGAGGGAATTTGGTGATTTAGCGAGGGACTTTGCCGTCGCAAATGACCTTTTTTTTTGTAGTGTTAGGAATAAGCTCGGACTACAAGCTCTCTCAGGGAAGTCACTATTACTCTCTCTCATTTCTTTCTCTTAGTTTCTATTTGATATTTTGCATTGAGGACCATGTTTTATGCTAGTGTGGGGGAGGAGAGTTTAACTTTGTCAATTCATCTCTATTAATGCATATACCCACTACATATGTTGATAGCATTTTTTCTGGCAAGTTTTGGATATAGAAACTGAAAAAAATAGAGATTTTGTCTTTAGGGGATCCCATAATCAATTTACTTGACAGACTTGTGCTTAATTGTAACTATGAGGTTGTCCTTAGGAAGCCGATAATTAGCATTTGTCTCTGTTGAGTACTTTTTGTGAACTAGCTTCTAAATGTGAGATATGAGGCTTCATAAGGGGATTGATACTAAATCATATATTTTTACCCATTCTCTTTGTATGAGTGTGTTTCCCAATTTGCTACATTCTAGAATTTGTCTTTTGACCATTTCAAGGCGAAAATTGATTTGCATCATGTAAAAAGATTTGGGGAATTTAAGTATTTTTCTGGCTTCAGAGTGTTTGTTGAATTTATCCCTTAGCTGCCCCCTTTGAGCTTAATTGTTATATTTTTTTCTTTGGTACCCAGATATAATTTTTTTGTTGTTGTTTGCGGTAACCATTTGGAATTAAATGTGGAGCAACTATTGAAAATTACAATTTCGTCCTATATTTTTAGTTGTCTATATTGTTAGTACTGAAACTTTGTCCTATTCTTTAGTTGTCTATCTTGTCAGGAAAAAAAAAGAGTGAATCATGTACTTACATTTTCCTCAAAAAAAAAAGAGAAGCAACAAGGAGGAAAAGGCACATCAAAAGAATGAAAGAGCCAAAGGGCAAATCCAAAAAAAAATGAAAGGGCCTACTCAAGAAAAAAGGCAAATAAAAAAGAGTCTACTCAGTAGAAAAAGAGTGAAGAAGGAAATGGAATTAATTTGGAGTTTGGGCAAAAATTGTAAAATAGATCGGAGCTCCATATTTGATTTCAAATGTTACTATGCATTTCTTGTTTTTAGCCCTTTGATTATCCCTTCTTTCTTATTTCCTACCCTGCATGAATTCACCCTAGCCCCATTACAACCCATGAAACCCCATCTTTTGCATGCATGTGAACTATTTAGTGGAGATTTGGTCAAATTACAAACATATGGTAATGTGCATTTTGTTGAAACTTGAGTGTATATTTTCCCCAGTCCCTAAACACTTAGAGAGATTGTGAGTGAGTGCCTTTGTTCACAGAAATGTATTCTTCAGGGACATGAGCCTCTAATTGGGCAACCTTTTGACACCTCATATGTGTCATATTGTCTATTGTCTGTCATTGTGCTTTTAATTTTGGATCCCTTATTTGGCTGTCTCTGTTACTTTTTTGAAAATGTTGCTGAGCTAGAGAATTTGCTTGAGGACAAGCAAAAGTTAAGTGTGGGGGAGTTGGTAAACTCTAATTTAGTGCATTTTTAGAGATACTTTAGGATTACTTTTTAGAGCTATTATTATTATCTAAATAAATAAGTGACTCAAATTGCTATTTATTTTGTAGGAAAGAAGATAAATAAAGAAGTTGTTTCAATGAGTTGTTTGAAGCAAAATGGGGGTGTCATTAGCAAAAGAAGCATTGGGCTTGAAACAATACAAAAGTAATCCCTTATGTGCATATAGGAATTCAACTTGAATCACACAAAACCTAGATAATTAATAATAAAGAGGAGGCACAAACAGTAGTCGCCAGGGGGGAGAAAAAAAACGTGAATTCAACACAATTGAATAGAGGAACAGTGGCTGCACATTCACAATTGGAGAATAGAAGCCACGCAACAACAGTAGCGCCTGCAAGGAGAGGAGGAAGATTGGGTACCCGTTCTTGACACCGTGAGAGAGCTTTGAAGCAGAAAAAGGAAACTGGAGACTCAGAATAATAATTTCTCTAATTTTCGGGTTATTTTTATCTTTGTAATTCATGACTCTAATTTCTATTTTATTTTTCTTTATGACTTTGGATAGCTAAATCCTCTTCTAGGGTCTTAGGTGGATCTTGCATGTTTAGAGACCTTTTTATGTTCTAATTTCATATCTGAATTCCGGTTTTTATTTCAATTAATATTGTCCTATTGTTTTTATCACATAATTAGGATTAGCTACCCTATGCATGTTCATAATCAATTAGTTGATCAGCAACCGTACTGCAATTAGTTGGTGGACCTATAGGATAATTGGGGCTAAAATTAATGCATGACCAAACTTTAATTTAGTCTTCCAATCATTCAACCTTTTTGCTCTTTATGCTTTTCTTAAATTTAAATTCTTGCATGACCAAGGGTTAGTTTAGGAAAAAGAATATTAATCGCGAATGACCAAACGGATTAATAGTTTTAGTAAAGGGATTGGTAATTAAATAAAATAAAGGAATTCGGGTAGAGTTAGACATAGGGGAATTGAAACTTGCAAGTGAAACTGTGACCCTAGACATCTCCTCATTTATTAAATCTAATATTTTAATTATTGTTATTTATTTCTTTTTATTTGTTTTCGTACAACTCAATTATTCGTTCGTCTAAATAATAAAAAATCTTGATTAGTTTAGTACTTGTTAATTAATCCCTGTGGAGACGATAATCTTTTATACTACTTCTGCGAAAGAGTACACTTGCTCTAAGTGTGTTTTTAACGCAACATACACCCTGCTAAACACATCCCAGGCTGAGATCCTTACCGAATGCGTCGACGCGGAGTTTCGGGACATCAAACAGCCCGAACCTCTCGTGCAAAGGAAAGGCCGAACCTCTAAGAAGTATTGTCGTTATCACAAAGGTTATGGGCACAGTACCAGCAAATGCAACACCCTCGGGGATGACATTGAAGAGTTGATCTGCGAAGCGAAGCTCGCCCAATACGTGAATGAAGAGGAGGATGGGACTCGTGGCTCTGAATAGAGAGCATAGCATCAGGACCTGAACCTAGAGCTAGGCCTAGTTAAGAATCTTGTTGTTTGGGCGCAAATGCGAAATGTAAAGCTCGATATGAATGATTAACAAAGTTCATTTTGCAATTACAGTTTTTACTCTAGCTCACTAGCATTAACACTTGTTCCAAAGGAAATTCCTTAAAGATCAAGAAAGAAAAATGGTCCAACTCCATAGTTAGGGTGCCTAGTAATGGAGTCAAGAGTGTCATGACACGCCAAAACAAGTAAGTGACATTGGTGGTCACAACCCCTTGGGCGAGTTCTATCTAGGTCGAGTCCCGGTAAACTGTGCCAAGGGTATACTTCAAGCTGATCTTGGTGGTCACAACCCCTTGGGCGAGTTCAATCTGGGCCGAGTCCCGGTAAACTGTGCCAAGGGTATACTTCAAGATGACCTTGGTGCTCACAACCCCTTGGGCGAGTTCTATCTAGGCCGAGTCCCAGTAAACCGTGCCAAGGGTATACTTCAAGATGACCTTGGTGGTCACAACCCCTTGGGCGAGTTCTATCTGAGCCGAGTCCCGGTAAACTGTGCCAAGGGTATACTTCAAGATGACCCTGGTGGTCACAACCACTTTAGACGAGTTCTATCCGAGCCGAGTCTTGGTAAACTGACCTAAGGGTATGCTTCATTACAAATTGTCACGGTGGGCGTCGACAACACAATTGCCTAAAGCAAGCCAAACTTAGCGACTATCTACTTGAAAAACTCCTAAGTCCAACGAAAAGGTGCACACGCGAGAAATCACTAGCAAAACATGATACCATGAGCTCTTGGGTATCAAGCGCCAAGAAAGGTGCGAAAGTCAAGCAGGCGTGAGACTATGAGGTCACGGACACCAGAGATACCCACCTACAAGAGTGCTGTCTAATCTGTAGACCATAATTTTTCCGTGTTTATCCGATTGAGGCGTGTAAGCATGCGTTGGAAAGCCAAAGAGAAGAGCTACAATTCTTTTGTTGAACTCAAAATCCAATTCTGATGTCTTGAAGGCCTAAACTGCGAAATACATGCCTGCGCGGGATACCTATGCTTGGCCTCCCTCTCAAAGGTGACCGGGCCTCCCTCTGGCTAATGTTGCCGGCTCTCTCCCTCAGCTCTGCTCTCCCCTCACTCTCTGCTCATCCCTCAGCTCTGCTCGCCCCTCAGCTCTGCTCGCCCCTCACTCTCTGCTCGCCCCTTAGCTCTGCTCGCCCCTCAGCTCTGCTCGCCCCTCTGCTCTGCTCGCCTCTCACTCTTTGCTCGCCCTCAGCATCTGTGCGCCCCTCAGCATCTGCGCTCCCTCAGCACCTGCGCGCCCCTCAGCATCTGCGCGCCCTTATCTTCTGCGCGCCCCTCAGCTTTGCGCGCCCCTGAGCATCTGCGCGCCCCTCGTCACTCTCAATAGCATGATCAGTTCTAGCGTGCCCTCCCTCACAAAAAACTCAATCCTAACCGGCCTTCATCTTACCCGGGGCGGTCACGCCATTAACTGTGATCGACCCACAAAAACAATGACTTTGCTCGCCCCTCCATGTGCAATGTGATCGGCTGAGAGGAGAAGAAAATGTGATCTGGCGCCCTCTCTGATCACGCCCTCTCTCTGCTCGCCCTCTCTGATCGCATCCCCTCTCAAACACGCGAAGGGTTGAGATACGTCAAGATTAAACAAGAGAGAAAGAAGGTACCTCGAAATTTCCGTTTGTGAAACCTGATCGGTCTTGGGCACCGAAGAAGAAAACTTGATCGGGCCAAAGGGAATAGTTGGAGCTCGCCTCCCACCCTTCCTCTCTCCAAGAAATTTTGGTTTTGGCACTTGACAAGAAATGGGAAAGGGGACCACCCCTTATTTATACAAGGTAAAAAATGATTAGAAATTAATGGTCATTAATCACCTCGATCAAGGCAAATCAGCAAAAAATGTCAAGAGACGAACAAGATAATTGCGGTGATCAGCCATCAAAATTAACAGGCCCGACGACGGCACGAGCCGTGAGAGCAGTCCAACAGGTGTAACACCCTAAAATATTTAATTAAAATGTTTAATTAAGTATTTAGGAATTTAAATTAATTAAGTGGATATAATTTAATTATTAGAAATTGTATTAAAATGTGTAGGGGGTATTAGAAGATGGAGGTGCCAAATTAGATGGACTTGGGCTTAAGTGAGAAGCCCAAGCCCATGAATTAGATCATATGCGAAGGGGGGCAAGCCAAAGTGAGGTTAGGGGTTTTGTGAGCAATTGCGAAATTGGGAGGAGAGAAAAGGAAAAGGAGAAAGTCGCGCCATAGGGAGGGAGAGGGAGAAGAGAAGAGCGCAAGCTTCAAGGAGGAAAGAGGAGGCGTGATCCGGTTGCCGTAGTTCCGTTCATGATCATCCCTAGAGATCCTACTCTCCAATTCGAGGTTAGGGGAGCTCTATCATTCTATCTAATAAATTATATGATGGGTCCTAGATCTAGGGTTAGACTAGATTTCTTGATTGTGTTCTTGATATATTGTTGATGATGATATTTTTATAAGTACATGCGAATTGATGAATCCCATGAGTTCTTGATGTGTTCTTGATCCATCATTGATGTTGATTTCATATGTGTGTATGCGAATTGAATGGTTGATTTTTATATATATATATATATGTATGCGAATTGAATGGTGGATTTTTATATATATGTATGCGAATTGATTTGTTGAGTTATTGTATATATATGTATGCCATACGTGAATTGATTTAGTATTTGAACCTTGAGATAATACGAATTGTGTATGTGTTTTGATGATGTTAATATTTGTGAGCTCATGAAATTGTAAATTGATATGTTAGGGAGCTTGATGTTTCGCAAATTGAGTGTGGGTGTGCAAGGGCGCCTAGGGCGCCAAAGTGATGATGATTTTAGTGCCCCAAAAGAGTTTTGTTGATTGATTAAATTAAGTGTTGTTTTGAGTATTGAAAATTTTAAGATTTTGATGAGCTAAAATTGCTAAAAATCAGTTTTTGGTGTTTTGGAAAATTGCTGGAAAAATGGTGAATTTTGGTTTTAGTGTTGAAGAGTTGTTGAGAAAATCTGGGTGGTGTTGCTGCTGTTCTGGGCGCCAGGCGCCCTGTGCTGGGCGCCAAGGGCGCTGTGCTTGTTGCCTGTGCGTGTTGCTGGGCGCTGAGCGCTCAAGCGTGTGTGTGTGTTGCGCCAAGGCGCTGGGCGCCAGGCGCTGGGCGCTGAGCGCCCGTGTTGTGTTGTGTGGCGCGTTGTTGCGCCTGGGCGCTAGGCGCCCGTGTCCTGTTGTGGCGCTGCGTTGCGCGTTGTTGCGCCTGGGCGCTAGGCGCCCGTGTCTGTGTTTGTGCGTTGTGCGCGCCTGAGCGCTGGGCGCCTGTGGCGTGTTGTGTTGCCTAAGGCGCCTGTTCCCATGGATGTTGCCTGATTTTTCCAAAAATTATTTTTATCATAACTTTTGACTCAGACGTCCGTTTTGGACGATTCAAAAAGTGTCGTGAAGCTCTTTACGTTGTCTATCTATGGGTTCATTTTTAAAAATGAAAAATTGTTATTTTCCGACTGTTTGTGGGCGCCTAAGTGGCTGTCCCCAGTGATCGTCCCAGTGACATTGAAAAATGACGTGGAACACTTTAAAAATCCCTCTTTGGTGTATAAACAACAGTTTTAACGTGGTAGTGTCAAAATGACTGTTTTGCCCCTAGTGGCCAAAGTTAATGATAATTATGTGTAAATGACTGTTCCGCCCTTAGTGGCTATTGTTAATTATAGTGACGTGTAAATGACGTATTCGCCCTCAGTGGCTATTATTTGAGTTGATTGATAATTATGAGTAAGTGACGATGAAAACCCAGTGATGTTTAGGGGCCCGAAGGGCTAAGTGATGTTAAGGTCTAAATGGCCTAGTGACGTTGTGTGCTGATTGTGAATTTGACAGGTGCCGTGCTCTTTGCGAGCAAACCGGTAAGTGACGGGTCACATAGTTGACCATGAATTGAGTAATTGTGTATTTGTGTATTGTGAGTGGTGCATGTCATAGTGTCTCATGCCCATATGCATAAACCCAGTGACGTTTTTGGGGCCTGAGTGGCTAAGTGACGATGAGGCCTTAAGGGCTAAGCGACGTTTTGTGAAAAGGTACCTTCATGCATATACCCGCGAGTGGGTTGCACTTCATAAATCTACTTGACATGAGATGAGTTAATGTAAGTGATGTGAATGATGTCTGTGATATGGATATTTAGTGTTTTGGTTGCTGGCTGTTCTAGTGTGTAGCCTATGATTAGTACTTATCATATTTTCTATTATATGGATTGAAATGATGCTCACCCTTTCCTGTTTGAATGTTGCCCCCATGTTGGTAACGTGCAGGTGATTCTTAGTGAAGGCCTTTAGCTTCACTCCGTGAGTCGGGTCGTCATGCTCTGACATGTAACACTATGGAGGGGAATACATGTGGTTTAAGTTATTTATGAATATTGTGGTTATTGGATTTTAGTATTGCAAGCCTGGCATAGCTGTAACGCCTTTTGATTAAACTGTTGAATTCTCAATGTGAGGTTGTATTTTAACTGATAGTGACGTTTTGAAGTTATTATAAGACTGTTTTCGAAAAGCGAGTTATTTGAAGTGTGACGTTTAGCGAAGTAAGTGTGACATCCCTTGTGGTGTAAACAAAATTTGAAAACTCTGATATTTTTATTAAATAAATTACCGGGTAGAAAAGGGGTGTTACATTAGTGGTATCAGAGCAATGGTTGGTCTGTCCGGCCGAGTCGTCGAGTCGTTGTGTCAGATAGTGACCAACTGTTGTCTGTTCAGTGCTGACCGTTGTTGTGTTGCAGGTACACCGGAAAGTTCTATTGGTAAGTGAACTAGTGGGGGAGATTTCCCTACTAGTGCTGTGTGCCCTATTGTGTATTCATTGTGAGAACTGTGTTTTGCTGCTGTGGTCCTTATTGTTGACCTCCTTGCTGCGTGTTTCTAAATGGTATGCTCTGTTGTTTAAATGCGCACATGTGTTTTGGTTGGTATTGAGCTCGGTGTACCCTGCATCATATTCAAATTAATTGCCGCTTGTTGTAAAATGTTAGATTGACATGCACTCAGATGCTCTTGTAATTGATGTTTGTTGTTAGATGTTGACTTGACATGTATTCGCATGCTCATGCATTTGTAAAGTATAATATTACATGCTCACCATCCTGAGTTTGGTTGTCCCTTGAGTGTGAACAAACATGATTGCATTTTAAAATGGTAATTACAGCCTATGTTGTTGTCTGACCTTGTCATGTGTGTCTGCTGTGCCTGTAGGCTACTGATAGCTTACCTAGTTGCATGTTACCCTCCTATGTTGCTTTGTCCGAACTGTCTAAGTAGTCGACAGTAAGCCTCTGTGAGAGGTCTTGTGCAATGTGATTTGATGTTTGGAAACCAAATGCGTTGTAAAATTATTTTATGGACTATTTTAAGTTGTTACTGCACTAATAGCTACCGTGGGGTTTTAATCACTACAAGCGAAAATGTTTTCATTCAAGTGTACTAATTTTGTCCTCAACTCCTTTTGGAAAATTGCGACCGGATGTAAATATTTTAGCTGAGAACTACCACATCATTGAGTTACTATTTTGACTTGCCTAATTTCCTCTAGGTGTAACCTTGCGTGCCGGAGTTTTATGACAAATCTCTTGGTTGTTACTTATGGATTTCTATCATGTGGTTTTGAAAATCTAAAAGTAAAGTGATTTCTGAAAGTGCTTTTGAAACGCCCATTAAACACTTTTACGGCTGGATGCCGAGATTAGCATTGAAAAGTACTTTATAAACGATTCGGATTTTGTTTTAGCAGTTGTACTCTTGCGATATGCGTTACGTGGTTTTAAAAAACCTTAAGATTTACAAATGTGCATTTTGGACGCTTGTGCACTGGGGCCGAATTAACTAATTACTGTAAATGTTAATGTAACTATTCTTTTGGGCTGACTAGTTGTAATAAGGTTTTAAATGTTAACCGTGTTCCGGTGTACTTGGTTGATAATGTTTCGTGGATTATCCTGAGCTGTTTGCTGTTGCTGTTTTATTTAAATAATTGTTGCTGTTTCTGAAAGATGATCATTGCCGTTTTCAGAAAATAATGATGCGGTTTTATTCGGATAATTGTTATGGTTTTTTCTGCAAAATGACTATTGCTGAAAATGAATGTTGCTACCTTTTTAAAAGAGTTGTTGTTGCTGCTTCCTAAGACCGCTGTCAGTGCTTCCAAGAATAACTGTTATTGTCCCTACTTTTGTGCACTGCTGCTATTTTACGAGTTGTGCCTGTTTTTGGGTTGTTGACTGTCCCTATTTTTATGAGTTGTGCCTAATTCGATTGTTAACCGTTGCCAGTGCCTTAGTGCCCGATTGTGTGACTGAGTTGTTAATATTGTGTTGTTGATGATGTTGCTCTGTTGTTGGTTTTTAGTTGTTGATGTCGCCTGAGTGGCAATTGTAATTGTTGATGTCGCCTGAGTGGCAGTTGTAATTGTTGATGTCGCCTGAGTGGCAGTTGTGATTGTTGATGTCGCCTGAGTGGCAATTGTAATTGTTGATGTCGCCTGAGTGGCAGTTGTAATTGTTGATGTCGCCTGAGTGGCAGTTGTGATTGTTGATGTCGCCTGAGTGGCAATTGTAATTGTTGATGTCGCCTGAGTGGCAGTTGTAATTGTTGATGTCGCCTGAGTGGCAGTTGTGATTGTTGATGTCGCCTGAGTGGCAATTGTAATTGTTGATGTCGCCTGAGTGGCAGTTGTGATTGTTGATGTCGCCTGGGTGGCAAAGTTGTTTGTGGATGACTGTCGCCGTGTTACTAAAATTATGAGACTTGTTGTACGACTGTTATGCATCCTGTGAATTCCGTCTTGATGCTGTGATGATTGATGTATTTTGTTATCCTTAAGGGTAGATGAGTGAGGTAGGATGCGAGCTAGTTTATCAGAGTAGCGCAGCGGAGTAGAGAGTGAGTCTGATTATTACTGCTTGAAGTTACCTGGCTGAACAAGTAGGAGGGACGGCCGCCCGAGCACTCACCGCCGGTAATCAGAGCAATAGTGATCAGCATGAACGATAGCACTAGTTGTCTAGGTGGCCTTAGAGAGAGAGTGTTGGCGATGACAGGTGAATTTCGAGGACGAAATATTCTAAGTGGGGGAGAGTTGTAACACCCTAAAATATTTAATTAAAATGTTTAATTAAGTATTTAGGAATTTAAATTAATTAAGTGGATATAATTTAATTATTAGAAATTGTATTAAAATGTGTAGGGGGTATTAGAAGATGGAGGTGCCAAATTAGATGGACTTGGGCTTAAGTGAGAAGCCCAAGCCCATGAATTAGATCATATGCGAAGGGGGGCAAGCCAAAGTGAGGTTAGGGGTTTTGTGAGCAATTGCGAAATTGGGAGGAGAGAAAAGGAAAAGGAGAAAGTCGCGCCATAGGGAGGGAGAGGGAGAAGAGAAGAGCGCAAGCTTCAAGGAGGAAAGAGGAGGCGTGATCCGGTTGCCGTAGTTCCGTTCATGATCATCCCTAGAGATCCTACTCTCCAATTCGAGGTTAGGGGAGCTCTATCATTCTATCTAATAAATTATATGATGGGTCCTAGATCTAGGGTTAGACTAGATTTCTTGATTGTGTTCTTGATATATTGTTGATGATGATATTTTTATAAGTACATGCGAATTGATGAATCCCATGAGTTCTTGATGTGTTCTTGATCCATCATTGATGTTGATTTCATATGTGTGTATGCGAATTGAATGGTTGATTTTTATATATATATATGTATGCGAATTGAATGGTGGATTTTTATATATATGTATGCGAATTGATTTGTTGAGTTATTGTATATATATGTATGCCATACGTGAATTGATTTAGTATTTGAACCTTGAGATAATACGAATTGTGTATGTGTTTTGATGATGTTAATATTTGTGAGCTCATGAAATTGTAAATTGATATGTTAGGGAGCTTGATGTTTCGCAAATTGAGTGTGGGTGTGCAAGGGCGCCTAGGGCGCCAAAGTGATGATGATTTTAGTGCCCCAAAAGAGTTTTGTTGATTGATTAAATTAAGTGTTGTTTTGAGTATTGAAAATTTTAAGATTTTGATGAGCTAAAATTGCTAAAAATCAGTTTTTGGTGTTTTGGAAAATTGCTGGAAAAATGGTGAATTTTGGTTTTAGTGTTGAAGAGTTGTTGAGAAAATCTGGGTGGTGTTGCTGCTGTTCTGGGCGCCAGGCGCCCTGTGCTGGGCGCCAAGGGCGCTGTGCTTGTTGCCTGTGCGTGTTGCTGGGCGCTGAGCGCCCAAGCGTGTGTGTGTGTTGCGCCAAGGCGCTGGGCGCCAGGCGCTGGGCGCTGAGCGCCCGTGTTGTGTTGTGTGGCGCGTTGTTGCGCCTGGGCGCTAGGCGCCCGTGTCCTGTTGTGGCGCTGCGTTGCGCGTTGTTGCGCCTGGGCGCTAGGCGCCCGTGTCTGTGTTTGTGCGTTGTGCGCGCCTGAGCGCTGGGCGCCTGTGGCGTGTTGTGTTGCCTAAGGCGCCTGTTCCCATGGATGTTGCCTGATTTTTCCAAAAATTATTTTTATCATAACTTTTGACTCAGACGTCCGTTTTGGACGATTCAAAAAGTGTCGTGAAGCTCTTTACGTTGTCTATCTATGGGTTCATTTTTAAAAATGAAAAAATGTTATTTTCCGACTGTTTGTGGGCGCCTAAGTGGCTGTCCCCAGTGATCGTCCCAGTGACATTGAAAAATGACGTGGAACACTTTAAAAATCCCTCTTTGGTGTATAAACAACAGTTTTAACGTGGTAGTGTCAAAATGACTGTTTTGCCCCTAGTGGCCAAAGTTAATGATAATTATGTGTAAATGACTGTTCCGCCCTTAGTGGCTATTGTTAATTATAGTGACGTGTAAATGACGTATTCGCCCTCAGTGGCTATTATTTGAGTTGATTGATAATTATGAGTAAGTGACGATGAAAACCCAGTGATGTTTAGGGGCCCGAAGGGCTAAGTGATGTTAAGGTCTAAATGGCCTAGTGACGTTGTGTGCTGATTGTGAATTTGACAGGTGCCGTGCTCTTTGCGAGCAAACCGGTAAGTGACGGGTCACATAGTTGACCATGAATTGAGTAATTGTGTATTTGTGTATTGTGAGTGGTGCATGTCATAGTGTCTCATGCCCATATGCATAAACCCAGTGACGTTTTTGGGGCCTGAGTGGCTAAGTGACGATGAGGCCTTAAGGGCTAAGCGACGTTTTGTGAAAAGGTACCTTCATGCATATACCCGCGAGTGGGTTGCACTTCATAAATCTACTTGACATGAGATGAGTTAATGTAAGTGATGTGAATGATGTCTGTGATATGGATATTTAGTGTTTTGGTTGCTGGCTGTTCTAGTGTGTAGCCTATGATTAGTACTTATCATATTTTCTATTATATGGATTGAAATGATGCTCACCCTTTCCTGTTTGAATGTTGCCCCCATGTTGGTAACGTGCAGGTGATTCTTAGTGAAGGCCTTTAGCTTCACTCCGTGAGTCGGGTCGTCATGCTCTGACATGTAACACTAGGGAGGGGAATACATGTGGTTTAAGTTATTTATGAATATTGTGGTTATTGGATTTTAGTATTGCAAGCCTGGCATAGCTGTAACGCCTTTTGATTAAACTGTTGAATTCTCAATGTGAGGTTGTATTTTAACTGATAGTGACGTTTTGAAGTTATTATAAGACTGTTTTCGAAAAGCGAGTTATTTGAAGTGTGACGTTTAGCGAAGTAAGTGTGACATCCCTTGTGGTGTAAACAAAATTTGAAAACTCTGATATTTTTATTAAATAAATTACCGGGTAGAAAAGGGGTGTTACAACAGGCCCGACGACGGCACGAGCCGATAGAACAGTCCAGCCTGCGAAGGCATCCTTAACGCCAACATCAGGGGGCATGGCACCAGGCGCCCAGGGGGACGCCAACATCAAGACAGGCACCCCAGGTCGGCGCCTGGTACAAGGATTACACCAAGGGAGGTGTGAGTCACGGTCGCGGTGAAGAGATCTTATACGACCCGACAAGACAAATGAAGTAACGCTTCGGGTAGATCAACAAAAATCCTTCAAGCCAAGACTATCCTTCGGAATAGTCTCGACTTGGGGGGAAACTATTCTGGACTGGACCAGGAGGTCCATTTAGCAATACCAGGAGGTGCATTTAGCAATAGGATATGGATTGGCCCATGCATTTCGGCCCATATCCACAACATACAAGCCCAACTAAGGCCATCACATTTGAATGGTTGAGATCTATTCTACCAATCCGACGATCCACAGACAGGCACGATTTCCTATAAATACCGGCTCCCATAGCTTTCATAAGGTGCATACTCTCATTCCTAGAAAACTCACTAATCTATTCTCAATACTGACTTGAGCATCGGAGTGGCTTCGCAGGTCCCCCCCCCCCCCCCCCCGGGCTCACACAAACCTCTGGCAAGGTAGCAGGAGACCTACCAACTGCAGTCAACCTAATACTGCAAGGTACAGAAAGTTAATGTTCTCTCTTGAATAGCAAAAAAAACTATGCTTAATTGAAACAATTCTCACTTTCGTGGTAACTGAATTCAAACTAAACCCATTAAGCTATATGATAATATTGGTTCCTTGGAAGACTAAAACTACTTTTTTTATTTAGGTCTCAAGTTCAATCCTTATAGATCCAACAACTAGGTTCACCTCTCAGTTCTTCCCTAATCATCTATGAAATGTAAACAAGCGGCCAACGAATTCACATATATAGAAAACACAGTAAGGATTGAATCAAAGAAAGATCAAATCTATAAAAGGGGAAAATAGATAAATTCATTCTCATAAACATACCAAAAGATGTACCCAATCCTAGAAAAGGAGAACTAATCAGACATATCAAAGTAATAATCCATGGAAAAGTTAAGAAACATTCAAACCAGAATTTTAGTGGAAGAAGATCAAGATCCTTGATTCTTGCCTTTGAGCTCCTCTCTAATATGAAGTTCAGAACCCTAGGCAAGTCTTTCTAAAGTCTATTTAAAGTAAGGCACAAAAAGGGCCCAAAACTGTCCCAAATCTAGATTAAAAAAATACTAAAAACGAAATTGCCGTCACGAAACACAGGTGTGGCACGAAACACACCCCGGTGGTGTTTCGCTACATCACTTAGAATTGCCACAACAGGCCACGATCCACACTCACGGTAGCCACCACACCCTAGTGGTGGATCGATCTGTCTCTCCCTTTTTCATCCAATTTCTTCCTAAATGACTCTAGCTCCATATCAACTCATCCAAGCCACTTTCCAACACTAAAATGCTCATTTTCTACAAAACACAAGATACCAAATGCAATTATCCAAATCTACATAAAAATTAGACAAAATTAAAGAACTCGTGACTAATTAAACTAAAAGTGCATGCATAAAACAATGAAAACAAGATGTAAATATGGACACGTCGGTACTGTTTTCACATGCTCGGGAAATTTTGGGAAATAGTATGTCGAGATAAAGTAAACCCTCAACTTCATCTCTAAACTATCATCCTCTCTCTTACTTGGTCCCTAAACAATAAAAATATAATAAATAGTCCCTAAAACTATTATATATCCATCAATTTAGTCCCCCAGTTACTTTCTAAATAGAAGAGATGGTGGATAGTTCAGGGACTAAATTGATGAATTTAGAATTGTTTAGGGACTATTTATTATATTGATCAGGCCTTTTGTCCAAGCTCCCTTATCCTTAGATATCTCTTGCCTTCCTCAACAAGCATTTCTCCATTGATGCTCCTAGCTAGCTCTACTATAATTTAGTTCTCCTCGTAGCTGATGGCTTCTTTATGAAGAGAACTCTTTGTTCAGCACATACCCGTATCTCCTGTTGGATTATTTATTTTGGACTAGCATAGTCAGATTGATTTTTGGTCTAATATTCAGATTAATTGGATGTCAAAATAATATTGGTTATTTTAATCCCAATTTTATTATTACTATTATTGAGTTTATTTGGGATTATTTGAATAAGTCATTGTGGAAGTACTGTTTTATTTTGTGAGGATTTACTATGATGGGTAAGTAAGTCTGTATTATTTTGACTTAAGGAGAGACCCTTATCTCTTTCCAATATATAGTGTAGTTGACCCATTGAAACTACACACAACAATATTCCTATCGGAATAGAGACAATTTCTCACCACTCTGACATGTGAAAGCACCAAAGACGAAAAGCTATAACATGGATTCCTTGCCACTACTTATTCAGGTAATCTTAAATTCAATTCTTGGTTTTATGATCAAATGATATGAACAATTTAGGATTACAAATATTATTGATGTGAACGTGTAACAATTTAAGATTAGAAATCATATTTTATATTTGGCTTAATTACAGTTTTGGTCCCCCTATTTTCACCAACTCACGATTTAGTCCCCCAAGAATTTTTTTGACGAATTTAGTCCCCTTATTTTCCCAATTTGTAAAATTAAAGTCCCCCTATTTTCCCAATTTGTAAAATCAAAGTCCCCCTCATAAAAATAATCATTATTATTACAAAAATTGTTTTTAATTGTTATATTTAATAAATAAAAATTCTATTTTTCTTCTTAATTCGATACTTCCTCTACCTTCGCGAACCCTAATCCCAAACCCAACAAACCCAGCGTCATTCCTTCAAAAGCAAACCAGTCTGAATTTGTGAACAGTAGGTATAATCACGAGAAGATAAATTAGTTTCTTAAGCACGTTGTTGTGGATTTGGTCCTATCATGTGTATGAAAATGTCTTTTTGAAAGATTCAAAACTCACTTCGATAGGAAAGTATATCTAATGAAGAAAATTTGAACTCCAAATTCACAAGAATATTGTTCCTCATTAACTTTTTTTACAGAACTTTATCAACTTTTACAAACACAAAACTATTCTTTTTTGGACAAAAACACAAAACTATTTTTAGAAACTATAATCAAACATTCCTAGTGGCAATACTGATGTTTATATGATTTGCTTTTGAAGGAACGATGTTGAGTTTGCTGGGTTTGGGTTCGCGATGTGAGAGGGAGTATCGAATGAAGAAGATGAAATTCTTATTTATTAAATATAATAATAAAAAACAATTTTTATAATAATAATAATAATAATAATAATAATAATTTTTATGTTTAAATTCCAACAAGGCAAGCTAGTGTGTCAGCCACGTAGGATAAGTGACTGACAACTCAACGCCAATTTTGACCAAATTAGAGGGGGACTTTTAGTTTACAAATTGGGAAAATAGGGGGACTAAATTCGTGAAAAAAATTCTTGGGAGACTAAAATCGTGAGTTAGTGAAAATAGGGGGTCTAAATTCGTGAAAAAAATTCTTGGGGGAGTAAAATCGTGAGTTGGTAAAAACAGGGGATCAAAACTGTAATTAAGTCTTTATTTTATCATCTCCTTGACCATACTCCAATAAGGCTACCACCATTGATCATGTGGTTGCTTTCACTAGAAAATAATAAGAAAGGATTGGGAGAACATGGTGAATCTAAGTCCAATAAGCAACCTGCCCTCCTTCTTGCTCTAGATTTGAGTGCCTTGGCTCATATTCGCTCGACCATGTCTTTGCCTCGGTTAAGTCCTTCCTTGGCCAACTATTTAACTAATTTTAGGTGTTAACAATTCCCATATCAAAAATCGGAGGGGTTACTAAAAATGTTTTTTTCTTTCTTATATTTTATTAAATATCCATGAATATTCTCAAAATTAGTGCATAGGAAGCACTAGTATAGATATGTGGCGGTGTATAATCATAGTAAAAATGTTTTTTTTTTCTTTCTTATATTTTATTAAATATCCATGAATATTCTCAAAATTAGTGCATACGAACCACTAGTATAGATATGTGGCTGTGTATAATCATAGTAGTGCATGCTTAGTTACCACCCATATTCGACATACAAAGGTCATGTATATATTTTTATAATGAATGGTAAAAACAAAGGCCATGTATATATTTTAGTGTGATTTTATTATCGTGTTATTGATGTGCATTTGCCAATGACTTGTTTACATTGGGGGACCTGATTGTGTATGTGCAGTTGGCTTTTTCAGTCCATGTGGTTCTCCTATTTTAATAAAGTTTTTGTCACACTCAATATGCAAACTCGAGATCATGGAATGATATCCAAATTTTAGTGTATTTTGACCAAATTACGACTTGGACCAACTTTTGTAGGTATATTTTAGTGTATTTTTATGTGTATATAATAAAAATATTGTTTGTTATTTGTGGTTATTAATAACTCAGTTTCAGTCATCTCTTATTTACTTAATTCACCAAAAAAAAAATCATCTTCTAATTTAGAAAACAAATTCAAATTTAAACTTTTAGCTAAAGTTTCCCTTAGGTTGCAATCTGCTCCCTTTTTCACATTCACAATTCAATTACTAAATATAAATTTTCAGTTATTAATTAAGGATCAAAACAGAAAGAAAATTGGAATCCAAAAAGTTAATTATTAATTGAAGACAATTGCCTTTATAAGTAGGTAATGATAACATTAGGTGAGTTGATATTAAAGAGTATTTATAGAAGAGTTATGCTATTCTACTAGAACTTTTTTTTTATAAGCAATGTTAGTGGGGAGGGGAAATGTTAGTTTCCGGGGTCAAAACCAACCAATCACGCTGCTTTGCAATGCATTTGCAATACAAAGACTTGCGATATCTGGGTTCGATTTCCGGCGATGGAACAAATTTGAGTCAGATTTTACTTACCTCCCGACCGAACTCCGGATTATTCAGGACCCATTTTCCCTGGACAGCGGAGGAGGTCAAAGACCCCTAGACAAAAAAAAAAGACTTGTGATATCCAACATTTTCCTGTATAGAACTACTTACATGTTATCTATCAATGAAATCCATAAAACGACAACGAAATTTAAGGTCACACGTCTTCATGAGATATGAGTCAAATCTTTACAAACACACCTAACTTTTGTTGGCAAATTTTTAGATTTAAATTCAACATTTAACTACTTAAAACCTTTCAATAATATTTTTATTAAATTTTTTAATTAACAAACATAGGATCCAAATTTTATGTGGCAGTTCATCTCATTTTGAATATTGACTTTTCTGACTGTGTTTTATTTGTTACGAATTAGTGTAACTATTCCGCCTGTTTGTTTTCATTTGTGAGCTTTTTAGAAGAAATTTGTTCACTTTTATTTATCATGTGATAGTTTAAGTTTATATTAGTTACTAATTATTTCTCAATTATACTCGTAGAGAGAGAAATAAGTGCAATTCGTATTAAACATCAAGAAAATTATAGAAAAAAATTAATATTTTATCAAAAATAACGAAATTTATTAATTTTCTAAATTTATATAAAACAACCTTAGAGACAAATAAAAAGAAACAGACTTAGTATTATAGAAGCATTATGCTTTTTTCACAAGCAAATTGACCACGGAAATTTCAATAAACACCATGCATGGGCTAGAATTGGAAAAATGGGAGGGGGGGGGGGGGGGTCGAATCTAACAAGCCCAAAAAAGAGTAGGGTTTGGACCATCAATTTTGATTTTGTTTCAATAAGTCCTATCGGGCTTCGGACTGCCTGCAAATCTGCATATGTAATTAACTAATAAACATCATTCTTATGTTTAAGTTATAGGGTCGATATATATATATATATATATATATATATATATATATATATATATATATATATTATACATTACATATTATAAAAAGTAAATAAAAAATAAGATGAATTCTTTTTATTATTGTGAATAATGAAAGTGTGAGAGAGAGAGAGAGAATCAGAGAGAGAATTTAGAATAGAGATGAAACTGAATTGCATTAGTGTTAATTCTGTTACAACAGTGTTTATATACACAGTTATGCAAGTGATCCTATTGGCTAGATTCAATGTATCTAGATCTATGCAGGGAATATACTTCAGCAACTATTACACCTCAGCTAGTTGACTATTATCACTACCAGTTGACTTGTTCTCATTCCCTATTACTCCCCCCTCAAGCTGAGAGGAGGGTAACTTCACGACTTTCATCTTATGTTTGAGAGACAGAAATTGTGGAGCAGGCAAAGGCTTTGTGAGCACATCAGCCAGCTGATAGGAGGCAGGGATATGAACAACCTTGAGAGCTTTGGAGAGCACCTTTTCACGAACAAAATGAATGTCCAATTCTAGATGCTTAGTACGTGAGTGTAGGACTGGGTTGTGAGCAATTGCAACCGCACTTTGGTTGTCACAAAAGAGGACAGGTGCTTGATGTTGTACTTTGAGTTCACGGAGCAGAGATTGGATCCATAGGAGTTCAGCAGTGGCATTGGCAAGGCCACGGTATTCGGCTTCAGCACTTGACCTTGCAACGAGCGTTTGCTTTTTAGAACTCCAAGAGACTATATTAGGGCCTAGAAAAACACAAGCACTACAAAAAAACTAGTCATTAGCGAGGGACAGTTCCCTCGCAAAATGACCTGATTCCCTCACTAATGGTCATTTGCGAGGGACTTAGCGAGGGACTGGTTCCCTCGCTAATTCCCTCCTCGCAAATGGGATTAGCGAGGGAAGTTAGATCCCTCGCTAATTAGCGAGGGACTATGCCATCGCTAGTTCCCTCGCTAATGACTGCAGCTTTTCAGGTGATGAGACTCAGTTGCAGGGGTTGGTAAATGCGCAGGAATTAGCGACGGCTTTTGCCCTCGCTAATTCCCTCGCTAATGACTGCAGTTTTCAAAAAAAATGACACGTGTCCAGTGCTGAATGGCTTGTTTTTTTTATATATATTAATTAATGAATATTATATTATATTATTAATTTTGTGGTGATGTGTGGTGGTGGTGGTGGTGGCGCGGTGGTGGTGTGGTGGTGGTGGTGGCGTGGTGGTGGTGATGGGTGGTTTAGAGTAGAGAGAAGGAGAAGAGTAAGGGAGAAAGAGAGAGAGAGAGAGAGAGAGAGAGAGAGAGAGAGAGAGAGAGAGAGAGAGAGAGAGAGAGAGAGAGAGAGAAAGAGAGAAGAGTGAGAGTGGTGGTGGTGGGGTGGTGGGTTGGTGGTGGTGAAGAGTAAGAGAGAGTGAGTGAGAGTGGTAGGAGGTATGTGGTGGTGGTGGTGTTGGAAGAGTGAAGAGAGAAGAAGAGTGTGAGAGGAGGTGGTGATGATGGTGGTGGTGGTGGTGTTGGAAGAGTGAAGAGAGAAGAAGGGTGTGAGAGGAAGTGGAAGGGGGAAGAGGAAGGGAAGAGGAATGGTGAAGAGTGAGTGAGTGAGTGAGAAAGAAGAGTGAGGGTGTAAACGGATATAAAGCAAAAAAGAAAAAAATTTGCGAGGGAATTAGCGAGGGAACTGTCTCATCATCTGAAAAGTTAACGTTAGCGAGGGAATTAGCGAGGGAACTGTCCCTCGCTAATTTCTGCACCTTTACCAACCCCTGCGCTGAGTCCCATCATCTGAAAAAGACCAATTTAGCGAGGGAATTAGCGAGGGCAGTCATTAGCGAGCACTACAAGAAAAACACGTTTTTCCGGCGGAAAAAATTCGCCGGAAATGCACCAAATCCGCCGGAAAAGTGACGTTTCCGGCGGATTTTTTCCGCCGGAAATCCGCCGGTAAAACGCTCGTAGGTAACGGTTTCCGGCGGAATTTCCGCCGGTAATTTCCGGCGGATTTTATGAATTTCCGGCGGAACAAAAATTAATTTTTTTTATTTTTTTTTTTAAAAACCGCCGGAAATTCAAAAAATCCGCCGGAAATGTTCCGGCGACATTTCCGGCGGTTTTTTTTGAAATTCCGGCGGTTTTTTAAAAAAAAAAAAATTTAATTTAAAATAAATCCGCCGGAAATGCAAAAAATCCGCCGGAAATGTCACCGGAACATTTCCGGCGGATTTTTTGAATTTCCGGCGGATTTAAAAAAAAAATAAAAAAAAAATTAATTTTTTTTTCGAATTTTATATTTAAATAAATAAGATGTAATAGAAAAAAAATTAGAAGGAGAAATAATAGAATTAGAAGGAAGAAAAATTAGAATAAATAAAAATGAAAGAGAGTTGTGTAAAACAAAGAATGAATGAGAGTATGAGAATGAAGAAATAAGAATAAGTGAGAAGGAAGAAGAATGAATAAGTGGGAATGAATGAGAATGAAGATGGTGTAAAAAAAAGAATGAAAGAGAGTATGGAAAAATGATATGAGAAAGAAGAAGAAGAAGTGAGAAGGAAGAAGAATGAATGAGAAAGAAGAAGAAGTGAGAAGGAAGAAGAATCAATGAGAAAGAAGAAGAAGAGAGAAATGTAGAAGGGTGTAGGAGAAAGTGAGAAGGAAATAAGAGTGAAATGAGAGAATGAGAAGAGTGTATGAGAAATTTTTATTTATAGGAAGCTGAAAACTTTCCGACGGAATTTATAACAGTTCCGGCGGATTTTTCAAATTTTTTATTAATTTTTTAAAAATAAATCCGCCGGAAATTCAAAAAAATCCGCCGGAAATGTTTCGGTGACATTTCCGGCGTTTTTTTTTGCATTTCCGGCGTTTTTAAAAAAAAAAAAAAAAAAAAAAATTTTTAAAAAACCGCCGGAAATTCAAAAAAAAACCGCCGGAAATGTTCCGGCGACATTTCCGGCGGTTTTTTTTTAAAAAAAAAAAAAAATTTTAAAAACAAAAAACCGCCGGAAATGTCACCGAAACATTTCCGGCGGATTTTTTTGAATTTCCGGCAGATTTATGTTTAAAAAAATCTAAGTTTTTTTTAAATTTTAAAAAAATCCGCCGGAAATGTAAAATTCCGCCGGAAATTCAAATTTTTCCGCCGAAAATTTACCGACGGAAAAAATCCGCCGGAAATGCCAAATTTCCGCAGGAAATTTACCGACGGAAAAAATCCGCCGGAAAAAATCCGCCGGTAATACGCGATTTCCTTGTAGTGGAGGGACAGTTCCCTCGCTAATTCCCTCGCTAATGACAAAAAAATTGACAGCTCTATGCCCTCGCTAATTCCCTCGCTAATGACTGTTTTTGCGAGGGACAACAAGTCCCTCGCTAATGTCCGTCGCTAATCAGTGTTTTTTTTGTAGTGAAGAACCAGAGGTGGATCGACGATCATCGGGATCACTGCCCCAGTATGAATCGCTGTACGCACGAAGGCTGGGAGGAAAAGAAGTTGCAGCAGGTCGTAGTAGTAAACCATCAGTAGAAGTACCACTGAGATACCTGAGAATTCTTTTTACAGCTCTCCAGTGAGATTCTAGAGGTGCAGCCAAGAATTGACAAACTTTGTTAACAGAGAAGGCAATTTCAGGCCTTGTGAGAGTGATGTATTGGAGTGCTCCAACCAAGGACCTATAACTGTGAGGTTGAGAGAAAGTATCAGTGTCATATTTGCTTAGCTTAGTAGTTGAGGCCATCGGGGTACTGATGCCCTTGCAATCAAGCATAGAAGCTTTGTGCAACAGGTCTTGTATGTATTTAGTTTGATTGAGAATAATTGAGCCATCTTGCTGATAATTGACCTCCAAGCCAAGGAAATAATCTGGCTTGCCCAGATGTTTTAGAGCAAAGGTAGCATGAAGCTTGCTTATGAGATCATGAACTAAGGCAGAGGAGGAGCCAGTAATCAAGATGTCATCCACGTACACAAGAGCAAATAGTTGGACACCCACTGATGAATAAATGAAGAGTGAAGTATCACATTGACTCGGTTTAAAGCCAAATTGATGAAGTGCAGATCTCAACTTGTCATGCCAAGCTCTTGGTGCTTGCTTGAGTCCATAGAGGGACTTGTGAAGCTTGCAAACTTGAGTAGTATCATTGCTGGTGAACCCAGGAGGTTGAACCATATAGATGTCTTCCTCAAGAGTGCCATTGAGGAAGGCATTGTTAATATCAATTTGTTGAATGTCCCACTTATTAGTGAGAGCCAAGGACAATAAAATTCTGATAGTGGTGGGTTTAACAACTGGTGAATAAGTTTCACCAAAGTCTTGCCAACGTATTTGACTGTAGCCTTTGGCTACAAGTCTTGCCTTGTACTTGTTGACAGACCCATCAGGGTTCTCCTTGATCCTAAAGACCCATTTGCAACCAATAGCTTTTCGAGATGGAGGCAAAGAGGTGAGGGACCAGGTTTTGTTATCAGTTAAAGCTTTAATTTCTGACTGCATAGCTTGCAGCCACTGTGGAGCACTCAGTGCTCGCCTAACAGTGGTGGGAGTGACATGAGCTAAGAGAATTTTAGGCTTGAGGGATCCTGTTTGGAGCCTAGTGATCATATGGTGAGTCTTGGTGACTGGAATAGGTGAGGGAGAGCCATCAGAGCTAGATGTAGCAGGAGAAACAGGCTCAGGAGAAGGGGTGATTGGAGAGTCAGTTGGTGAGGCAACGTTTGGAGGATCAGGGGAGACAATCTGAGGAGCTGATGCAGGAGTGATATGTGCAGAGATGGATGGAGTCTCACACACAGGAAGCAGCATTGAAGCATCAGACTCAGAAGCTTGAGCAGTAGAAGGTTCACTTGGAAACAATGTAGGATAAGGAAAACACTTCTCATTGAAGGTGACATCCTTAGTAATAATGACTTTACCATCAGAGGTGAGACATTTGAACCCTTTCTGAACCGGTGAAAGCCCAAGATTAACACATTGAGTGGTCCTGAATTCAAACTTGTGCTTGTTGTAGGGCCTTAAGTGAGGAAAGCAAGCACACCCAAACACCTTGAGTTGTTGATAATTAGGAACAGCATGATAGAGTGCTTGGAATGGTGAAATAGGAGGTTGGAGACCTTGTGTAGGTATCCTGTTGATAACATAGACAGATGAGGTAAATGCATGATCCCAAAATTTCAAAGGTAGAGAGGCATGGGACAATAGAGTTAATCTCATTTCTGTGATATGCCGATGCTTCCTTTCCACTGCACCATTTTGGTGTGAAGTGTAGGGACAAGTAAACCTGTGCACAATACCCAAATTAGCCAAGTACTTTGTAAAGGGCAAGTATTCACCACCACCATCCGATTGGACTGCTTTGATCACAGTGGAGAACTGGGTTTGAACAAGCTTGTGAAACAGAGTAAATGCAGTAAGAGCATCAGATTTCTGCTTTAAAAAATAAATCCAAGTAAATTTAGTATAGGCATCCACAAAGGCAATGTAGTAAGAATATCCAGAACTAGAGACCATGGGTGCAGGCCCCCAAAGGTCAGTGTATATGAGTTCAAATGGTGTGTGATACTGTGTGGTGGATGGTGGGGCATACAACTTGTGAGATTTACCAATTTGACAAGCATTGCAAAAATCAAAGGAAGGTTTATTAGATGTGCTCATATTACAATACTTCATGATGTGTGCAACAGTAGAAAAACTAGCATGAACTAGTCTAGCATGCCACAAAGAATGTGGTGATACAGTTTTAGAAGCAGTAATAGAGTTAATAGTAGGAGGTATAGTATTATTTGAGTGTGAAGGAGAGTGAACCCGAGACTGTTTGGAGAGTTTCACAATAGGTAAGCCATGAAAGACATAGAGACCATCAGACCCTAGCTTGCCTTGAAGAACAACTTGATTAGAGACCTGTGATTTAACCAAACAATAAGGATCATGAAATTCAAAATAAACTCTATTATCACGAATAAATTGTGAGACAGATAAGAGATTTTTGGTTATGTGTGGAACATGTAATAATTTATTGAGTGTAAGGTTTATGTGTGGGTGAATAGGTGAAATGAACCGTGAGGAACCGATGTATTTGATGGGAGAGCTGGTGCCATTGCCCATAGTGACAGCAGAGTGACCTGTGTAAGGTGTTTTCTGCTGCAAATTGTCCTCATCAGCAGTGACATGGTGCGAAGCACCAGTGTCACCACGCCAGTCCTCAAATGCAGAAGCACTAGCAGAGTTTGAGTTAGTTCCAATACCTGTGGCATCAAGTGCTAGTGTCTCGGCTAAGTTCACTGTTGGAGTCACATCATCTTTGTTATCAGCAGGTTTGGAGGTCTCAGCAGAGTCAATAGGTGCCGTGTTGCCATGTGCAGTGAGGACATGCTGTGGAGGGACGAAGGATTCATCAAAACGAAACCAGCAATCGAGCACGGAGTGTCCATAGCGTCCACATAGTTGGCATGTAGGCTTGGAACCAGAGGACGAAGCACCAGAGTTGTTTCTACCGCAACCACGACCACGGCCTTGGCGCCCGCGTCCACGCGCGTGAGAGTTGAAAACGGCATTATCACGAACACCTTGAGTGCGATATGAGTTCTGATTCTGCGTGTTGCCTGCAACCTGTGCTACATTAGCAGAAGCGTTAGCAACCACCAATTCCTGTCTGAACTTGTCTAACTGGGACTCTTGTACCAGCAACAACGATTCAACTTCAGTGAGAGAAGGCGATTCAGGCTTGCTGAAGATCATCATCACAAAGGAGTTATACTCCTCAGGTAAGCCATCGAGTAGGACATCAACAAGATAAGAATCAGCAACAGATTCACCGGCAAAGATGAGAGAATCGGCTAGAGTGTGGACTTTGGTAACATACTCAGAGATTGACTTAGTTCCTTTATTCGTGTTCTTCAATTCACTGCGCAATTGACGAACCTTAGCCTTCAAATGTGAGAAATAGTGCTGGTGGATCTTTTCCCATACTTGCCACGAATGTTGACAGGTTAGAACGCGAGTGAGAGCCGATTCAGAGAGTGCGGGAAGTATCCACGTAAAGAGAGTCTGATCCTGCACCAGCGACTTCTCAAACTCAGCATAAACGTTGTCTGCAATGCGAGCTTCCTCGGAAGCGTACTTTGCCGGAACTTTGGGATTGACCAGGAATCGCTGCAACTTATGCATTTTTACCACTCCTTCTACTTGTTGATTCCACAGTAGAAAGTTTTTGTCATCAAGCTTAATTGAGAGCTTTGGACCGGTGGCAAAGTGATGCGAATTCGAGTTGAGCGAAGCGCTTCGAAACACGGAATTGGGGATTTCTTGCGAAGCACCTTCACTGTGAGTTGGTGAAGCATCCATTGATGAGGAAGATTGAGCAGGAAAGCAAATCGGAGAAGAAGGAAAAGGAAGCGAGGGAAACGTGTGCTCAGGAAAGGAACGGAGCGAATGATACCATGTGAGAGAGATAATCAGAGAGAGAATTTAGAATAGAGATGAAACTGAATTGCATTAGTGTTAATTCTGTTACAACAGTGTTTATATACACAGTTATGCAAGTGATCCTATTGGCTAGATTCAATGTATCTAGACCTATGCAGGGAATATACTTCAGCAACTATTACACCTCAGCTAGTTGACTATTATCACTACTAGTTGACTTGTTCTCATTCCCTATTAGAAAGTACCTTTAAACTAAATATTTTTCTGATTAGGTTTTCTAATTAAAAAAAAATAATACAAAGAAAATATTTTCTAAAACAAATATATGCAAGCTGATCAGAAAAGCTCGCAGTCTGTATAGGACTGGGCTTGGGAAGCAAATTTTAAGCCCATGTTTCTTCTTGACCTTTTGGCTTGGCCCAAGCCCAACATGGGCCGGCCCAATACGTTCGGAAAACTTGTTTTGTTAGCTATACACAAGGTCTCGTGAAGCAAGAGTCTTTGTGAGAGATGACACATTTTCATTTTTTGAGAAATTTTGGTGTTACACTCTCCAACACACTTGTTTGAACACACTCCCTTATTCTGGTTAATATTATTATGGACTTCACCAATTTTATATGGGGCATGCATGATTTAGTATAACTCATTTGAAATTCAATTAGAGCGTGTGTTGAGAAATGATTATTAGAGAGCGCTAGTGAGACAAACCCCAAAGTAATGGATGAAGGAAAAAGTAAAAGAAAAGATATGCGATATGTAGGTGGAATAAAAGAGGTAATGTAATGTAAAGTAACCCTCAAAAGAATTGTTGCTTGTGGTACCATTAAATGAGTGAATGAACTGATCCGCGAGGCCAGTTGCAAAGTAGATACTCCTTGATAGAAAGAAAGGTATCTACTTGATAGAACGAATACCATGACATGTTTATATCATCCACAAATATAATACGCATATAAAGAATTTATGTACCTTTCACCATAGTTATAAATGGATTAGTTTATGGTGAAGTATGAATGTTCATCTCTCTCAAGTTGTAATAGAAAATACATCTTTCAAAGTTGCACCGTCAACACAATTGCAAAATCGAACCTAAAGATTGTGAGAACAATTGTTGATGAGACTGATGCTGCAACAAAGAAGAACAACCAAACATAGAAAATCATTAGTTCAAATAATAGTGAATATGATGTACAATAAAGAACAAAGGAGAAAGTGAATTCATCATTGCGCAAGACTCTAAGGCGTGTATAACACTAAGCTTTAGGTTCGATTCGTCCCCACCAATCACTCTAGATTGGATGCAATAGGAAGACCGGCGAATCCCCTTCAGGATACAATGAAGTTCCTTGACAAGGTTTGCACACCCACACAAAGCGTATCATCAACGGTATTTTAGAGAACAATAGTTCCCAAACTTCAATTTGCGCATATATAAGAGAAGAAAGGAAATAATTTGAAAAAATGAATTTGGTAGAGTTTTGTCTTAGAGATATATATGAACATTCTTTATGTGTATGTTTTTTCTACTTGTAAAGTTGTTCTATATAAATAGACCAACTAATACCATTTGGTGAAGATAAGTGTCTATTCATTTATCTTCATGAAATAACAAAACCACTAGCGAAAGCCACCGAATGACACACTTTTAAAACAAGAAACATTGTGTTTCTCTTTCACTTTAATGCTATTGGATTCTTATTATTTTGGAAACCCCCCGCAGAGTAATAATGTAAAGTAACCCTCAAAAGAATTGTTGCTTGTGGTACCAATATTAAATGAGTGAATGAACTGATCCGCGTGGTCAGTTGCAAAGTAGATACTACTTGATAGAAAGGTATCTGATTATCTATCTATTACGTTGGTTGGTTGCTTGGTTGTTCTATCAAATTAAAGCAATACCATAAAGTCAAAGTGATTGTGTTGTGGTTTCTCTTTCGTTCTCAACAAGGTTCTCATTGCAGAAACTTTACACTGCAAGAAATTCCTCCTTAAACAACCACCATATATAGGTCTTGCTACCTGCCAAAATCTAGTACTGATGATATACTTAAAAGTAGATTCTTAAGAGCCAACATGGAAGGAAGTCCTATAATAATATAAACTGTCTACGTAGACTCCCTCGTATGTGGACTCTAATAACTCAATTGTTGTCTTGGCATGCTATATCTGAATTGAATATTTTTACTTTTCAAATTGTGGATATGTAAGTACTTTCACTAATTAATTTTTTCTTTGAAATTTCATATTATAAGTTATATATATATATATATATATATATATATATATATATATATATATATTGTTCTGTACCTTATATACCTTCTGCCTTGTATCCGACCTTGGATACTAGGTCCGATCCGAGATAGTTGGTAGTAGTGTTCTTGGTCAATCCGAGATTAGGCTCCGATCCGAGATGGGGTGGTACCTGCAATGACACTCCGACACTCAAGTCAGCAAGTGAGTCAACTTGTCGGAGTGTCATTGCAAGTGAGAGAGTTGGAAAGTGTGTACATTTAATGCTAGTATTGAATGCTTATTTATAAGTTTTGTGGATCAATGAGAACCATTGGATATAGGTCTTTGATCTTCACCATTGATTAGTGGATCTGCCTTTGGTATTGGGCCTTAGTGTCAATTGCTTCAATGGCCCAATCCATAACATATATATATATATATATATATATATATATATATATATATATATATATATATATATATATATATATATATATATATATATATATATATATATATATATTATTTTTAAATCAAGAAAATATACTTTTTATGAATTTTTTATACGTTTTAAGTTAGGAGCCCACCATCCATTTGAAAAACGATTTTTATAAAATATTATACTTTTTAGTTATTTGTCCTTTATGTTTTCGTTTGTTTTGTTTTTCATTCAACATTCATTAATTCTCTTGTTTGTTTTTTAAGAATAAATAGAATTATTTTTTTCGATTTTCTAATTTTTTTTTTGATTTGTTATTTTTAAAAAGATGAGTCAACCCACTAGTTTGGAGTGGGTTGAGTCATGGTGGCCAAGTGCTGAGGGTAGAGATTGGATGAGGTAGTCTTAGCTACCCCAAAAATAATATAAGTGTTTGAATAAGTAGGTATATTTTATATTTTGCTATTTCAATAATATATTATTTAGCTACTCTAACAAGTTTATTTGTCTAAGGAGATAAAAGAACAACAAGTCCATTAATTTAAGTCCATTAGTCTATTATTATCTCAATTAAATATGATGATTTTTGTTAACTTGGTGATTTTGGTTCCTCTATTTTACTTTTGACAGTTTTGGTCCACACTTTTCTTAATTTGATTATTTTTATCCTCAAAATTATGGATTATTTACACTTTTGGTCCCAAAAATCTCGGATTATTTGAGAAAATAGGAGACTAAAATTGTACAATCGACCAAAAGTGGAATGCCAAAATCAAACGGACTAAAATTACCAAACTAGGAGAACAAAATTTCTAAAAGTAAAATAGAATGACAAAACTTGTCAATCGAAAAAAGTTGCGAGATAAAAAAACGAAGTGAACTTTTATATGTAGCTCCGCCACCGATGGTGGCATATAGACCCTCAATGTAACATGAGCCAACGTATCTTAGACGAGGTGAGCCAATCTAGGTGGGCTGCAATATTTTGACAAAATTACTTTCTAGTAAATATTCCCCAATTAATTTACACTTCTAATTGTTACACGGCTTATATACGAATAGATTTTAAGAAAAATGTGAAATGGCACTGTTTTAGGAGGTATGTACCACTGTATTGGATGTGAGGGTCCCTAATTTTTTCGATTTTGTACTCATGTGTACATTATTTGGTTTATTTTTTATTTTTTCTTTATTGAGTATTTATTTAATATTCATGTAACTTTCGAAAGATGCTTTCTATATAGTTTCTACTAATAGCCCGTTACTTTTATATCATTTTTGACCAAATATAGTAAATAATTAAGATTCTTAGAAGGAAATCTTTTTAGTAAGCCAATTGATGAAACTGTTTGTTGATTATAAAATAAAATTTACTGAAAAGAATAAAAAACATTCGGAAAAGAAATTAAAGAGTAAAACTGTCTATTGGATTGGTGTGCCACTTACACACCAGAAACTATACTCTAACGGTTAACTAACTAACTTAGTTACAATGAAAAAATATTACACGTTGTTGGTATAATTTCAATTACCGATAAAATATTATAAATTTTATGATCTTATTCCAAAATATTACAAAGACATTTGAATAAAAGCATATAAGTATACTAGTTTTAAAATTCAAGTTTACTTTTAGAATATTTGGTATAATATATATTTTTATTTAAAATACATTTTCAATTAATTGTCTAATAATTATATTGTTTAATATTATAATTCGAATGATACATAATTAATTTACAAATATCATGTACTATTATATCATGTACAAATGCCTAGGTTAAATGGTGCTCTAATAAAATACTTAAAAAATCTAGAGTTAACAATCAGTAATACAAATGTTCGGTTGAACTACCGGTGAAAATATCTTTTTCAAACACACCGATTGCCTCATATATCCCTCATTGTTGATTGTATTGGCAAATTCAGTGACATGGAGAAATTTGGGTGTGATAGTGTGATAGCGTGTGTGAGATGTTTATTTGTCATTACATCTAAACTGACTAAAAAATAACACCAATTGCCTCATATGAAAAGATAACAGTTCGAACTCAAACCTCACAATTGTGTATGTGAGTTTCAAGTGGTACTCACTTTGTCTGCATACCTTTTTAATATGATTTACAATTGAAACTTGGGTTGCAACTACTCCTTCAGAAAGTACCTGGTGATCCTTGCTTGCCATATTGGCTAGATTGATGCCATCCAGATGATATGCTTTGTCGCCTTCAGCTTCGACCTTCCTTTCAGCATTTGTCCGAAGTGAATAAAGTGAGAGGCAACATCCAACTCAGCCCAAGACGGTAAATCCATCCACCGAAAAATAGAGTCTCGAACTCCCTGTGAGACGATAGTGTTGCACAACAGATGATTAACAATTTCGTCTTCCCTGAAACACAACACACAGCAATTCTCGTGATCCTGTGATACCACGCCCCTCCTTATTAGCAAATGTCGAGTGGGGAGCCTATTGACGAGCGCTCTCTATGCAAGGACCGCCGCCTTCACTGGCACGTCACTCCTCATACCTTCGAGCAACTCACCGCTGTATCCCTTCCAATAAAATTGATGTACCTGCAGAGAGTTCAATCAACCAACAATAACAGTATTTTACTGAGAACTGTTTTTTGTTATCAATTTCCCACACCCACTTGTCTTCATTAACACTGGTCAGCATCGCATCATGCAACATACCTTCAACTCCATTGCCTCCTCATCAGCTGCTCCGGATAAACCATTCTTCCAGGCCCAATTCCATTCCCATATGTTTTCACTCCAATTTCCATATTGTCACATATGAGCCATTTTTTCGGGACACGCCTGAAACAGATTCAGGAATAAAGAGGAAAAGGGAGTTGGTCCACACCAGCCATCGAACCAAAATCTGAGTTTATCTCCATTTCCCAATTGTAATTTTGAGACTTTGTTGAACCAAAACGAATCTTGGGTGAATTTTGTACCCAATAAATTGATGTCACGCCACCAAAGAGATGATTTTTTGAGGTTCTGCTGCGTTGTTTCCATGTCACGCCATTTACTTAAATCTCCATATCTGCTTTTCAGCAATTTAAACCAAAGGTTGTTACTACCTGTCAAACACTTCCATCTCCACTTACATAACAGAGCAATGTTGAAAGCTTCCAGATTTTTATTCCAAGCCTTCTCTTGTCCTTTGGGAGACATCTTTTTCTGGTCTTCACTTCCACCCCACAGAAACTGTCTCTACAATATGTTGATATCTTTTATTACCTTCTTCGATGTCTCTACAATATGTTGATATCTTTTATTACCTCCAAGTGAGAGTTGTCTACTTGTCCATGTGGACAATTTTAATTTGACTGCTTTTAATACCAACTCCCATGTACTGTATCTCCTAGGGTTTGCTCCCAGCGGGATCCCGAGAAATTTAAATGGGACTTTACCTATACTGCATGCGATGAATGCTGAAGCCCTCCGAAGTGCCCTCTCCTCTATATTAACCCCAAAAACATTAATCTTTGCGAAGTTGATCTTTAACCCTGAGCACAACTCGAAACTTCAAAGAATTGCCTTCAGACACCATAAGTTGTCGTTATTACCATCACAAAAAATTACCGTATCATCAGCGAATTGTAATAATGATACTGACAGATTGTTTGAAATTGAAAACCCTCCGAAATAGCACCCTCCTCTGCTTTTCGAGTTAAGCCTGCCAGTCCCTAATGAGAACTGATAAAGAACTTGCCAGGTAGCATCCACACGCATCCACCTCCACAATTGAGAGTTGAAACCGAGTCTGAGCAGACATACCATATATATATATATATAAACACACACGCACTTGGTATTTTCATGACATACTAGGTTGCCCACGAGGGTGGAAGTACGAATTAGTGTAAAGGTGTTTGTTTTTTTTCCTACAAGCAAGAGGATTAAAAGAGAGAAGTTTGTGATTTGGTTGACTCCTATTTGATCTATTTGGTTCATGAGATCATAAACCCATTTTTGAAGGGATGATTGCTAGTTGTATTGACGTCGTTGCACTCATTAAATAATTATTATAGTTTTATAGAGCTGATTTATATATCGGAGTGGAAGAAACACTAAGTTTCTATTTTCTGAGTTTATGAACCCTATATGGGTTGTTCAACCTCATTGTAATATCATGATTTTTTTATGTAACGGGTTAAAGTATTCCTTACACTCTCATTTTTACGTCTAAAAAAAGAAAAACAACAAAAAATATTACAATGAAAACCCCTACCATATATACTAGCTTAAACCAAGAGCCATTTATAATATCCAACAATATCATTTTATAAAGTGTTACGGCCGGTTTCCCTAGGAGGAAAAGGACCGAACACAAGAGTATTGATAACAAGTATGAAATAGCACTAGAGTATGAGAAAATGGAATTAGGATCTGTATATTGGCCTTAGTGGGCTGTATTTATATCACAAGGTACATTAATGGTGATTAATACACTTAATGGCCGAGTTGACTGTTACAGACAGGAGGGAGGAAAATCAGGGATATTTCTCTCTGATCACGCCTTCATACTATAATGGGAGAGGCAGAGGCGAGATATCTTGAGCCGATCGGTCAGTCATATGGGAGAACCCTTCTTAGCCGAGCGTATGTGTATACCGGTCAGTATTGAGGACCTTCGGACGCTTAGTCCTTCGGCTTATATTGCGGGCCTCCAGACGCTTAGTCCTTCGGCCCATGGACGGTGCTTCTCGACGTTTACTGTAGCTAATTTGTTGATTGGACGTGTGATTGATTTGATAGCTTTGATTGTTTGACCTTTGACTGTATCAGTTTCTTCAGTTTGACTGACGTTTTTTGTGTTCCATTAAAGGCTGGTCTTGTAACCGACCTTGCACCTGCGCTATATAAAGGGGCGAGGCTTCTTCTGGTTTCGTTATTTCCTGCCATGGTTTGCCTTTGTTACGCCAAGACTGGACCTCTCTTCTCGAGTCTCTGAGTATTCCCGTAGGTTCTTTGGTGCATGGTGGGAATGCCAGAGGGCTCGAGGTGAGGGTCCTGGATCAGCGGGAGTTGTGGATCTTTTCTAGATGATTTCCTTGTTTTCGAGCAGGAATGTTCAAAGAACTCGACGTGCTCGTCATCATTTAGGCGGAGCTCATTACAGTCTGCCCCCGATCCACTGCTTTCTTCTACCGGAGGTTCTAGAGGAGGATCATTCTGCTACAGTCAGGCCAGTGGGACGTCCTCCAACTCCTCAGCTTTGGCTGCTCCTGAAGGCATCGTGGAGAGCGGGGATGGAGACACACACATTTCCCCGAGGGTTTGTTGCGAGCGGTTGTTTCTTCCGAACACTTGTCTTGGGAGAGTCTTCCCAAAACAAAGGACGGAGAAAGCCTTCACTTCTGGTTTTGCCGTCCGGTTTACATGGCACCTAAGCACCATTCGGTCGTTCAGGGCTTTTGATTTGACACTTGATTTGACTGATGCGGCGCGAATTTTGATTTGTAATCATCGCACCTGTTCCCAAGGGAGGTCATGTCATAACTACCCCCATCGCAACTTGACACGTGTCTTCATCTAACGGTGATGTGAAAAGGTGAGGCGTGCTGCACCGCTCGCCTCGTGTTCCCCCCCCCCCCTTCACTGTTGGATGGAGCATGGATAAGAGATCTGCTCCGTTCATTTGAATTTCTTGCTAATATATATATATATATATATATATATATATATATATATATATATATCTGTGTGTGTGTGTGCCTTTGCGTACGACAGTTTGTTTTTCCCATTTTCCCTGTTCATGCTTCGTCTTCCTTATTTCTCCTAGGCTTCTTCGTTTCTTCGTTTTTGCTCCTGTTGTGCGTGACATTGTTCGTGTTGATTCGGTGTTCAAAGTTTTTCCAGGCCACTTCTCTTTCATTCTTTGTTCGTTTGAATCAAGGTACGTTCTTGATTCAATCTCCCTTTAGTGTTTACTGTTTTTGGAGTCTTGCATGTTTCCTGCTTTTCGTTTTTCTTGCTCTTAGCGCTCTTGAGGTTTTTAGTTCCTGCAACAATGTCTGTAGTAGTGATAGTGATACGGAGGTTACCTCTATGATTAGGTCTTGTAGAAAAGATAATTGTTCTGGGAGGTGTGTTGATTGCTTGCTGGGTAGAGGGGAGCGTTTGATGTCTGAACTTAGGCAAATGATAGATGCTGATAGTGGGTCTTCGTCTGCATCTGTAGGGATGTCTGACGATTCAAGTTCGGATCAAGAGGCTATTTTGAATCTGGCGGTTCCCCTCGGTTGGGTGAAGGCTTAAGTGAGGGAGGCGGGCTCGGACATCAATACCGAGGAGGAGGCTGCGGAAGTCCATGAGCTTTTGTTCCACCCTTCTAATACTGGTGCTACCACCGCCGGACGAGCGTGTTTGCCAATGTCCCTGCAGCCGATGGGCTTCCCCCCTTCACCTATATGGATAAAACTTTGTTTAAGGACGTGGGGATTCGAGTTCCCTTCTCTTCCTACTACTGCCTTGTGCTTCAGGTTTTAAATGTTGCCCCTTCTCAACTTCACCCGAACGGTTGGGCCTCTATGCGGGCGTTCGAGATCTTGTGTGAGTGCCTGAGTATATAGCCGACGACCGAGAAGTTCTTGAGTTTCTTTAGGATATAGTCACCGAGGCCACGAACATGAGTTTCTCTGTGCAACATTCCCCAGCACCCATTTATGACCGTCTACAAGAGTATCTATAAGCACTTTAAAGAAAGTTTCTTCAAGTTGGAGGCAGGTCCGTCTTGTTCCACGTTGTTACTAGACGAACAAGGCGGGGAACAGTTTCCCCTGTATTGGACTCGTAAACCTCGGAAGGGACGGTTGATAGATGAACGAGGTCTTTCTGCTTCTGTCTGAGCGGACATTGAGCGTCTTTGGGAGGGTGCACCGAGTAAAACTACTCTCTTGCTAAGTATTGTGAATTTGGAAACTGATTTAATTTCATACCTGAGTAATTCCATTTCCCTTATCCGCTATTTTTGACTTGCCTATTTCTTTTGCGCTGATTGTTGTTTTTCTTTGAGCCGAACAGAGGAAGAAGCAAGGGTATACTAGAGCCACTCCCTCGGTTGTTGCCACTCCTGCTGCCACTGTGGTTGAAGTTCCTGGTGGCAGCCCATCCTCCAAGTCGGCCTCTCTTACCAAGCAATTTGCAAAGAAGCGAAAGGCGGATACCTTTAGGCTTTCTGCTTTCGTCCAACCTGGTGCTGGTGATCCTCCTGCCGACCCCTCGTGGCGTAAACATTTGAAGGTCGTGACGACCGCTCCGCTACTGCTGAAGGGCCGGTCAAGACAGCATGGGACTCTCGGTACCCTTTGAACAAGGTGTTGAATGCGGTGCTCCCTCTTGGTGATGCAGAGAAAGCCACTACTATGGGTTTTGGTCCTGCCATGGCGGCTATCAAGACGTACGGTATATGGAGTTCTTTTATGGCTCATCTTTTGGAGACCTCTTTTAGATAGTCAGTGGAGGATCATGGCAGGCTAGAGGAGGAATTGGGTTGAGCGTGAAAGAGGGTGACCGATCTGCAGGCGGATGTGGTGAAGCATGAGGCCTACAAGAGCATGTTGGAGGGGAAATTGGCAAAGCTGGCTAGGGAGACTAAGGAGTCTTCTGTCAGGATTAGGACTTTGGAGGGTGACTTGAGGGAGGCCCGAGATAAATTGAAGGCTGCCCAGGATGATCTGAAGAAGGCCGAAGCTGCCATGGTGCCAGAATCCGAGAGGAACCAAGCTCTGCGGGCAGGTTTGGAGGAGTGCAAGTTGGAGTGTGTTAGTCATTTTGACAGTGGCTCCAACACTGCTGTTGCTCAGATCCAAGTGTTGCATCCGGGCATTGACCTCTCGGGGATGGATTTGGACAAAATTGTGGTGGACGGTCGGCTGGTGGATGCGCCTAATGAAGAAGAGCAGTTGCAGCAAGAGATGGATCTGGCTCGACAGGACCCTCCACTTGATTGGGTGCTAGTCATCAGGAGCCTAATGTTGAGGATGACAACTTAGCCACCTTTGTTTGGGAGCCAAAGCCCGAGTATTTGAGCGCTGATGCCGAGCGTCTGGATATAGTGATGGACACTCCCGATCCTGAGGCCACCCCTTGATCCCTGATATGCTTTTTACTTAAGCACCATTTTGTTTTTGGAGGGACGGGTTAGCGCCTTTCCGACTCGGCCTTTTCTTCAGCCTGGTTTCTTCGAGTCTTCGTTCTCGGTGGCCGGCGTTTTCTTCTTCTAATCTTCTCTTTTGTTTGTTGCTGTCGCTGCGGGTTTAGTGTCCGGTTTACTATAGTCAATGGTATTTGTCCTCTGCACCAGCTTGACCTTCACGCTCTCGGCATAGCACTTCCTTGCCAATGCTTGGTCCCCCTTTATTGTTCCAACCCTACCGTTCGATAGGGGATACTTGATACACAGGTGCGGGTAGGAGACCGCTGCGAGTAGGGCATTGAGGGCTGGTCTTCCTACAATAATGTTGTAAGAGGACTCGGCTTTGTTCACCATGTATTGTAGCATCAGATTTTTGGCGTTTTCCTTCTCTCCGAACGTGGTGCGGAGGTCTAAGTACCCACGGACTGCAACCTGTTCTTCTGAAAACCCCACTAAGGTATCGGGGTAGTTCTTCAGCATGTTTGACGGGAGCTTGACCATCTATCAGGACCCTTGCGATTTTAAAGCCGCTGGTAGTGACCGAAATCACAATTAGGTCGTCTGCATGGGGGCGGATCCCGTTGAAGTCCCGGACCTCAAAGGATATTCTTGGATACTTCTGGACAGCAAATCCTTCAGCATTACCAACTGACATTATTGACTTTACGTGCCTCTTTATTGATGACTGGGTTATTCCCCCACCCGAGAACCCTCCGACAATGGAGTTGACTGCTCCCATATCGGCTCTTTCATGCTTGGTCTCCTCCCGAGCGCTTTCTTGGTTCTTTTCACTGCCTGCCTCATGTCCGCGGCCTGTGCTGCCCTTCCGGCGCTTCCCATCTCCAGCTTTTCCTTTCTTCACGAACTTCTTCAGGTGTCCCCTGTGGATCAATTTCTCTATCTGTTGTTTCAACGTCCAACATTCGTCGGTTGTGTGGTCGTCTGTGCGGTGATACCCGCAATATGAATCAGGGTTTCTGCCCATCATCCCGACAAATGGGGCAGGCCTCCAAATGATACCATCGTGCAAGGACTTCTCTAAGATGGTTGATGGCTGATGGCTTGGCGTTCAGGGGGCGTATCCCTCCTCTGCCCTTGGCCTGGCCGACCGATTTCTGTTCCGACTCCCTTTGTCCCTTCCTTGGATAGGTCGAGCGTGCTGCGGCTCCACTCGCTCGGCGACGGGTGCTTGTCTTCCGGTTTCTTTCTCCCTCTTCCCTGCGTTGGACTCTTCGGCTTCTATGTGTTTCTCCGCCCTTACCCGTACCTCATCCATCGTACGGGGATTCCATATGACCAATGCTTCGCTAAAGGTCCCTGGTGTCGTTATAGATTCCCTGAACCTATAGTATTCCCACAGCCTGGATCACCGCCGCGAATGGCTGGAACGCTCGCAACAGGGCTTTGGTGGCCTCCAGCACTTGGGTAAATCTTTTCATATCAGCGAGTTGTTGTTGCAACTGTACCTCTCTTGCCTCCAGGGCATGAGATCGAAGCTGCACGCTACTCTTCGTTGCGCCGCTGCTGGTCGGCGTTTTGGGTTTGGAGAACCTGGACTGCTGCCATCAGTTCTTCCATACTTGGATCTGTGCTGTGCTGCTGGCCATTGGAACTGCCAGGGTCGCCATTGTCGGTTCCTCCATTTCTGATAGTCACCATTGTTTGGTAATGGGTCTTTTAGTTTGGTTGTCTGTGTGAGGCGTGGGAAGAATTTCTGCTCAGGCCCCACGGTAGGCGCTAATGTTACAATCTGTTTCCTTGAGAGGAAAATGACCGAACACAAGAGTATTGATAACAAGTATGAAATAACACTAGAGTATGAGAAAATGGAATTGGGATCCGTATATTGGCCTCAGTGGGCTGTATTTATATAACAAGGTACATTAATGGTGATTAATACACTTAATGGCCGAGTTGACCGTTACAGACAGGAGGAATATTTCCCTCTGACCACGCCTTCATACTATAATGGGAGAGGCAGAGGTGAGATATCTAGAGCCGATCGGTCAGTCGTACGGGAGAACCCTTCCTTAGCTGAGCGTATGTGTATACTGGCCGGTCCGGTTGGGAACATAAATTATATGATTTTTTTATAAAATTTAATTGAGTGATATTTTTCATCATAAATAACAATATTGAGTACTCTTTATGTTCATTAACTATATATATATATATATATATATATATATATATATATATATATATATATATATATATATATCATGTAATTCCAAATTGGTAAAGCTTAATTATCTCCAAATTATTTAAATTATATTCCACATAAGGTAAATTGTAAGATAATGTCACTTTTATGTAAAGCTTAATTATCTCCAAATTTTTAGTTTTCATTTTTTTTTATTTCATTAATATAATTATGTAGAGAATATATATATATATATATATATATATATATATATATATATATATATATATATATACATGTGTGGTAAAATATATTGATCTTATTTTGTCGACCAATGTCAATTCTACAACAAAATATGTCACTCTCAATCCAAGGTCAGATATTCTACAACTATAACTATATATAGTAATTCTTGTTGAATGGAATTCCAATTATGGGCCAAAAAGGCATCACTGAATTCAGAATCTTCAAATATATATATATATATATATATATATATATATATATATATATATATATATATATATATATATATATATATATATATATATACACTCCGCAAAACATATATAAATAGGCAATGCAGTTCCCAAAAATACAAAATCAAAGGAATTAACAAAGCTAGGTTACCAACATCAACTATGCCTAGATCAAATGATCCTCTTGTTGTTGGACGTGTGATAGGAGATGTTTTGGAGCCTTTTACAAGTTCTATCTCTCTGAGGATTGTCTATAACAATAGGTCAGAAGTTATCAACTGTTGTGAGCTCAAACCCTCCCAAATCGTCAATCCACCAAGAGTTGAAGTTGGTGGAGTTGACCTCAGGAACTTGTACACTCTGGTATATTATATGTTCAACTCCACAAGCATTATTTTATCTATTCTTCATATTGGTTTTTCAAAATTTCCACATAACAATATATCTAGCTAGCTATTCACATATTGGTTTCTCCTTTTTTGAAAGCTGATATATTTCACGTTTTATTTGTATATGGGTTGGGTTGAGTACCCTTTATAAATTATTATGAACTTTGCAGATGATGGTGGATCCTGATGCACCTAGCCCAGGTGATCCAAATCAAAGGGAATATTTGCACTGGTAAGTGTCCCTCTCTCACTTGTTTTCATCTTAAATCATTTTGAAACAGTATTTTTGCATCAGGTAAAGACAATTCACTAACTTATAATTATAATGTGTTTGTTTTTGTTTTCAAATACCTAGGTTAGTAGCTAATATTCCAGCAACCACAGGGGCAAATTTTGGTATGTACACAATTTATTTTTGTTTATTTTTTTTTATTTTTTTAATCATATACTAAACACGTCATTAGAAGACAAAAAATTGTTTGTAGCTATTTTTCCAACATATTTGAGATACCATTTATTTTTGAAAGAATTCCACATGAGTTCCATTAAAAAGAAAAACAAGTTCAGGTTATTTTGTATGCTTATATAAAATTCGTTCAAAAATAAAAAATATATTTTACAAACAAAAAAAATTATTTCAAATAGTACAAGGACTACTCTAATTCAATCACAAGAAAACTTGAACTAAGGTCTAAGGATAACCAACATTAATATACCACTTAGAGAAAATCAAACTTGTGGTCCATTTAGCTATTTGAAAAACCAGTTGAAAAATAGTTAAAACTTTAGTACAAGAAGTATTCAAATCGGGTGGAGAGCCTCTCAAAATCTCAAAACAAATGGATGGTCTATTACATAAGATTTGAGTGTACAAAATATATAAATATCTAATATATATCTTCCATTTTAGGAGTGTGTATATTTATACACCCAAACTTAGATAATGGAGTCCTTCTTTTTTTTTAATATAATGGAGTCCTTCATTTCTTTTGAGAATAGAGCGGATTTCAACCCATTTAAATCTAAGCCGAAATTCAAGTTATACTAACAAATCCATTTCTATTTATAATCTATAGAAAGCACCACCCTACTCTGTAACGAAATATATGCAAAAAAGGGTCAACAAAAATCAATGTATTTGGTCCAAAATACATATTGGTCCAAAAATGGGTCTACAATTACTATTTTGTATTAAATTGACAAAACTACATTCTTTTTTTTTTGGTAAATTGTGACGACTTATTACACAAAACCCTTTATGTTTAATCTATCACTAGAATTAAATTCTTTCAACTTGACTACAAGTTTAAAATAATTAAATACATTTTCTTCGAAAGCAAAATAATTAAATACTTAAATGATAAAAAAATTTAAAGTAACATTAGTGTAACATAAAAAAATTAAACATTACACAAAATGTAATATTTGAAGATATAAAAAGTATTATTTAGAAAATATTAAAGATATCATAAAAGTTTATGCTATATAATGAATTTTCTTGAACCTCTTATTAAGTTATATATATATATATATATTACTATTATAATTCTAATTAACAGTATTTAACAGGGGAAGAGATAGTGTGCTATGAAAATCCACAACCAACAGCAGGGATACATCGTATTGTTTTTGTGTTGTTTCGTCAGCTGGGTAGACAAATGATACATCCTCCAGGATGGCGCCAAAATTTCAACATCAGAGATTTTGCTGAAGTCTATAATCTTGGAAAACCAGTTGCAGCAATGTACTTCACTTGCAAACGAGACATTGTAGCTAGAAATGGAAGGACCTAGATAATTAAGGAAGCCCTCAATTTGTTGAGGTAACATGAAGAATAAGTATGAGTTAAAAATAAAATAAAATGAAGAATAAGTAAAACATTAATGTTTGTTCATCTAAGATTTGGTAGTTCACTATATTACTCTTAAAAACATATTGATTGTTTTTTGAAAAAAGTTTTTTCAAGTCTAAAATAAGTTTTTTTGAATAAATTTAAGAAAAATGGATGTGGGGAGATGTTGATTGTTTTTCCAAGACTAATTTAGTAGTAACTTTTTCAAAGATTATTACAGTACTACCAAATTTTAGAGAACCAAATTAAATGTTTACTTCATAAATAATACTCTCCAAGTTGTATAATCGAATAATTAAGTAAAGAACTAAGCACACAATAAATGCAATAAATGTTTATGGTAATAAATGTGCACTTTCCTGCCATATGTTACTTACATATATATACACACAATGTAAGGCTTTGAATTCTAAATAGTATATCTTATTGTAATATCTTATCATTATAAACAACGTTGTTAGAGCATGTACAAAATCTGTAACACCCTAATATTTCTAACATGTAGAAATGCTAAAATGCACAACTTAGCATACATCATAGAATACTTTTTGTCCTAAATATTGAACACAACTAAAAACGTCGATAATTAATATCAAACGGTCACCTCAATATTCATGACTTAACATAGGATTACTTAAAATACTTAAGTTCCATGTTCATAAACCTGATACATCCCTAGTGTTCAACATCCAAAACATAAGTAGCGGAAACGATTTACAACTTTTAACAATGTATAAGTCATACAATCGAATTACAGAAACAACTAGGGAAAACTAGCATAAGCAAATAAAATAATCTTCGACATCTCCTCGGATAGGTCACGCCTAGCCATGCCTCTTTGCCTTAGCCTTTTCCTGCTTCTCTGTAAAAACCACAATTATAAAGGGTGGGATAAACATTATCTCTGTGAGTCCTATCGAGACCCCTTACTAAAACTCTAGCGGTTTATTATGCATCATTAACTCGTAGCCCTACTAAGCGACTACGTGAAACCTCAATAACATAGCATATATATATATATATATATATATATATATATATATATATATATATATATATTGTCATACCCCAATTTTGTCCGGCTTAGGTCAAAACCCTAATTTTCAATCAAAAATAAATCAAGTCTTAGCATTCATCCTAGAGGTTAGGAAGAGCATCATGCTTGCATCTTAGAAGTTTCAGAATGCATTTTAGGGTTAGAAAAGCATTGCATGGCATTTTAGAGCACTTTAGAGCATGTCTAGGGTTTCTAGGGTTTTTCCTAGTTCAAAGGGTATTTTGGTAATTTCGCCAAAAAGACTTATTTTCTCATCATGCATGCATTTCTAGAGTTTTAGAGTCATCCAAAGGGTCTCAGGATCATTGTTAGAGTGGAAATGAAGTTTGGAGCAAAATTAGGGTTTTTGGGACCAAAAGGGCATTTTGGTCATTTCACTAAAATAAATAATTTCTCGGTAAAAACCATTATACATCTCTTGAGGAATTTATGTGAATCCAAGTGAGTATAGTTGTGTATTTTTTGTGCATCATGAGAATATTTTTGGCATGAAATTCGGTTTTTGAACAAAAGGGTAAAATGGTCATTTCCTTTGGATTGGGGTCAACAAATCAATTTTGGGATTGGTGAGATCATAAAATTCAGAGCCCAATCATTGAATCATGGGGCATGGCCCAAAATGGTAAGATTAATGAAGAATTATCTAGAAAAAAAAATCAAGAAAAAGAAAGGATAATTAGAAAGGTAGTGGGAGACAAATAGTACAATGACAACTTGCAATTACTCTCTCTCTCTCTTGTCCTTTGGCTGCGAATTCCAGCCATTTTTTCCCCATTTTTGGTTTATTTTATTGATTGCAAATTGTGTTTAAATCATGGCCTTCCATTCAAGTGTTAAATGCAATCCTCACCCTTCATTTGAATTAAAATGGCACTCTTGTAATATGCTTCATGAGAAAATACATTTTTGTAATTAAGCTTATCCTTCACTCACCTCCTTAAGCTACACCCCTCAGCCCTCTCTCTCCTCACTTTGTGCTTTCTAATTGCCCCTAATCCATGTGACATTTGATCTTGACCCTTGGTTCCAAATTTAGATGCAATCCTAGAGCACCTAAAAAAATAAGAGACTAAATTACCCTTAAACCTAGTTTCATCCTATAAATACCTCCCTCATTCCCACACCTAGGAGGGATCTTTTTTGCTTCTCATTTGCCTCTCATTCTCCTACACAAAAACCCTAGCACACCAAAAGCACCTTCTCCCCCTCTCCTTCCTCACCAAAACTGTAGCCTCTCCCTCCCTCCTCCATATATTTTCTTCAACTTTTCACCACCAAATCCTCCATTTCTTGTTAGATCACCATCCTTCCTTCCATTCTCTTCAAGGTTGCATCATCAAATTGCTAGTAATTTTTTGAGCTTATCACCTTCTTCATTTCATTATAGTTTTGAGGTAATCCTTGAAGCTTTGCACCTCATATTTAATTTTCTTGCATGATCTCTCCTCTACTCCAAACTCCTTCTTGATTGTTGTTTGCTTTGAGGATCCATTTCAAACATTTTGACAAAGACTTAGGGAGCTTTGGGTGTTTGAGATGGGTCCTTGGCCTTGAAGGAGTTATTCTTCTATTTGAATAATTTCCCTTGCATCTTTACATATTATGGACTAAATTTCATAAATAAATTGTTGTCTATGGGCTCTAGCATTTTTTGCATATCATGAAAAAAATTAGGGTTGATATGATTTTGTTGCACTTCCTTGCTTAATCATATGAATCCTTGTAAAAAATAGATCTATGTTGCTTTGTGTTAATTTTGTTGTTTTCTTTATTAAATAAAATGTGGATCTATGTTTCCTTTGGTTCCCATGCTTATAGATCTAAAAATATTTCTAAGTTGATTTTGTTGTTGTTCTTTGTTTAATGATGTTAAATCTTGTTATTAGTATTTCATTTTAGTGTTAAATGTTACTTTTGTTGTTTGATGATTTAGCAATATGATTCCCACTAGTGCCTAGTGCACCTTGACCTAAGTGGTGAAGATTGCTAGAAATGACTCAATTTAGCGATGTGTTTATTTAATCTTTGCATTTTCATTTGCTTATTGTAAATTGTTGATGATAGGCAAGTTGATTCTCACTAGTGCCTAGTGCACTTTTCCCAAAGTGAGAGGATTGCTCTATGTGATTCAACCTAGTTATGTGTTTATTTAATCTTGGTATTTTTAATTTGCTTATTGTTCATTGTTGATGATAGGCAAGTTGATTCTCACTAGTGCCTAGTGCACTTTTCTCAAAGTGAGAGGATTGCCCTATGTGATTCAACTTGGCTTTAGTGTTTATTTACTTGCTCTTGTATTCTAATTTTATTATTGTCCATTGTTGATGATAAATCATATGATTCCCACTTATGCCTAGTGCATCATATTCTAAGTGGTGAGGATGGTTTTAGATGATTCAACCTTCTCCTCTCAATTTCTTAATGAATAAAAGATGAGATAGTTAGGTTTATGGTTTAAGGTCCATGGGGTATTGCAAAGGATAGGTTACCCAAAACCTTGATGCTCCCTCCTCTTTGATTGTGTTATTAGCCTTTGCGCCCTTATTCATGAATGCAAAGGATAGGCCTACCTTAGCCTTGATGCAATTTCTCCTTTTGTTCATGTTATCGAGAAATCGTTGCTCATATGTTCCTTAGTTTAATTAAGACAATTCTATGCCTATGATCAATTGCTTGCTTGTTTTTGATGCATTTTAAATGTCTTGATTCAATTATATGCCATTCCATCCATGTGTATGACCTCCTAATGAAGACGTAAGTCTACATACATGTTGTAGCATAGAGTCATTAGGGTAAATACACCCCTTCCTACACACACACATTTGCTTTGAGAACTTCATCTTGCATCCTTGATAAGTGGATCTTTTGATCATATTGGCATGTTTAGTCTTAATTAATGTTCAACATATGCATGATTCCGTAATCATTGAATGTGCTTGAATTTTGTAACCAATCATTGATAATAACTACACCCCTTTCTTTTTCCAAAAAAAAACTTTCAAACTCTTTTCCAATTAATGCGAGTTATTAGTGACTATCACTCAAAGCCTTGGCTTGTTTGATTGTCATGAACGCCATCAAGGGTTATTAGTAATGATCACTCAAAGCCTTTGCTTGCTTGATTATTATGAAAGCTTTTCCCCTTTCAAACCCTTTTCAAAAACATTTTTGTTAGAACTACGTCGCTTTGATTCCCATTTGGGATACGTAGGAGCGAGTCACGTTCTCGTCAAGCGCAACAAATAAAAATCCTTTTCGCAACCCTAAACCAATCATTTTTACAAAACAAACCAAAAAGTCATTTTCAAACCCATTGTTATTAGTGACTATCACTCTAAGCCTTGGCTTGTTTGATTGTCATGAATACTATCCGGAGTCATTAGTAATGATCACTCAAAGCCTTTGCTTGCTTGATCATTATGAAAGCTCTTCCCCTTTTCAAACATTTTCGAAAACCAAAAAAACCAAGAACTACGTGTGATTTGATTCTCTACCAGGAGATACGTAGGACCAGAGGGCGGCCGACCTCTATCAATTGCATTAATAAAAAAACTTTCTTTTCTCTTTTAATTCACTTTTCTCCTTTTTCTCAAAAAGTACAAAAATAAATAAGTGTTTATCGAGTCCTTTTTTTATTATTATTATAAGGGTAACAACATTATTTTTGAATTAATAAATGTTTACACATTTAGTTAAAAGGTAGCCTTCCTTAGGAAGGATGTCGTAGGGTGCTAATACCTTCCCTACGCATAAACGACTCCCGAGCCTAAACCTGGTCCGCAAAACCCCCTTTATCCATTCAATAGGGATTTTCCAATGTTTGCCCTTAAACTAAACTTTGGTGGCGGCTTCATTTCAAGAACTTCGAAGGATCCCTCCTCCGGATTTTTCGGTCGCTACAGCTGGCGACTTCACTGGGGACAATTAAGAGAGTCAAGCCAAATTAACTAAATGTGTAAGTATTTGTTAATTTTTACTTTGTTTTTACCTTTATTCTTATATTATTTATTTATTAGCATTTCTTTATATTATTGAACCTTAGGGTAGAAGACTTTTGTACTATTATCTGTGTTTCTTTTGCAGCTTGTGTGGTCTAGGTATTATGCCCGTATCACACACGTCACTTACACATGGTTATTCACACACTTCTGAGTGGGGCCCTATACCCGGGTCTGCAAATAACTTAGGACGAGTGGAGATTATTAGTGACAGTCATTCTGGATTTTATCTGTCTGACTCTCATGAAAGTCTCAGCCAGAGTACGCTCTTTTATGGTATCCCACACCAGGTAGCTCGCTATCGTTGTGGATCATATCATGAAAGGGATTTTAGCTCTAGAGACCGTTGTGAGGAAGTGAATAGAGCCACCTGAGAGATTGATCACATAAACGACCCTAGACCATGTTGAAAATCCCAACTTAGACATGACCCACCTAGGACACAGGGGCATTATACTTACTGTCTCTATTAATCTTGGTTAGCATTTCTCCAAAATAAAATCACTCAAAAGAAAAACATTTCATGCTTCCTTCATTTGCATACACAGGAGACGACATCACTCATTCCATTCATCATACAAAAATCATCATGCATTCATAACAAAATCATTCTTTTCACATGCATCACGTTACCATTTCCCCACCATACATCTCATCATCTCTAAATAACAAAAATATCTTCTGCATTATTTGTCCATCTTGCATATCCACACTGGAAAAAAATATCACTGCGGTATTATATATTCATTCATCATTTCATTCCCTCTTCATGCATTATATGAAAAAAGGGGGGCATTTATTTCTTTCACATCCATTTTAAAGGCATTCCTCTCATGCATCATAAAAAAAAATTATTCCTCTTACATGCATCTCATATTCCTACATGCATCAAAATAAAAATCGGAAACTTCTCCATTATGGCATCATTCATCATCCATACCGGTTTAAGGTACCCTTCCGTCACATTCAAAAATCATCACGCATTTCATCTCCATTGTTGCTCATGTACAACAAACATCCATATGTTCATGCATTATACTTTATTTCAAAGAAAACATATAAGAAAATCACCATGCATTCATACTAAAATGATTTTTCCATAAGCATTTTATTATCATTCCCCTACCATGCATCTTATCATCTAGAAAATAACAAAAATATCATTCATCTCATTCAAAGTGCATCATCTTGCACATCCATACACCAAAAATAATAAATAGCACATTGGTATTATAAAAAAATTGCATTCATTCATTATTTCATTACTCGTCTTCATGCATCATAAAGGAACAAAAACAAAAGTCCTTCATTCTCATGCATCTCAAAAACAGCTCATTCATGCGTCATAAAAAACAAAAACAAAAGTCCTTCATTCCTATGCATCTCCAATACATTATCTCCTTCATGCATCATAACAAAAACAAAAGTCATTCATTCCTCTCATACCCATCTCAAGGGCATCAGTCCTCTCACATGCATTAAAACAAAATTAGGAATTGCATCGTTCATCATCCAATAGTTTTGTTGTTGTTTTGTTAGCCTCTCACTCTAATTGAACTTTAAAAAATAAAAAATAAAAAATAAAAAAATCACACGCTTGCTTAAGGTATCATTATGCATTTCATTCACCTGCATCATTGCCTGTGTACAACAACATTCATATGTTCATGCATTCTGCTTTATTCAAATAATTTTCCAAATAAATAAGATATGAAACTCATAAGTTTTTTGACACACTGTTTGATGAGAGACGATGCCTTCTTGAAAATATATTTTAATTGATTCCTCTTCCTTGGAAAATGTTGTCATACCCTAACTTGATTCACCAACATCAAGTCTTTTACCCTTCACCCCATATACATCCTACTCATACCTACAACATTTATGGAAACCATCCACCCACCTAACCCTTCAATGGAATTCACCAATAACTCCTCCACCATCATGGTCACTACAATATTGACCATATCATAGGCTTGACCCTTAGCCACTGCGTGCCCCACCAAGGACACCAGCCAACATATATCTCACACCCGTGATAAGAAGCGTAAATGTCTATTTTGTTAACTAGTGTGGTTTTGACAATTAAAATTGTTCTATCTTAAGCGGTGTTAACTCTCCATGAAGCATTTGCAAATAACTAACATGACATGTGTGTTTACCTTTGTTTGAGTCAGTTATACTACCCTTATCTTTCCGCCACTTCCAAAACCAGACCCAACCATCCCTAGAAGGCCCAGTCCCCACAAGAGTGTTACATTCATTTCCCCCAGTGATGAAATTTCACGAATAACACTTTGTACGCTCCATACTGGGGTAGAGTAATGATCACTAAGATTTTCTGCTAGCATTCTAAACACTCGTGCAAGTCCTTTGAGTAAAAAAAAACACAAAAGAGATCAAAGCCCGTTAGGTTGAAAACTCGCAAGAGCAGTCTGAGCAAAAATTAGGGCATAAAAAAATAATAAATAAAGAAAAGCAAATCTATTAAAATGAAGTTTTGTCCCATAGTTACAATTTCAAGAAAATAAGCAATCATGATTTGAATTGGAGTTTGGCCATATCCAAAATCCAAAAAAGAGAAATGCCCTTTGCTACCCACTTCGAGCCAAAAAATCAAAAATCTTTCAAACACCTTAGACAAGGATCAATTCCACATCAAAAATGGTGTGTCACTTTTATCAGCTCACTCTACTCAAAAAAAAAAAGGAAAAAATCACAAAAATGTGAAATTCAAAAAAGAGGATTAAAAAAGAAATCCTCAAAAAAAAAAAGCAGTAGAAATTGTGAGCTGATACATAACCTCACCAAACACAGAAGATATCCTTGTCCGAATAAACCCACAAACACCTCCTTAGGCCGAATTATCATTTCTTCCACAAAATCCAAATCATTGGCTTCCAGCACTTCTCTGAACCTACTTATCTTTTAAAAGGTCATTGTATCAATAAACCATCAAACACCTCTCTGAGCCCATTTGAGCCTATACTCCACAAGCCCATAACCATTGACCACATTACCCATAACCTTTGACCACATTACAAACCCTCCTCTCATAAACCCCTAGCCATTAGCCATATTACAATCCTAAGGCCTATTCTGATCAATGATTGGTTGCTTCCATTTTTCTCAAAGCTTATACTATAGGATAAAATAATCAGAATAATTTATTTGCTCAGAAAAAAAAAACAAAGAGAAAAATATTATTACAAAAGAAAATAAGAAAAAAACTTAAAAGGGCTTGCACGCTCGAAGCTCATCAAGAGAAGATAACAGTGATCATCAACAAAGTGAATTTTCATCGAACCAAAAACTCTTGACTGTCTTAGCTTGTGGAATCCTTCCCAAGGAAAACCACAGATCCCTACTAAGGCAGTTACTTATCATATAAAAATGGGGCAATACCTCACCCTCCATTCCACTCAAACTCAGGGAGATTTTTTTTAGCATCCCCAAAACACCCTCATCTTTCATCCCGTTCATATACTACGCTCATGCAGCCGTACCAGACCAATTTCCAAACCATTATTCTAACTTTACACCCTGTCACAATCCCACTCGAGATGGGGCAATCTTCACCTTTCAGGGATTGGGGCAACTTTGTCCTCTTATAGACCGGGGCATCATATCCCTTGGGCCGAAAGAATCCTTTTGCCTCCCATTCCATTCATTTCTAGTCACGCGTCACCCCAATACCAGCATATTTCCCAATCCCTCAATCAGTCTATATCCTTAGTTGTCATTGTCCTCCCTAGACAAAGGCAGACTGTTTCATTCCCCACTATTTGAAGTCAAAATTGGGGCAGTCAAACATTTCTTACCTTGGGACAAGCTTATCTCTCATAAGCTTGAGCCAATAAACCTCATCCGTCACTCCACTCGCGTGTCACATACCCTACATTTCTTGAACCCTGAGTCAACTGGCACATTCATTTGCATTCGCACTTTTTTTTCATGTTTATTAAGAAAATGCTTCAAAGAGAGAGACACGCGATAATGACAATCCCTCTAAGTTAACATCTTAGACTTGAAAGCTTAGTCATCATGGGTCATCATAACCAAATGAGAACCCATCTGCAAATACACATCTCAATCTCTAGAAAATGGCACTAATACATTGCCGCAAGCCACATTTTTCAAGATGACAATCTTGAGCTTACCAGAGTTCAAGTCCAAGCCATCAAAAATCTTTCTTCTAAGGAACGATCAATTCAAAAGGTTCAGCTCTCTGTTCCCAGCATCAAAAGTTTTGTTTCTCATCAAACATTTTTGCATCCTTACAAAAACAAAAAATGTTGTTACCAACAAATCATGCATTATACATGTCCTCATTATTCTAGCATTAAACCATGCATCTGATCATACCCATCACAACTCTTTCATACAAGTATTGTACATGCATTCACATTCCACTTGTTTTGCTTACACAATTTTGCTTCTTGTGCATTACACATTGCGTATGCGGGCATGCATAGCCACGCATAACATGTATCGCTTCAATAAAAATGCCAAATGTCGGTCGCATCATTACCAAAAGTCTGTCTACATCCCAATCAATCACATCAATGCACCATGTATTTAGGCACCATAGCGTTTGCATCAAAATATTACGTATCCATCACATTCACATTCTCATTCCATGCATTCATCAAATACCAAAAAGGCAATAATGCGAAAAGACAAAAAAAACCTCCCACATCCCAACAAACATCCAATCATTGCATCATACAACATCAAGTCATGCGGCTACCACAACCCTTCATCTAAGCATTACGTGTGCACACTCATTCATTCATTCATTCATTTATGCATGAGAAAAAAGAGAAAACTAAAAAGGCAAAAATCATCCACATTGCACCCGTTACCCCCACCGAAGCATAAATCATTCCATCATACACAGCTTATCAATTTCTGTTTCCGACCAACTTCAACATCCATCATTCACGGGCCTTTTGTAGTCCACTTACTTTCGCATTGCACATTCATCACATTTCATACCCATAACACTTTTTTGCTTCGATAGACGTGCCAAGTGCCGGTCTCATCGTTACCAAAAAGCTTTCTACATCACCAATCATATCATTTGCTATGCATTCCTGTACTTCCTTTATTCATCATAGCATTTGCATCAAAGAATTACATTCGCATCATATTCACATTCGCATTGCATGCATCAAGAAAAGAAGCAAAATAAATAAGAAAAAGAAAAATCCATCCATTACATTCATCATCACACCAAAAATTAATCACTACAGTCACATTCACATCTCATACACCGTTGTCAACTTTCTCATTCCATCAGGTTCAACACCCATGGTATGCCCATTTCATTCATCATCCCCCAGATACCAATCATTGCACGTTCATCACATTACACGCATGACATTGTTCGCTTCGATAGATGTCCAAGTGTCGGTCTCATCGTTGCCCCCAAAAAAGAGTTTTTTTTACATTACTAATCATATCTTTGTACCATGCATGACATTCGCGTCAAAGCATTACATTTGCATCACATTCACACTTTGCATTTCATACACTCATATACCAAGAAAAAAAAAAGAGAAAAGCAAAAAGACAAAAAGAGAAAAATTGCTCATTCCATTACATTCATCATTCCACCAAAATCAATCAGCACGACCACATTCCTACTTTATCTGCATTCACACACGTTTTTCGTCAACCTCCATGTCCCATCAACTTCGACTCACAGCATCTGCCACATTTCATTCACCCCATCGAACACTTACCATTTCACGTACCTATATTGCACGCATATATCATTCATCGCATTTTCAGATATGCCAGATATAGATAGCTTTTCCCTTCTCAGGTAAATGCATTCATTAGGTATGTCCTTGGCAAGTACGCCATGTGTCAATCCCAATAATTTGTTCCCTCAAAGTCAGTGCTCCAAGCACTGGTCTCATACCACAATTCAGAATCTCAATACTCCTTTAGACCCCCTAGTGGTCCCTCAGAGCCCAAGCGCTCCTTCAGACCCCCAGCGGTCCTTCAGAGCCCAAGCGCTCCTTCAGACCATCAATGGTCCTTCAATCCAGATCGCACGTCGCGTTATCGAGCAACCGACGGATCATCCGGCCCCAGGCCCTTCAGACTAGCTGTGTCCGCCTAAAAAACACAGTGCACGTCCTTCGAGGTGCGCAAGTCAGGTCAACGACCTGACCTTGCCCCCATGGCCGCTCGAAAAAGGCCATCCCCCAAATAGACCGTTTTACTAGTACCGTTGCTAGTTTGCGCTCCTTCAGACCCATTGGCCCATCAGGCTTAGGCATGCCCTTCAGACCTCGTCGGTCCTTCAGTTTAAATCCAATCAATGCGTCAAGCATCGGCTGCGAGTTAGACCATCAGAGCCCCAAGTGCTCCTTCAGATCCCCAGCGATCCTTCTTTACTTTTTGTTCTATATCAACCAATTTTTTTCAATAATTTATAAAAAAGGATGACCTTGACAAAATTAGTGCATTTTATCTTTATTTCTATTTTACTCGAGAAACCTGGAAAACCCTCCGTATTTCCTAGTAAAATATAAATAAAGAGGGGCAGCTGTCATACCCCAATTTTGTCCGGCTTAGGTCAAAACCCTAATTTTCAATCAAAAATAAATCAAGTCTTAGCATTCATCCTAGAGGTTAGGAAGAGCATCATGCTTGCATCTTAGAAGTTTCAGAATGCATTTTAGGGTTAGAAAAGCATTGCATGGCATTTTAGAGCACTTTAGAGCATGTCTAGGGTTTCTAGGGTTTTTCCTAGTTCAAAGGGTATTTTGGTAATTTCGCCAAAAAGACTTATTTTCTCATCATGCATGCATTTCTAGAGTTTTAGAGTCATCCAAAGGGTCTCAGGATCATTGTTAGAGTGGAAATGAAGTTTGGAGCAAAATTAGGGTTTTTGGGACCAAAAGGGCATTTTGGTCATTTCACTAAAATAAATAATTTCTCGGTAAAAACCATTATACATCTCTTGAGGAATTTATGTGAATCCAAGTGAGTATAGTTGTGTATTTTTTGTGCATCATGAGAATATTTTTGGCATGAAATTCGGTTTTTGAACAAAAGGGTAAAATGGTCATTTCCTTTGGATTGGGGTCAACAAATCAATTTTGGGATTGGTGAGATCATAAAATTCAGAGCCCAATCATTGAATCATGGGGCATGGCCCAAAATGGTAAGATTAATGAAGAATTATCTAGAAAAAAAAATCAAGAAAAAGAAAGGATAATTAGAAAGGTAGTGGGAGACAAATAGTACAATGACAACTTGCAATTACTCTCTCTCTCTTGTCCTTTGGCTGCGAATTCCAGCCATTTTTTCCCCATTTTTGGTTTATTTTATTGATTGCAAATTGTGTTTAAATCATGGCCTTCCATTCAAGTGTTAAATGCAATCCTCACCCTTCATTTGAATTAAAATGGCACTCTTGTAATATGCTTCATGAGAAAATACATTTTTGTAATTAAGCTTATCCTTCACTCACCTCCTTAAGCTACACCCCTCAGCCCTCTCTCTCCTCACTTTGTGCTTTCTAATTGCCCCTAATCCATGTGACATTTGATCTTGACCCTTGGTTCCAAATTTAGATGCAATCCTAGAGCACCTAAAAAAATAAGAGACTAAATTACCCTTAAACCTAGTTTCATCCTATAAATACCTCCCTCATTCCCACACCTAGGAGGGATCTTTTTTGCTTCTCATTTGCCTCTCATTCTCCTACACAAAAACCCTAGCACACCAAAAGCACCTTCTCCCCCTCTCCTTCCTCACCAAAACTGTAGCCTCTCCCTCCCTCCTCCATATATTTTCTTCAACTTTTCACCACCAAATCCTCCATTTCTTGTTAGATCACCATCCTTCCTTCCATTCTCTTCAAGGTTGCATCATCAAATTGCTAGTAATTTTTTGAGCTTATCACCTTCTTCATTTCATTATAGTTTTGAGGTAATCCTTGAAGCTTTGCACCTCATATTTAATTTTCTTGCATGATCTCTCCTCTACTCCAAACTCCTTCTTGATTGTTGTTTGCTTTGAGGATCCATTTCAAACATTTTGACAAAGACTTAGGGAGCTTTGGGTGTTTGAGATGGGTCCTTGGCCTTGAAGGAGTTATTCTTCTATTTGAATAATTTCCCTTGCATCTTTACATATTATGGACTAAATTTCATAAATAAATTGTTGTCTATGGGCTCTAGCATTTTTTGCATATCATGAAAAAAATTAGGGTTGATATGATTTTGTTGCACTTCCTTGCTTAATCATATGAATCCTTGTAAAAAATAGATCTATGTTGCTTTGTGTTAATTTTGTTGTTTTCTTTATTAAATAAAATGTGGATCTATGTTTCCTTTGGTTCCCATGCTTATAGATCTAAAAATATTTCTAAGTTGATTTTGTTGTTGTTCTTTGTTTAATGATGTTAAATCTTGTTATTAGTATTTCATTTTAGTGTTAAATGTTACTTTTGTTGTTTGATGATTTAGCAATATGATTCCCACTAGTGCCTAGTGCACCTTGACCTAAGTGGTGAAGATTGCTAGAAATGACTCAATTTAGCGATGTGTTTATTTAATCTTTGCATTTTCATTTGCTTATTGTAAATTGTTGATGATAGGCAAGTTGATTCTCACTAGTGCCTAGTGCACTTTTCCCAAAGTGAGAGGATTGCTCTATGTGATTCAACCTAGTTATGTGTTTATTTAATCTTGGTATTTTTAATTTGCTTATTGTTCATTGTTGATGTTAGGCAAGTTGATTCTCACTAGTGCCTAGTGCACTTTTCTCAAAGTGAGAGGATTGCCCTATGTGATTCAACTTGGCTTTAGTGTTTATTTACTTGCTCTTGTATTCTAATTTTATTATTGTCCATTGTTGATGATAAATCATATGATTCCCACTTATGCCTAGTGCATCATATTCTAAGTGGTGAGGATGGTTTTAGATGATTCAACCTTCTCCTCTCAATTTCTTAATGAATAAAAGATGAGATAGTTAGGTTTATGGTTTAAGGTCCATGGGGTATTGCAAAGGATAGGTTACCCAAAACCTTGATGCTCCCTCCTCTTTGATTGTGTTATTAGCCTTTGCGCCCTTATTCATGAATGCAAAGGATAGGCCTACCTTAGCCTTGATGCAATTTCTCCTTTTGTTCATGTTATCGAGAAATCGTTGCTCATATGTTCCTTAGTTTAATTAAGACAATTCTATGCCTATGATCAATTGCTTGCTTGTTTTTGATGCATTTTAAATGTCTTGATTCAATTATATGCCATTCCATCCATGTGTATGACCTCCTAATGAAGACGTAAGTCTACATACATGTTGTAGCATAGAGTCATTAGGGTAAATACACCCCTTCCTACACACACACATTTGCTTTGAGAACTTCATCTTGCATCCTTGATAAGTGGATCTTTTGATCATATTGGCATGTTTAGTCTTAATTAATGTTCAACATATGCATGATTCCGTAATCATTGAATGTGCTTGAATTTTGTAACCAATCATTGATAATAACTACACCCCTTTCTTTTTCCAAAAAAAAACTTTCAAACTCTTTTCCAATTAATGCGAGTTATTAGTGACTATCACTCAAAGCCTTGGCTTGTTTGATTGTCATGAACGCCATCAAGGGTTATTAGTAATGATCACTCAAAGCCTTTGCTTGCTTGATTATTATGAAAGCTTTTCCCCTTTCAAACCCTTTTCAAAAACATTTTTGTTAGAACTACGTCGCTTTGATTCCCATTTGGGATACGTAGGAGCGAGTCACGTTCTCGTCAAGCGCAACAAATAAAAATCCTTTTCGCAACCCTAAACCAATCATTTTTACAAAACAAACCAAAAAAGTCATTTTCAAACCCATTGTTATTAGTGACTATCACTCTAAGCCTTGGCTTGTTTGATTGTCATGAATACTATCCGGAGTCATTAGTAATGATCACTCAAAGCCTTTGCTTGCTTGATCATTATGAAAGCTCTTCCCCTTTTCAAACATTTTCGAAAACCAAAAAAACCAAGAACTACGTGTGATTTGATTCTCTACCAGGAGATACGTAGGACCAGAGGGCGGCCGACCTCTATCAATTGCATTAATAAAAAAACTTTCTTTTCTCTTTTAATTCACTTTTCTCCTTTTTCTCAAAAAGTACAAAAATAAATAAGTGTTTATCGAGTCCTTTTTTTATTATTATTATAAGGGTAACAACATTATTTTTGAATTAATAAATGTTTACACATTTAGTTAAAAGGTAGCCTTCCTTAGGAAGGATGTCGTAGGGTGCTAATACCTTCCCTACGCATAAACGACTCCCGAGCCTAAACCTGGTCCGCAAAACCCCCTTTATCCATTCAATAGGGATTTTCCAATGTTTGCCCTTAAACTAAACTTTGGTGGCGGCTTCATTTCAAGAACTTCGAAGGATCCCTCCTCCGGATTTTTCGGTCGCTACAGCTGGCGACTTCACTGGGGACAATTAAGAGAGTCAAGCCAAATTAACTAAATGTGTAAGTATTTGTTAATTTTTACTTTGTTTTTACCTTTATTCTTATATTATTTATTTATTAGCATTTCTTTATATTATTGAACCTTAGGGTAGAAGACTTTTGTACTATTATCTGTGTTTCTTTTGCAGCTTGTGTGGTCTAGGTATTATGCCCGTATCACACACGTCACTTACACATGGTTATTCACACACTTCTGAGTGGGGCCCTATACCCGGGTCTGCAAATAACTTAGGACGAGTGGAGATTATTAGTGACAGTCATTCTGGATTTTATCTGTCTGACTCTCATGAAAGTCTCAGCCAGAGTACGCTCTTTTATGGTATCCCACACCAGGTAGCTCGCTATCGTTGTGGATCATATCATGAAAGGGATTTTAGCTCTAGAGACCGTTGTGAGGAAGTGAATAGAGCCACCTGAGAGATTGATCACATAAACGACCCTAGACCATGTTGAAAATCCCAACTTAGACATGACCCACCTAGGACACAGGGGCATTATACTTACTGTCTCTATTAATCTTGGTTAGCATTTCTCCAAAATAAAATCACTCAAAAGAAAAACATTTCATGCTTCCTTCATTTGCATACACAGGAGACGACATCACTCATTCCATTCATCATACAAAAATCATCATGCATTCATAACAAAATCATTCTTTTCACATGCATCACGTTACCATTTCCCCACCATACATCTCATCATCTCTAAATAACAAAAATATCTTCTGCATTATTTGTCCATCTTGCATATCCACACTGGAAAAAAATATCACTGCGGTATTATATATTCATTCATCATTTCATTCCCTCTTCATGCATTATATGAAAAAAGGGGGGCATTTATTTCTTTCACATCCATTTTAAAGGCATTCCTCTCATGCATCATAAAAAAAAATTATTCCTCTTACATGCATCTCATATTCCTACATGCATCAAAATAAAAATCGGAAACTTCTCCATTATGGCATCATTCATCATCCATACCGGTTTAAGGTACCCTTCCGTCACATTCAAAAATCATCACGCATTTCATCTCCATTGTTGCTCATGTACAACAAACATCCATATGTTCATGCATTATACTTTATTTCAAAGAAAACATATAAGAAAATCACCATGCATTCATACTAAAATGATTTTTCCATAAGCATTTTATTATCATTCCCCTACCATGCATCTTATCATCTAGAAAATAACAAAAATATCATTCATCTCATTCAAAGTGCATCATCTTGCACATCCATACACCAAAAATAATAAATAGCACATTGGTATTATAAAAAAATTGCATTCATTCATTATTTCATTACTCGTCTTCATGCATCATAAAGGAACAAAAACAAAAGTCCTTCATTCTCATGCATCTCAAAAACAGCTCATTCATGCGTCATAAAAAACAAAAACAAAAGTCCTTCATTCCTATGCATCTCCAATACATTATCTCCTTCATGCATCATAACAAAAACAAAAGTCATTCATTCCTCTCATACCCATCTCAAGGGCATCAGTCCTCTCACATGCATTAAAACAAAATTAGGAATTGCATCGTTCATCATCCAATAGTTTTGTTGTTGTTTTGTTAGCCTCTCACTCTAATTGAACTTTAAAAAATAAAAAATAAAAAATAAAAAAATCACACGCTTGCTTAAGGTATCATTATGCATTTCATTCACCTGCATCATTGCCTGTGTACAACAACATTCATATGTTCATGCATTCTGCTTTATTCAAATAATTTTCCAAATAAATAAGATATGAAACTCATAAGTTTTTTGACACACTGTTTGATGAGAGACGATGCCTTCTTGAAAATATATTTTAATTGATTCCTCTTCCTTGGAAAATGTTGTCATACCCTAACTTGATTCACCAACATCAAGTCTTTTACCCTTCACCCCATATACATCCTACTCATACCTACAACATTTATGGAAACCATCCACCCACCTAACCCTTCAATGGAATTCACCAATAACTCCTCCACCATCATGGTCACTACAATATTGACCATATCATAGGCTTGACCCTTAGCCACTGCGTGCCCCACCAAGGACACCAGCCAACATATATCTCACACCCGTGATAAGAAGCGTAAATGTCTATTTTGTTAACTAGTGTGGTTTTGACAATTAAAATTGTTCTATCTTAAGCGGTGTTAACTCTCCATGAAGCATTTGCAAATAACTAACATGACATGTGTGTTTACCTTTGTTTGAGTCAGTTATACTACCCTTATCTTTCCGCCACTTCCAAAACCAGACCCAACCATCCCTAGAAGGCCCAGTCCCCACAAGAGTGTTACATTCATTTCCCCCAGTGATGAAATTTCACGAATAACACTTTGTACGCTCCATACTGGGGTAGAGTAATGATCACTAAGATTTTCTGCTAGCATTCTAAACACTCGTGCAAGTCCTTTGAGTAAAAAAAAACACAAAAGAGATCAAAGCCCGTTAGGTTGAAAACTCGCAAGAGCAGTCTGAGCAAAAATTAGGGCATAAAAAAATAATAAATAAAGAAAAGCAAATCTATTAAAATGAAGTTTTGTCCCATAGTTACAATTTCAAGAAAATAAGCAATCATGATTTGAATTGGAGTTTGGCCATATCCAAAATCCAAAAAAGAGAAATGCCCTTTGCTACCCACTTCGAGCCAAAAAATCAAAAATCTTTCAAACACCTTAGACAAGGATCAATTCCACATCAAAAATGGTGTGTCACTTTTATCAGCTCACTCTACTCAAAAAAAAAAAGGAAAAAATCACAAAAATGTGAAATTCAAAAAAGAGGATTAAAAAAGAAATCCTCAAAAAAAAAAAGCAGTAGAAATTGTGAGCTGATACATAACCTCACCAAACACAGAAGATATCCTTGTCCGAATAAACCCACAAACACCTCCTTAGGCCGAATTATCATTTCTTCCACAAAATCCAAATCATTGGCTTCCAGCACTTCTCTGAACCTACTTATCTTTTAAAAGGTCATTGTATCAATAAACCATCAAACACCTCTCTGAGCCCATTTGAGCCTATACTCCACAAGCCCATAACCATTGACCACATTACCCATAACCTTTGACCACATTACAAACCCTCCTCTCATAAACCCCTAGCCATTAGCCATATTACAATCCTAAGGCCTATTCTGATCAATGATTGGTTGCTTCCATTTTTCTCAAAGCTTATACTATAGGATAAAATAATCAGAATAATTTATTTGCTCAGAAAAAAAAAACAAAGAGAAAAATATTATTACAAAAGAAAATAAGAAAAAAACTTAAAAGGGCTTGCACGCTCGAAGCTCATCAAGAGAAGATAACAGTGATCATCAACAAAGTGAATTTTCATCGAACCAAAAACTCTTGACTGTCTTAGCTTGTGGAATCCTTCCCAAGGAAAACCACAGATCCCTACTAAGGCAGTTACTTATCATATAAAAATGGGGCAATACCTCACCCTCCATTCCACTCAAACTCAGGGAGATTTTTTTTAGCATCCCCAAAACACCCTCATCTTTCATCCCGTTCATATACTACGCTCATGCAGCCGTACCAGACCAATTTCCAAACCATTATTCTAACTTTACACCCTGTCACAATCCCACTCGAGATGGGGCAATCTTCACCTTTCAGGGATTGGGGCAACTTTGTCCTCTTATAGACCGGGGCATCATATCCCTTGGGCCGAAAGAATCCTTTTGCCTCCCATTCCATTCATTTCTAGTCACGCGTCACCCCAATACCAGCATATTTCCCAATCCCTCAATCAGTCTATATCCTTAGTTGTCATTGTCCTCCCTAGACAAAGGCAGACTGTTTCATTCCCCACTATTTGAAGTCAAAATTGGGGCAGTCAAACATTTCTTACCTTGGGACAAGCTTATCTCTCATAAGCTTGAGCCAATAAACCTCATCCGTCACTCCACTCGCGTGTCACATACCCTACATTTCTTGAACCCTGAGTCAACTGGCACATTCATTTGCATTCGCACTTTTTTTTCATGTTTATTAAGAAAATGCTTCAAAGAGAGAGACACGCGATAATGACAATCCCTCTAAGTTAACATCTTAGACTTGAAAGCTTAGTCATCATGGGTCATCATAACCAAATGAGAACCCATCTGCAAATACACATCTCAATCTCTAGAAAATGGCACTAATACATTGCCGCAAGCCACATTTTTCAAGATGACAATCTTGAGCTTACCAGAGTTCAAGTCCAAGCCATCAAAAATCTTTCTTCTAAGGAACGATCAATTCAAAAGGTTCAGCTCTCTGTTCCCAGCATCAAAAGTTTTGTTTCTCATCAAACATTTTTGCATCCTTACAAAAACAAAAAATGTTGTTACCAACAAATCATGCATTATACATGTCCTCATTATTCTAGCATTAAACCATGCATCTGATCATACCCATCACAACTCTTTCATACAAGTATTGTACATGCATTCACATTCCACTTGTTTTGCTTACACAATTTTGCTTCTTGTGCATTACACATTGCGTATGCGGGCATGCATAGCCACGCATAACATGTATCGCTTCAATAAAAATGCCAAATGTCGGTCGCATCATTACCAAAAGTCTGTCTACATCCCAATCAATCACATCAATGCACCATGTATTTAGGCACCATAGCGTTTGCATCAAAATATTACGTATCCATCACATTCACATTCTCATTCCATGCATTCATCAAATACCAAAAAGGCAATAATGCGAAAAGACAAAAAAAACCTCCCACATCCCAACAAACATCCAATCATTGCATCATACAACATCAAGTCATGCGGCTACCACAACCCTTCATCTAAGCATTACGTGTGCACACTCATTCATTCATTCATTCATTTATGCATGAGAAAAAAGAGAAAACTAAAAAGGCAAAAATCATCCACATTGCACCCGTTACCCCCACCGAAGCATAAATCATTCCATCATACACAGCTTATCAATTTCTGTTTCCGACCAACTTCAACATCCATCATTCACGGGCCTTTTGTAGTCCACTTACTTTCGCATTGCACATTCATCACATTTCATACCCATAACACTTTTTTGCTTCGATAGACGTGCCAAGTGCCGGTCTCATCGTTACCAAAAAGCTTTCTACATCACCAATCATATCATTTGCTATGCATTCCTGTACTTCCTTTATTCATCATAGCATTTGCATCAAAGAATTACATTCGCATCATATTCACATTCGCATTGCATGCATCAAGAAAAGAAGCAAAATAAATAAGAAAAAGAAAAATCCATCCATTACATTCATCATCACACCAAAAATTAATCACTACAGTCACATTCACATCTCATACACCGTTGTCAACTTTCTCATTCCATCAGGTTCAACACCCATGGTATGCCCATTTCATTCATCATCCCCCAGATACCAATCATTGCACGTTCATCACATTACACGCATGACATTGTTCGCTTCGATAGATGTCCAAGTGTCGGTCTCATCGTTGCCCCCAAAAAAGAGTTTTTTTTACATTACTAATCATATCTTTGTACCATGCATGACATTCGCGTCAAAGCATTACATTTGCATCACATTCACACTTTGCATTTCATACACTCATATACCAAGAAAAAAAAAAGAGAAAAGCAAAAAGACAAAAAGAGAAAAATTGCTCATTCCATTACATTCATCATTCCACCAAAATCAATCAGCACGACCACATTCCTACTTTATCTGCATTCACACACGTTTTTCGTCAACCTCCATGTCCCATCAACTTCGACTCACAGCATCTGCCACATTTCATTCACCCCATCGAACACTTACCATTTCACGTACCTATATTGCACGCATATATCATTCATCGCATTTTCAGATATGCCAGATATAGATAGCTTTTCCCTTCTCAGGTAAATGCATTCATTAGGTATGTCCTTGGCAAGTACGCCATGTGTCAATCCCAATAATTTGTTCCCTCAAAGTCAGTGCTCCAAGCACTGGTCTCATACCACAATTCAGAATCTCAATACTCCTTTAGACCCCCTAGTGGTCCCTCAGAGCCCAAGCGCTCCTTCAGACCCCCAGCGGTCCTTCAGAGCCCAAGCGCTCCTTCAGACCATCAATGGTCCTTCAATCCAGATCGCACGTCGCGTTATCGAGCAACCGACGGATCATCCGGCCCCAGGCCCTTCAGACTAGCTGTGTCCGCCTAAAAAACACAGTGCACGTCCTTCGAGGTGCGCAAGTCAGGTCAACGACCTGACCTTGCCCCCATGGCCGCTCGAAAAAGGCCATCCCCCAAATAGACCGTTTTACTAGTACCGTTGCTAGTTTGCGCTCCTTCAGACCCATTGGCCCATCAGGCTTAGGCATGCCCTTCAGACCTCGTCGGTCCTTCAGTTTAAATCCAATCAATGCGTCAAGCATCGGCTGCGAGTTAGACCATCAGAGCCCCAAGTGCTCCTTCAGATCCCCAGCGATCCTTCTTTACTTTTTGTTCTATATCAACCAATTTTTTTCAATAATTTATAAAAAAGGATGACCTTGACAAAATTAGTGCATTTTATCTTTATTTCTATTTTACTCGAGAAACCTGGAAAACCCTCCGTATTTCCTAGTAAAATATAAATAAAGAGGGGCAGCTGTCATACCCCAATTTTGTCCGGCTTAGGTCAAAACCCTAATTTTCAATCAAAAATAAATCAAGTCTTAGCATTCATCCTAGAGGTTAGGAAGAGCATCATGCTTGCATCTTAGAAGTTTCAGAATGCATTTTAGGGTTAGAAAAGCATTGCATGGCATTTTAGAGCACTTTAGAGCATGTCTAGGGTTTCTAGGGTTTTTCCTAGTTCAAAGGGTATTTTGGTAATTTCGCCAAAAAGACTTATTTTCTCATCATGCATGCATTTCTAGAGTTTTAGAGTCATCCAAAGGGTCTCAGGATCATTGTTAGAGTGGAAATGAAGTTTGGAGCAAAATTAGGGTTTTTGGGACCAAAAGGGCATTTTGGTCATTTCACTAAAATAAATAATTTCTCGGTAAAAACCATTATACATCTCTTGAGGAATTTATGTGAATCCAAGTGAGTATAGTTGTGTATTTTTTGTGCATCATGAGAATATTTTTGGCATGAAATTCGGTTTTTGAACAAAAGGGTAAAATGGTCATTTCCTTTGGATTGGGGTCAACAAATCAATTTTGGGATTGGTGAGATCATAAAATTCAGAGCCCAATCATTGAATCATGGGGCATGGCCCAAAATGGTAAGATTAATGAAGAATTATCTAGAAAAAAAAATCAAGAAAAAGAAAGGATAATTAGAAAGGTAGTGGGAGACAAATAGTACAATGACAACTTGCAATTACTCTCTCTCTCTTGTCCTTTGGCTGCGAATTCCAGCCATTTTTTCCCCATTTTTGGTTTATTTTATTGATTGCAAATTGTGTTTAAATCATGGCCTTCCATTCAAGTGTTAAATGCAATCCTCACCCTTCATTTGAATTAAAATGGCACTCTTGTAATATGCTTCATGAGAAAATACATTTTTGTAATTAAGCTTATCCTTCACTCACCTCCTTAAGCTACACCCCTCAGCCCTCTCTCTCCTCACTTTGTGCTTTCTAATTGCCCCTAATCCATGTGACATTTGATCTTGACCCTTGGTTCCAAATTTAGATGCAATCCTAGAGCACCTAAAAAAATAAGAGACTAAATTACCCTTAAACCTAGTTTCATCCTATAAATACCTCCCTCATTCCCACACCTAGGAGGGATCTTTTTTGCTTCTCATTTGCCTCTCATTCTCCTACACAAAAACCCTAGCACACCAAAAGCACCTTCTCCCCCTCTCCTTCCTCACCAAAACTGTAGCCTCTCCCTCCCTCCTCCATATATTTTCTTCAACTTTTCACCACCAAATCCTCCATTTCTTGTTAGATCACCATCCTTCCTTCCATTCTCTTCAAGGTTGCATCATCAAATTGCTAGTAATTTTTTGAGCTTATCACCTTCTTCATTTCATTATAGTTTTGAGGTAATCCTTGAAGCTTTGCACCTCATATTTAATTTTCTTGCATGATCTCTCCTCTACTCCAAACTCCTTCTTGATTGTTGTTTGCTTTGAGGATCCATTTCAAACATTTTGACAAAGACTTAGGGAGCTTTGGGTGTTTGAGATGGGTCCTTGGCCTTGAAGGAGTTATTCTTCTATTTGAATAATTTCCCTTGCATCTTTACATATTATGGACTAAATTTCATAAATAAATTGTTGTCTATGGGCTCTAGCATTTTTTGCATATCATGAAAAAAATTAGGGTTGATATGATTTTGTTGCACTTCCTTGCTTAATCATATGAATCCTTGTAAAAAATAGATCTATGTTGCTTTGTGTTAATTTTGTTGTTTTCTTTATTAAATAAAATGTGGATCTATGTTTCCTTTGGTTCCCATGCTTATAGATCTAAAAATATTTCTAAGTTGATTTTGTTGTTGTTCTTTGTTTAATGATGTTAAATCTTGTTATTAGTATTTCATTTTAGTGTTAAATGTTACTTTTGTTGTTTGATGATTTAGCAATATGATTCCCACTAGTGCCTAGTGCACCTTGACCTAAGTGGTGAAGATTGCTAGAAATGACTCAATTTAGCGATGTGTTTATTTAATCTTTGCATTTTCATTTGCTTATTGTAAATTGTTGATGATAGGCAAGTTGATTCTCACTAGTGCCTAGTGCACTTTTCCCAAAGTGAGAGGATTGCTCTATGTGATTCAACCTAGTTATGTGTTTATTTAATCTTGGTATTTTTAATTTGCTTATTGTTCATTGTTGATGATAGGCAAGTTGATTCTCACTAGTGCCTAGTGCACTTTTCTCAAAGTGAGAGGATTGCCCTATGTGATTCAACTTGGCTTTAGTGTTTATTTACTTGCTCTTGTATTCTAATTTTATTATTGTCCATTGTTGATGATAAATCATATGATTCCCACTTATGCCTAGTGCATCATATTCTAAGTGGTGAGGATGGTTTTAGATGATTCAACCTTCTCCTCTCAATTTCTTAATGAATAAAAGATGAGATAGTTAGGTTTATGGTTTAAGGTCCATGGGGTATTGCAAAGGATAGGTTACCCAAAACCTTGATGCTCCCTCCTCTTTGATTGTGTTATTAGCCTTTGCGCCCTTATTCATGAATGCAAAGGATAGGCCTACCTTAGCCTTGATGCAATTTCTCCTTTTGTTCATGTTATCGAGAAATCGTTGCTCATATGTTCCTTAGTTTAATTAAGACAATTCTATGCCTATGATCAATTGCTTGCTTGTTTTTGATGCATTTTAAATGTCTTGATTCAATTATATGCCATTCCATCCATGTGTATGACCTCCTAATGAAGACGTAAGTCTACATACATGTTGTAGCATAGAGTCATTAGGGTAAATACACCCCTTCCTACACACACACATTTGCTTTGAGAACTTCATCTTGCATCCTTGATAAGTGGATCTTTTGATCATATTGGCATGTTTAGTCTTAATTAATGTTCAACATATGCATGATTCCGTAATCATTGAATGTGCTTGAATTTTGTAACCAATCATTGATAATAACTACACCCCTTTCTTTTTCCAAAAAAAAACTTTCAAACTCTTTTCCAATTAATGCGAGTTATTAGTGACTATCACTCAAAGCCTTGGCTTGTTTGATTGTCATGAACGCCATCAAGGGTTATTAGTAATGATCACTCAAAGCCTTTGCTTGCTTGATTATTATGAAAGCTTTTCCCCTTTCAAACCCTTTTCAAAAACATTTTTGTTAGAACTACGTCGCTTTGATTCCCATTTGGGATACGTAGGAGCGAGTCACGTTCTCGTCAAGCGCAACAAATAAAAATCCTTTTCGCAACCCTAAACCAATCATTTTTACAAAACAAACCAAAAAGTCATTTTCAAACCCATTGTTATTAGTGACTATCACTCTAAGCCTTGGCTTGTTTGATTGTCATGAATACTATCCGGAGTCATTAGTAATGATCACTCAAAGCCTTTGCTTGCTTGATCATTATGAAAGCTCTTCCCCTTTTCAAACATTTTCGAAAACCAAAAAAACCAAGAACTACGTGTGATTTGATTCTCTACCAGGAGATACGTAGGACCAGAGGGCGGCCGACCTCTATCAATTGCATTAATAAAAAAACTTTCTTTTCTCTTTTAATTCACTTTTCTCCTTTTTCTCAAAAAGTACAAAAATAAATAAGTGTTTATCGAGTCCTTTTTTTATTATTATTATAAGGGTAACAACATTATTTTTGAATTAATAAATGTTTACACATTTAGTTAAAAGGTAGCCTTCCTTAGGAAGGATGTCGTAGGGTGCTAATACCTTCCCTACGCATAAACGACTCCCGAGCCTAAACCTGGTCCGCAAAACCCCCTTTATCCATTCAATAGGGATTTTCCAATGTTTGCCCTTAAACTAAACTTTGGTGGCGGCTTCATTTCAAGAACTTCGAAGGATCCCTCCTCCGGATTTTTCGGTCGCTACATATATATATATATATATATATATATATATATATATATATATATATATATATATATATATATATATATATGCTCATATTGTACGTAGTCCAATAAGATAACTAAGTGCAGTCCTCTTTTACTTTATTTAGCATATCACCGAAAACCATTTTCTATTCTCGGTGAACCCAATCCGCTTACCATAAACTGCGGGCAAACCTCAAAGGGGCCTAGGTTCATAGGGCTCATGACTTCCTCTCCCCTAGTACGCTAACTTCAACATTAGGGTCGTCACCCTAAACCTCAAATTATATAAATAAATATAATTTCACCCGCATTGGGCCGCCTCATAAACATAACATAACCTCAAATTATATAATTATATATAAACACCCGCGTTGGGCCGTCTCATAAACAATATAATGTGTGTGTGTGTGTGTGTGTGTGTGTGTGTGTGTGTGTGTGTGTGTGTAACACCCCGATAAATTCTAACATATAGAACTACCGAAATGCACTAAATGGCATACATCAGAGTAACTTCCTGTTACTGAAATATTGAACACAACTAACACTTTCGATAGTACATATCAAATGGTTCTCTGAACCTCATAATTAACTTCCTTTAAATGCTTAAGTTTCAAAACTTAAGACTTGTGCATAATCCTGGTGTTCAATACTCAAAACATAAAGTAGCGGAAACGATTTATAACTTATACATGATAGTTATACAACCGATAACAAAAGTACTACAGAAGGGCAAGGGCCTAAAACAAGAAACATAAACTTCCGGACTCCTCGAGTCTCACCAGCTAACCGTGCTTTGTCGCCTTTGTCTTCCCCTGTTTCTCTGTATAAAACCACAAATATGAATGGTGAGATAACATTATCTCAGTGAGTCCTATCGAGACCCCTGACCAACTCTAACGGTTTATTATACTTGAATCTGAACTGGTGGCCCGAATAAGCGACCACATGAATACATGAGGTTTACTCGTAACTTGTAGCCCTAATAAGCGACTACTTGTTACATTTCTGATTTTCCTGATGTAGCCCTAATAAGCGACTACAGATCATATTTTAACATGAACTTAGCACAACCCGAGATATAATGCTAGACAATCTTGATTGCCCAATATCTACGGAAACCCCAATCCGAAATTCTATCCGAATAATGCTAGGGTCCTAGCTTTGGATTCATGACTCCCCTCAACTAGGTATGCTAATAATCTGGAGGATCGTCATCCTCGATATACACAAGGTATACCATCTACCTTTCCCCGAGGGAAAGTAACTTGATTTGTGTTTACATGAATTGAGAGTTATTATGTCTTTATAGACTTACAATCAATTAGCTTACATGACATGATGAACTTGAAGTTCGTTATCGTAACACGATTGGACTCAAGGTCCGTTAACATTTCTTGACTTGTGTTCTCACGCGTTCTCTAAGTACGGTTTTCCGTTACGTTCATAACCCACGAGTTTTCTATCAAACATGTTCAATACCATGATATCAATATCTTTACATTATTGGGGAACCATGAGGAATGGATTAGAAGAGGATTGGAATCATTTGGAATGGATAAAAAGGTACTTTGAATTTGGGGATCAGAGAGTCTCACACGACCCGTGCGTGTAGGCGCACGACCCGTGTGCTGTTGAACAAGTTGTAGAAAATTTCCAGAAAGATACGCTCGACTCGTGCGACTAAGCGCACGATCCGGGCGTTATTGAATAAAATTGTAGAAAGTTCCTGGAACATACGCACGACCCGTGCGACTAAGCGCACGATCCGTGCATGTTTAAAAATCCAGTCCTTGTAGCATCAGATGGGGGCGCACGACCCGTGCTCAGAGGCACACTATCTGTGCGTCTCCATCAGTTTTCCAGAAAACATGTTTTTCATGAGTAAATCCATTCCATTCCGATTCCCAATTCCCTTCCGACCGAGATCCAAACATAAACACACAATATTGCAGCAGGCATATACCATTCAATTCAGCACATCTCAACAGTCAAACACATAACTTATTGTTAAAAGTCACTGTTTTTAGAAAAACGGTTTTCGAATAGTTTCCTTTCGTTACCAGAAATGCGTGACAAGAGTTTTCTAAAAGTATAGACTCTGAAACACCAACACATTCCCTAAGCGAGTTATAGAACTCACCCGAAGTGATGAAAATTACGCAAACACCGAGACTTTGACGGAGGCTACGAACTAAGAACGCGCGAACTCTCCTTGAATCCGCTCCAACAACGAACTCACGTACTTAAGTCTTTGGGAGGCTACCCAATTCGAATCCTAGCTGTCCCAAATGAACTTCAAACTGAATTGTTGCTTGAATATGAACCTTGGTACTGATTGTATGGCTATAACAAGGACATGCAAGGTTGGTAACTCAGATTTTTCTCAAGTTGAGCTTGATTGTTCTTAAATGGTGATTTGATGGAGAAGGGAGTGTGGCTGATGAAGTTTGTATCAGTGGATAGAGGAAAGGAAATGGAAAAGAATGGTGGTGTTATCTTTCACATGCATCAAGGAATAATGGAGATCCTCCTTCTTCTTCTCCCCCCCCCCCCCCCCCACTCGCGAGCTCTCTCCCTCTCTCTCAAGCTCCCTCTCTTCTATTCTTTCTATTGATTTTCAGAAATGAGGGTGAATGAGAAGTGTGGGGTTGGCTTGGTCAGCTGAGTTCATTTAACATGGGTAAGGACCAAAATGCCCCTCCTCTCTAATATCATTCCTTAAATACCCTTATCATCATAATACCATAACTTACTAACTTTGACATAATATTCTAATTATGCATGACTATATCTTGATTACTTCAAACATTACATAATTAATGCAAACTAATAAACTTAACCTCGTGTTAATTTAATTAAATCGAATTAGCTAATTAGGGGATGTTACTGTGTGTGTGTGTGTGTGTGTGTATCTTCAAAGGACATTTAGTCCGCTTTAACGATTAACATGATCTCATACGATTACTAACCTCATTTACATAGTTTAATGAAATTCACCTCACCTCAATGTATACCTACGTGTTTTCCACGAATTACGGCATGTTTATCAATATATAGGGTTTTGGGATCAATTAGAATGCAATTGGAACCGTTCGGAATGGCCTAAGGCATGTTTTCAAATTGGGTAACAGAAGCTTTCACACGGTCCGTGCGTGAAGACGCACGACCCGTGCGCATTTTCAAAAATTAGAGCACTTGTTAGAGACCCTGGCGCACGCTCCGTGCGTGAAGACGCACGACCCGTGGGCATCTAAAATTTCTGCGCACAAGTGACAGAATATGGCGCACGGTCCGTGCCTAATGGCACACGACCCGTGCGTCATTCTGAAAAAATATTTTCAAGTCATTTTTCCATTCCGTTCGATCCCAATATCCATTCCGATCGATACCCTATCACAATCAAACATAATACCAGTCCAGAGCAGTCACATAATCAGTCCAAACAACAATCTTAACCATCAACCAATATATCAATCAATCAACATTCATATCTTCAATCAAACAACCTTATAGTTCCTCATTCGAAACGTAATTTTTGTAAAACGGTTTTGACTCGAAAAACACACGACTGAACGCAAAACAGAACATGCAACAATATTTCGAAAACAAATCCCTAAGCGAGTATAGAACTCACCTTTGGCAATGAAATCGCACACAACGACAACAACGAGACTTTAACAATCGCACGGAACCGCACGAACAATCCCCGTACTCGAATTTCTTGCTCCCACGAACATCAAATCGATCCTGAATGAATCCCCAAACGTTTCCAGCTACTGAAGCTTCCCCAAATGCATCTCAAATCAACAATTTAATCCCCTTTTTACTCCGATTTAACCCCAACTTCTAGAACGCGTCAACTAACTCCAAAGATCGGTTTGGCAGCATCTGCGAGCTTTTTTGTAACAAACATAACTAATTCGATTATTAACCAAAAAGTTTCAAACCAGTGCCTAATGTGTATATAATTTTGTCCACTTTCATATGGTTCAAGTCCCACACTGATATGATGAGTATTCAGGGAGTTATGGCTAAAACAATGTGACTGATACAAAATCGTTACTATTACAAAAGTGAAACTTGTAACTGAATTTTCTCCCTCAATACTCAGTCAAACCAGGTGATTCTTGTGCCTAACCTGAAGGATTTTGTGTCTAGTTTCTAAAGAAATAAAAATGGACTTCAAATAAGCTCTATGTGGTGAGTTACGAAGAATGTACCAAAGACTGCTCAAACATGATTTTCTGCAGAATATTGTTATGAGTTTGCATCTTCAATCCCACCACAAAGTACCACGAATTTGAGATCCAGTCTTCTAACCATGACTTCAATCTACCAGCTTACATCTTCTTCTGACTTCCTCTGAGCCACCAAGTCACCATTCAACTCCTAACTAGGGCATGCAAAGCTTCTAAAGTGGCTAAAACTCTTATTTTTCTCTGAAAATTTCCAGCAACATACTCCCTTCTTCCATCCTTTATGTCTCCACGAATTTGGACTCTAAAACCACCAATCTAACTTCAATATAGTAGATTTACGTCTCCTCTAACATTATGCAAGAATCCAGACCTTGAATCCGCTCTTAGCATAGACATGCAAAGCTCCAAAGTTGACAATCCAATTGTTCCCCTTTTTGGTGTGAATTTCGAAATGGAGCTCAAAGGGAGGGGGATTGAGACTGAACTCTCTTGAGTTTCAGAAATTGAAAGAAGAAATGATGACGAATGAGTGTTGTTGATGATGGTGTAGGTTTGGTCTCCCTCTCGTCTCTTCCCTCTCACGTTCTCTCCTTTCTCTCTCTTTTCCCTCTTTCTAAATTTTCTGTTTTTGCACATAATGAGTGAGTGTTGTGTGGGTTTTTGTGTTTTGTGAGTTTGAGGAATGGGTGGGTATTGTCATCAGCTGAAGTATCCATAAATAATGGTGCATTTCCTATCATACCCTTATGCTAATTACCCCCCTTTATTACTAATGCACCACCCCAATGCATTATAATTCCACAACCAACAATGGTTCATTTAAATCCGATACATCTCACAATCAATTATGCTAACTTATATAATTTAACTAATCAATTATCTCATAACCTCTTGCTAATTTTATTTAATGAAATTAGCTAAATTGGGGATGTTACAAAATCACTTGCCAGAAATATCTCCACAATGAGGAGTAATTTTTATGCTAAGTAGATCGACAAAATAAATAAAAATGAAGGAATATATTGGTATGGATTAAAATTACAATTAAGGGAATATATTCGTACGACTAAAATTACAAACAAATATGTTTCGCACTATAAGAAAAATGATTGATTTCGCCGCATAGTATCTCTTGGATGAGCAGCGAAATTCTCACAGGGACACAAGCTATCTACTGAACCTTCTGCATTTCCATGGCGCGACAAGGTTGAGACTTGCTCCCACTGAGCTTTGTCTATATGGTCTCAAATTTACAAACACAAAGTCACCAACTTGGAGGCATCTCTTGTCGGCATGGTGTTTCATAGTAGTTTGAGTTTTGAGGAGTTTCTGTTTGAGTTCCCGTAGGATTGAATTCCTTGTGCTTAGCCCAGTATTTACAACTTCCAAATGTGTTGCACCTTTTATGTATTGCAGTAAGGTGGGGGTGGTCTGCCAAATACCACTTGGTACTGGGAGAAGCCAATGGCGTCATGAGTTGTAGAATTATAGTGCCACTCCGCCCAATGCAAGAACTTTCCCCACTGAGAAGGTTGTTGATGAGCGAAGCAGTGTAGGTACTGTTGTAGTGCCTTATTCACAATATTCACCTGGCCATCGCTTTGAGGATGGTGGTAGGCCAAGGACATACAGAGTTTGGTTCCACACAAACGGAATAATTCTTGCAAAAAATGACTCAAAAAATTAGGGTCACTGTCACTTACAATGCTTTTGGGCATGCCATGAACTGCACAGACCATTTTGGTGAATAATTCTGCTACTCTATAATCGCAGTGATATGTGTGGGGAGCATACCAAAGTGAGAAGCCTTTGAGATCTGTCAACCATCACTAATACGACATTGTTGTTTTGGAAATAAGGGAGCCCCACAATGAAGTCTGAGGAAGTATCTTCCCATATGTTCTCCGGAGGTGGCAAGGGTTGCAAGAGGCCGTAGGGAAGGTGAGTAGGGATTTTTGTCTGCTGACACACCAAACAAGCCTTCACAAATGTACTTACATCCCTTTTCATCCCCTCCTAACACACATCCCCTCATGAACTCGTGATAGAGCATCTGCCACCTTGTTCTGAGTGCACGCTTCTACATGATCTCATAAGAAAATCCCAAGAGTTTAGCTAAATAGAACTACTGCTCGGGTGTTTGTATCACCTGAGTCACCAACTCCCTTAGACTGCACTGGTCCGTGTGAATGACAAATTGCGCCCTAACAAATACATGTGTCATTTCTTAACTTCAGAGGTAATGTCACATAGCTCGCGAACATATGTAGAGGCTGAGAGCATCTTTTGATAAAACTTACATTTGAAGTAGCAAATATGGGGTGCCCATGTTGGCATGGAATAACACCCATACCCATGCCAGAAGCAACAGTTTCTACGACAAAATCCTCATCAATGTTAGGGAAGGCCAAAATTGGAGCCTCGGTCATGGCACGCTTGAGATGATCAAAGGCCCTCTCATTCTCATCACTCCAAATAAATGTGTCCTTCTTGAGGAGCTCAGTGAGAGGAGAAGCAATTGATGCATAGTTGCAAACGAAATTGCGATAAAATCCTGTCAATCAGAGGAACCCGCGAAGTTGTTTGATTATCTTTGGCGCAGACCAGTTGGTCATGGCAGCATCAACCTTGGCCAGGACAGAACCAACGCCTTGAGCAGAGGCTATAAGGCCCGTGTACTCAATAAAAGGTTAGGCAAAAGAGCGTTTACTTCTTTTGACGTAAAACTGATTATCCAACAAAAGCTGAAACACCAGTTTTAAGTGTGTTTAAATGCCAAAATATCATCAAAGGACACTGTTACAAATTGACGTAAGTAAGGTTGAAATAAAACATTCATAGTAGCTTGAAATGTGGAGGGGGCATTACAAAGATCAAGTAGCATGACCATAAAGTGATAGTGGCCTTGATGAGTGTGTAATGCAGTTCTAGAGATATCACCCAGGTGCATACGAATTTTATGATAACCAGAACATGTGTCAACCTTGGAGAAACATTGTGTACCATACAATTCGTCCAGCAATTCGCCGATGGCAGGGATTGGAACTCCAATCATGACTGTGATAGCATTGAGGGCGCGCTAGTCGATACAGAAACGCCATGTCTTGTCCTTCTTGTGAACCAACAATACTGGTGAGGAGAAAGAGCTAGCATTGGGTTGGATAACTTTTGTTGTAGAATCTCACGAATCTGTGCTTCAATCTCTTGTTTTTGGAAGTGGGGGTAACGGTATGGGTGTACGTTGATAGGGTTAGGATTAGCTATAGAGGGGAATATGGTGGTCAGTGGTTAGGGTAGGGGGAAGTTCAGTGGGTGGTTCAAACAAGTGATGATATTGGTCGATGATGGGTGTTATTTCTGGGGGAAGTGGTGTAGAAGCGTCGGTGGTAGTGGTGGGTGAAATGAGGTAAAGCTTGAAGAGAGTGTCAATGGCATGGGTGGATACCAAGCATCTCAATTGATGTAGCGAGGCTTACTCAGTAGGTGGTTTCGGTACACCATGGAGCTCCACCATTGGCCCATCAACTAAAAATTTCATGGTAAGGGATGAATAATCTGTAGGACTAGGCCTGGGCTTTTCAATCATTGGACCCCAAGCACCAACTCGGCCCCTCCTAAAGGCAACACAAAAAAGTCTACCAAAAATTTAAGGGAGCCCAATTGCAAGGGAATCTAATGGAAAATGTGAGTGCAAGGGAATTCTTCGCCATTCCCCACAAGCACGTTGAAGGCCTTAGTGGGCTGCAGTGTGAGGCCCAATTGTTTTGCTACACAGTCCTGCATGAAATTATCTGTACTACCGCAATGGATTAATACCAAAATTTTGTGTGAGCCAACTTGGCCCAATACCCAAAGCGTTTGAGGAACTTTATGGCCCAATAGTGCGTGACAACTAGTTTGGGCTGGGTTAGTGTCATTGTTTGTGGGATGGGTTGTAGTGTTTTGGGTTGAGGGTTCGAGGAGGAGGTTGGTTGCGGGTTCGAAGGAAGCTTGGTAATCACTTACAGTAGTTGTTTAGCAGAGCTTAAACAATACACCATTTGGGTCATCGTACTAAGACTGAGCAAATCACAACTCGATGGCATGGAGGAACATCGGCCAAGATAGGAGTTGGTCGTTAGCATGCATCTACTGGAACCAGGTGAGGGCCTCATCTTCCATGTAGAACGAAGTGATACAGAGGTGTTGATCTTCGTAGGTTTGGTGGAAATCAAAGAATTGTTTGATCTTGAAGATCCAACTGAGTGCGTCAGTGCTGTCAATACAAGGAATATCAAGCTTGATGGTGGGGTTGGAGAATGGGTGGGCTAGCTGGTGGTCGTGGGTAAGTTGGGCAAAGCCGGGTGGAGGAAGGCGGGCGTGGATATGGTTAATTTCGGTGGTGAGCTGGGAGAGGTCTTGGCGGAACGATTGCTTGGATTGGGGGATTTCTTGGCGAAAGGATTGTTGGGATTGAAATATTTGGGTGAGGGTAGTTTGGAGTTCAGAGGCATCGTGAGAAGCTATTACAATGAAAGCACCAATGTAAGAAATGCTTCTCTTACTTTTTTTTTTTGACGGGGAAATAAAATTTCCATTAACTACCTCTCAAATCTGAGGCAATAGAAGATGTTGCTCTTACTAAGCTACAAGGAAAGAGAAAAATGCTATACTAACTTGCTAACTTTTACTGGATAATTCTTGCTTTCATTCAAATGAGAACGGCTATAAGCCAAATTACAAAGAGAGTATTCCTAGCAAACTATGACTCATCAAAACAGAAAATAAGTACAGCTATTAGGAAAGGTTCTAGAATTATTCATTCCTAATCATCTAGCAAGCATCAGCACCACACTAGGAGAATCTATGGTACCACATAATCTTTCAAGTACTTGGGTCGCATCTTGTTCCTTTTGGGCCTTGTTTGTGGGATGGGCTCATCATAAAAAATGGGCTACTCTAGCTCTTCTTCCTCTCCCGTGTCCGTAACACTCGCGCACGCTAAACCAAACGCGCCTAATAGTTTCATGCCACATCTCTAATAGCGTTGACTTAACCCACGCTATGTGTCACAACATATTTTTTATGGAGTGCTGCTATTTGCAGCGAGAAATTTTCACGAAAGTTACCCATGAAGTGATGTGTCCAACGCTTAAGAAGTCAAATCTGCGGAAATCGTTTTTCCCCTTACTTGTATTAGTATTCTACATCATACTTCTGTGAATTTGAATAAACATGTGTTCAAGTAGATAATCTTTTGAGAAACTTCTCCAAATTAGTTTTCCATAAACAGTTTTAACCACGCATTTTTTTGGGAATAGAGAAGGCTCAAAGCCCAAAACAACCACACAGAAACAGTTTTTGGGAATGGTTAAATTGATTAATTTTAGTAGTTTGAGTAAATTACAAAAATGAATAACTTTTTTTTAAAAATAGTTGTGGTGGAAAATGTTTAAAAAAAACCGGTACTCCCGTTGGCGCTCTAATTGCCATTCCCATTGGCATTTTACTCCTTCTTAGTAGTTATAAAATAGTTGTTTCGTAATTTTTTGTAATGACAAAAAAAAATTATTTTTGTAGTAAAATTTTTTTTAAAAAAGAAATTCAGAAAAAATGGGAAAAAGTGATTTAAAATAAGTGATTTTAAAAAAAAGAGTAAAAAGTGATTTAAAAAAAATTCAGATAAAAGTGATTTAAAAAAAAAATTAAAAATTCTGACGCAGGCTGCTTTTGCAGCTTTAACTTTTTTTGTTGGCTATTTACTGTGCGCGGCAAGCTTTGGTGGTACTTTTATTGTTTTTTTATTTTTTTTTTCGGTCTTTCTTTGGTACTTCAGCTGTTTGTTATTTTTTTTTCTGAATTTTGGCAGCTTTTCGTTTTGTCTCTTATTGGTTTCACTGTTTGTTATTTTTTATTTCTGAATTTGGCAGCTTTTCGTTTTGTCTTTTAGTGCTAAATGACTAAAATGTCCAAAAAATTAGACACGTGGCGGCCTAGTAGAATGTCTAAAATTGTCATTTTGCTAGCATATGTTTTTATTATAGTGAAAGTAGATTTCAAATGAGTTCTACTAAATCATGCGGGTCTCATGTAAATTTGGTGGAATTCATATGAATTTCAACCAATATAAGGGAGTGTGTTCAAAAGAGTGTGATAGAGAGTGTAACCCTAACATTTCTCTTTGAAAGAAATGGATCACGCTAGAAGACACCAAGATGAATTGATGACCCTTCTTAGCTTGACATTTATGTCTTCTCTTCTAAAAAAGGTTGGTCTTAGAACAATTTAGGACTTCCTTGCTTTGATGTCACAAAACCTGTTCTACAACAATGAATATTTCAATTCATAATGAAAATGAACCTGCATACCACCCTATTTCTAACATTGTATACAAAAAAAAAAAACAAATTTGATCGATCTGTGACCTATAAGGGCCTTGCAATGTTCTAATGGAAACTCATCTATTTAAGGGTCAATGTTGTTGGTATGAAAAATATGAATCTATATGTGATGGTGGAGCTACTAGGTACTATTTTGATGACATTTCTTACCAAGTATGATGGTCTTTGTAAACTCTCATTGAAACATATGTGAGTCTTGTCGTATGTAAACTCTCATAAGAAACCAATGCTTCGACAAGAAACTTTCAGATGAATTTCTATTGAAATTTTGAGAGAACCTCTCCTAAAATACGGACATACCAAAATAAGAAAAAGATATGTATAATAATCAGAACAAATTCAATGCTAGCCAAAACAGGCCTCACATAGGCCAATCCAGAATCAATTGTAGCTACTACAAGTTATCCAATAATGTAACAGAGCCACTACAAAAAGTCACAAATTACAATCCATGGTGTCATTGAATAAATACAAATGACATCGCTAGCGGCCTTCAAATACAAAAAGGGCCTTACCGAGATGTCAAAGACTGAGAGGCCTAACAGAGGTGATCGGTTCTATACGAACATGAGGATCTAAAATATATTAAGGGAAAAAATATGAGGCGCCATTTACTGAGAAAATAATAAGGAATATAACAGACAAGACACCGTAAAATTAAATATAAAACATTAATACATAGGTCAAGTCTTAGGCCTAACAGAGGTCAAGCCTTAAACAATAATATGAATCGCCATTTACTAATGAGCGACGACATAGAAACTAACCTCAATTTTCTGACGGTGATATTCCAGGGTCAATGCAGAGTTGGACAAATCAGTTTGGAATAATCTTCAACAGCTCAATATCAAACAAGAGAGTCTTGTCTATCAACCCTTGGTTCCTAAGCACAAAATCCAAGGCTCGTTGACCCTGTAAAACATATTTGCATTGCATATTTCTCATAATCCATTCAGATCATTGCTGAACAATGAGACTAAACTCTTACCGAGAATGTTGTTGGTCTTGGGCCACTCTTATTGTAATCATTCTCAGGATATCCAAGTTCTGGGGGCACAATTATCCTGCATCACTGATAAACATAGTGAAATTCGCATTTCTCTCCCCACCCATCTCTTTCTACAGTGTATGAACCCAAAAAAATATTTTTATTAGTTTTCAACCATATTCAACTTTTTTTTGAAGGACTAAAAGATTCAAACAAAAAATTTTGAACCAAATATAAATATATAGGACATCATGGAATGGTTTGATATATAGCTGATCCCACTAAGCATAAACAATGCATTGATTTTTGTTGGTGTTATATCTGAGCTAAACATTCCTAGTGATTCGCGATTTCAACAAAGGAAGTTCAGGATGTTGAGAACTCGCTGAAATCCAGATTTAGAATTGATAGATGTTGTAGCTCAATAAAGTCAAAATTCTGAAGTTGCCCAAAGTTAAAGTTCAAATTCATAGAAACTACAGTTCAATAAAATAATATCTTGATAATTGAAGGCCAATTGTCAATTACCAAATGTTGGTGCATGGTGATATTTTTCAACTGTTATCAAAATACCATTTTTCACAAACCACAGAAAGTTTAAGTTATTGCAATGGTAGGAAAAGACTTGAATATAACAGAACTCAAGATTGCTGTGTATAAAATACTTTAAGAAATATAAACTCAGCACCTTCTAATGCCCCCAATAGACATGCCTGAAACAGCCTCTTCAAAAGCTGGTATTACCTGACCATTCGAAGTACATAAGAGATCAGTCTTCAGAGCAACTGATGCAGAGTTGCAGGCCCCAGAAAATAAGGTGCAATTGAGTGCTTAATATGTTTTCAGCATCCAACAGTAATGTTCATTAGTAATTTCAATGTGAAGCTTTACAACTAGAGGCATGGTGCAGGGGATATAGTAGATTATTTCAAGGAAAACAAGGACTTGTTATATCAATCAACCAATAATCTGCTTGCTTTTATATGGTGGTGGACTAAGTTCAGTAAACTAACAGTTCTGATAAATTCAGTCGAAAACAAATATCACAAAAACATGTTGTACAAAACCCACTTGAACACATTGTGGCTAGTGCAAAGCTAATGGCCTTACTCAAAAAAAAAAAGCATGTTGTATCACTTACAGTTTTGTTATGGGACAGGAACCAAACAATACTACCACATAAGATGTCGGCCAGGAATTTTGATGTTGGACTAGGCTTGTCTTGAGCCTAGGTTTCTTTGTGATCAATAAAATTCCTTTTGCTTTTGCAAAAAAAAAAAAAAGATGCCGACCAGGAGTAGCATTTGCTTGAGTACAAATAAAACCAAAACACGAGAGATTAACACTTATTTGCACAAAAGGTGTTTCTCTTTAGATTTTCTTCTCCTACATAGTATCAGTTACCAGGGGAAAACCCTAAATTCCATTTCCAAATCAGGAAATGCACAACTTACCAAACCAAAAAAGCCCCAAGGACATAAATGTAAAATTAATTAACAAAAGAAATATAATTTCAATTCTAGTAACCCAAGATTAGTATGACCAAGTAGGACTTGTTCTTTTTTGACCTTATTGCATCCTACATCACTTGGTCTACACATAGCAACAAACAAAGTAGTATTCATGAAATAGTGCTCACGACCTATTGACTATAACAAAGATCCTATTAAAGTTGCAAGGAACTATATGAATCATTAAATGATGAGGTCTCTAACCTCTTGAGATCCAATTTTGAATTTGAAAAAGTCCTTGTCATCACCCTGCACATTAGAAAATCAACAAAATAGGTGTGAATCAACCATACCCATAATGTCTGCATAGATGATGCAAAGCATTTCATACCTCGAAGGAACCACCTTTCGTTTTATTCCGGGCTTCAAATATGCGCCCATAATAACCTATTGTGTAGCCATCCCAGTCAACCTGAATGGAATTTGAAGCCCATAATTGTTTCAATTATCTAACTTGAAAGGAAAACTATAGAGTTCAGAAAGAGTACCCTGCGTGGGAGAAATACACGCTATTCAATTTTCTTCAGTAAAGCTGACAAATCTATTCAAAAGCTATCCTATCCCATTCAAAATTATTCCAGAGAACATAAGAAGTTTACTATCCAGATTTTAGAGCACAAAAGAAAAATTGAGACAGAATTTTCATTTTGAATCAAAATTATAAAATCAAAAGCGAAAAATATTTAGTGCCTCACCACTACTGTCTCTCCTATCTTCGGTTTGGGGCCATTCCCAGGTCGCAAGTCCTGCATTTTTTATATATAGAATTAAATTAATAATTAATAAAAAACAAAGCATGTTTAACCATTAAGCAGCTACATAGTACACTGTACTATATCACCTTATATTGGAGCCCTGATTCAGTTTCTATATAGTCTGGGTATTTCATTTTTGTCTTGCCATAATCCTTCCCTCTAAGCGCGGGCACTGTAAGTACACAAATTAAACATCATATTGAAAATATTTATAGTTTGCTTCTTCTCACTTCATACTTTCTTCAATCGTATATATAAAATAATTAAACAAACTAATCAGCCTATTTGTAATCATTAGTAAAGACACAATTGTATCAATTGCTCACTGAATGTAAAACATACCAACCTCCTCCTTTCAGTTACACACACACACACATCACGATTTTCTTCAAAACTATGCTTTGTATTTACCACAGTTTATACAGTGTTCAACAATGTCATGTCTAAAAATGTAAATTCAATTATCACAACAAATTCGGCAAAGATAAGAACAAATAAGTGAGATGTTTGAATTTTAAGAGAAGTACTGTCAGCAAATTCATTTGCAAGAGCGAATTCATCCTTGCACAAGGTTCCGACAATGACGCCGATGGAAGAGAGGATAATCTTTCTCCGTTCAAACGATAGGGCACCATAAGAACTCCCACTCTTATTGTTGTTTTTGCCTGAAAGCGGTTTCAAGTTTCGACAAGTAAGAAATCAGGAAGGGGGTCAATGAATGAATGAATGGTGAAAGGTAAAAGCGATGGACGCACCGGGGAATGAAGAGTCGGAGAGTTTCTCGAGATCCTGAAAGGAATGATAATTGTCATCGGTGTTTGGATTTGATTGATAGAGGAAAATGAAGATAGAAATAGGCGTACCAGGGATTGAGACTTGGGGAGCGAAAGAGAGGCAACAGATAAGGACAAAATTGAAGCCATAGCTAGATTTTGCAGCTAAGTTTAAAGATAAAACACGTCCTTGGCTTGGCCTTGCTCTAGTATCTTGCTGGGCATGCTCGGAACCAAAAGCAAGCAAGGGTGGTCACAACTCACTCTTAAGTCATCCCATCTAATATCTTTTTTTGATATATACCACGGATCCACGGCCTAAACGCAGTCACTAATTCTCGCTGGATTGAGGCACTTCGAAGGGTAGGATTGAGGCACTTCGAAGGGTAGGACAGCTCGCCCGGAGATTTAAAGTTGCTTCATACCCAATGCGATGATCGAACCCTCGACACCTGGTTAAGGGAGGATTAGCCCAACCGCTCAACCACACCCTGGGTTCCCCATCTAATATCTTTTTTTGATTTAGGACCATTGCTGGCTACCCACGGAGTGTCCCAACGCTTTCAACGAATGACTAATCTCTGCTCGCTACTTGCGGCAAGGATTTCGCTGGCCAACACGTCTTTTTAACGTGGGCGGGAATATCTAATATTATCTAATATCTAATATTATCTAATCTTATATCTGATATAATAATAATCTAATATAATAGCAATTGACATTTTTAGACATTCCACTAATGCGTATTTTATGGGCATTTTAGATATTTTGCCATTAAAATACAAAAAATCTCAACTTTTTAGAATTTTTTACATTTTCTCTTACGCACTTTCACATTATCTTTCTACTCGCTCTTTATTTATTTATTTTATTATCTTCTCTCTCTCATAATATCCTCTCTCTCCTCTCTCACCTCTTTCCTTTGTTTCTCTTTGTCTTCTTCCCTCTCTATTTATTTTTATTTACTTCTATTTTATTCTACTTCAAACATAATTATCTAATATTAACCTAATCTAAAATTTAATACTAATTTAATACTATAGTATAAACAATTCATATGCTAACAAAATGTCAAAAATAGTCCACTTATACAATTGCTAAGTGTCCAAAACCAATGATAAAAATGTAATATCAATTTATCAATCTAATATAATAAATCTATTTTAATATCTTCTAATAAAATAAAATGATGCGCTAGCAAATTGACATTTTAGACATTCTACTAACGTCACGTGTCCAATTTTTTGGGCATTTTAGACATTTTGCCACTAAAAGATAAAAAATTTCAACTTTTTACAATTTTTTACCTTTTCTCTTACACTTAAATTAAGTACTACCAATTGTTAAAAAAAGTGATGTTGCTAGCAAAAATTTCGAAATAATTTTTTCTAAAAAATTCAATAGTTAAATCTCATTTGTTTTTTTTTTGAGCCGCACGGGAGCGGCAACGAGAGCAGCAACGGGAGCGCCAACGGAAGCAACGAGACCGCCAATGGAAGCAGCAACGAGAGCGCCAACTGGGGCGCATATTTTATTTATATTAAAAATCAATAATCTACTCAAAAAAAATTAACTTATTTTTTTGTAAAAAATCAATAACTACATCTAATTTAGTAAATTAATATTAAATTATGTAGAATTTACTATTTACTATAATCTACTCAAACTACTAAAACGAATTAATTTAACCACTACCAATTGTCCAAAAGAAGTGATACCGCAAAAATGCCAAAATCAGTTTTCCTAAAAAAAAAATCAATAACGGAAGCGGCAACGAGAGTCCCAACGAAAGCGCAAACGGAAGCGCAAACGGGAGCGGCAATGAGAGAGGCAACGGGAGTGCCAACGGGAGCGTCAACGGGAGCACCAACGGGGGTGCATATTTTACTTTTTCCTTATTTTTACTCCATTATTAATATTATAAGAAGATACCGACTTTTTTTTAACTTTTTCCAACACAACTATTTTAATAAATTTGAAATGTTGTTTTTCATTTTTCTTTTATTACATTTTTTGTAACTTTCATTGTATTTATAATTTCATAGCAAATTATAACAAATACAGCATCACCCGTGCGCATGCACGGGTAAAATACTAGTTTTTCTTTAACTCTCTCTCTCTTCTATTCTTCTTCTTTTTTTACTCAAAAATACTTAATGCATTTCATTCGACCGAAAAGTCTCAATGCAGGCCGCCGGGTTGTCTCGTAATAAAGCTAACTTTATAGCTTGGATAATTGGAAAGTGAAGTTTTACGATAGAAAAGATTAGCCCCTAAATCATTATTGAGATTGTTAGGTGTTTTCACTTCATTTACCAATTGTGGACAGTCAAGTTCAATGGTAACTGAAGGGAGGCCTAACTCTCTCAACCAATTAATTGCACAGTGAAGCCTCATAGCCTCTGCTTCGTGAGGGAGAGGTACCCCATTGAAGATCGTTGTTTAATTGTTATAGCCTTAACAAACTCACTCTTGTCATCTCTAATGCAAAGACTAATACCATATTTTGCTTGTTGATTAAAGAGAGCAGCACATTACATTTAAAGGCATCACCAATCAGTTTAGTCCACCGTTGCACCATATTAGAAAAGAGGTGATGCTGATCTTGTTCACCAATCAGCCTCCTTGCCTTGAATTCCAATCAACTAGAAAGTCAAGTGCCCTTCCAATAGCAAATGCATCCAGTGTAGTGACATTCTCCCAAACCTTATCGATGCACATCTTCCAAATAGACCAACAGGCCATAGCAAAATTGCTTCTGTCAGCAATGGGCATTAGTTGTAACACTAAAAATGCAGGCTGATACAGCAGGTGTTGCTGCAAGTGCCTGTTGTACAACACTGACCATACTCAACAGAGACCAAACTTCCATCGCTTTTGGGCATTCAAAAAATAAATTCATTTCAGATTCCTCCACACCATCACACAGAGGACAACCCTCATCACAATCAACCATCTTCTTGCGCAGATTTTTACGCACCGGTAGCACTCCCCTTGCCACTCTCCAAATAAGTAACTTAACTTTTTGCAAGACGTTGAGTTTCCAAATTGCGATCCAATTTCCTTCTTTGCGTAAATGAGTGTTATCAATTAGATCCTCCATGACACCATAATAAGCAGACCGAACTGAATAGACTCTATTTTTGCTCCGCCATCAAGTAATAGAATCCTCACTATCACGATGAAACAATGGAATGTGATAATATTAGCCACATGTAGATTAAAAATTGAATTTATGAGACCAACATTCCCCCCCCCCCCCCCACTTGAGCTATCCATCAAATCTTCCACTTCCATGTTCTCAAAACCGATAACTAAGGGTGATTTTATTCTAGCATCTGTTGTTCCCTTAACCCATAAATTCTCTGTTGGAGTTGATTGGAATTGAGTGAAGTATACTCCTCGTGGTGGAGTATGATATTTGTTTTGAACTATGATTGTCGGTGTGGACAATGAAGGTAGAAGATGTCTCGTGGAGATTGTTAGAGTTTATTGGAATTGAGCATCTTGAAGAAGTTATGTCGATGGCTTTCGTCATGGAGAAATTCTTGAAGTGGTTTAGCTTCAAGTGAACTATACTCTTGATGGTGGAGTATGATAGTTCTTTTGAACTATGATTGTCGGTGTAGACAATGAAAACAGAAGATGTCTCGGGTATCAATTACAATCAATGTGGAGATTGTTGGAATTGATTGGAATTGAGCATCTTGAAATAGTCTCACATTGCTTAGTTTTGTGAGGGAAGAGGGAGACCAAGGATATATAATGGGCTCAAGTTCTCCTTTACAAGATGCACCAGTCAAAAACACCTTAAGTTTGTATTTGACTTGATTTTTCTCTTATACTCTTGTTTTAGAGTGTTATGAGATGTAGTTAAATATTTTCTTTGGAGAGTGTGGGTGTACTGGGGCCATAGAGTGTTTGAGAGAGGCCTATGTGTTGTAAACATTTTCACATAGTGTTATTCTCTGGTTCTCATTAGACAACGGTTCGGATTTTTTCTCCGGTTTTGGAGTTTTCCACGTTAAAGTATTGTGTTCCGATTGTGCTCGTTTTATTTCTCTATGTTATTTTTCGCAACAACTAGTTCCCAACACTTTCCACACCATAATATTTTTCCGTCACCAATATGTCATCTATATCCCAAATTCACAACCACCCGGGAAGTAAAGATACTACGCCAAACATAAATAGGATTATGGTCCAAGAGAGCCCCCATAAAATCTCCTTTCGAAAAGTATTTAGCTTTGAAGACGCAATGCACTTTAGTATATGTGTTGGTAAAAATATTCCAAGCTTGCTTCCCTAGCATTGCTAAATTGAAACCATATAAATGACGAAAACTCATACCTCCATATTCCTTTCTCGTTGTAAGCTTCTCCCAGCTTAACCACTTGATACCTTTGTGATTAGTTCTATTTATACCCACCAAAAGAATTCAACATCCTTTCAAGCTCCTCCCCTAGAGTAGAGGACAGCATGAATGTGCTCATACAGTACGTGGGTATTGCTTGCGCCACTGATTTAATAAGAACCTTCCTTCCTGCTTTGGATAAATGCTTACCCGGCCAACTCTGAATCCTCTTCCAAGTACGATCACACGAAACCAAACATTTGTTTCTATTAAAGGTGGTTCTATCCCCACCTTCAATTACGCTATTCACACTATTTCCCTAACTATTTACTAAATTACTCTTACGTAAAAAAAAACTATCATGAATTAAGTTTATTAGCATTATACTAAATTCAATTCACCGTAAGCATGTAAAACTAAAATTGAGAGCTTATAGTGAACTAAGTTCACTTGTACTATCGCGAATTGTGTTCAGTATAAGTTTGTAACCCATAGCTTATAGTGAACTCAACTCACAATAGTACAAGTATGTGTACGCTCGTAAACTCAATTTGTAATAAGCTAAGTTTCAGTTTTTATAAGCCTATAGTGAACTGATTTCATGATCATGTTTAGTTTTTACAACGTTGTAGTGAACTAACTTAACGAGCGTATGCGTAAACTGAGTTCACTTGTACTATCATGAACTGAGTTAACAGTACTGAAGTCAATTTCACGTGTACGCTCTCAACTCAATTCACCATAGGTTATGGGTTTCAGTTTTTACAGACATATAGTGAACTCAATTCACGATAGTACAATTTTTGATTTTATGTGCGCTTCAACTTAGTTCACAAACGCTTTGGGAAAACATAAAAAAAATTAAAATCCACTAACAACAAAAAGGTTTGCTTACCCATACAATTAAGCAATAATGGGACATATGTTAATGAATTTCTTAAACTTTGGACGAAGATTTCATTAATGCATACCCTTGAGAGAGGAGAAAGAGATATTAAATTTTGTTACTAAATTATATTTTTAAAACTTTGGGGGGGGGGGGGCGATAGCCAAAAGGGGGTGGGGATAGAAGTGTTTTTCTATTAACCATACATTTTAGAATCTATCTCAAACCATAATTTGAGTTGTCATACACTCTTGGTTGTAACATCCCTAATTTTTAAAATGCGATTCACGGGGATTATAAATAATATCTTAGACGAGTGAAATAATAATACGTGAATCGGATACGGGTTAGTCGAGAAAACGTTAAGTTATGGCTAAGTAGGAGAAAAACTTAGGCAAAGATAAGGATTTGAATGAATTAATGAGCGAAGGGTATTTTGGTCTTTTCCAACCATTTAACCCTCAGCCCATTAAAACATTATCATCCTCTCTTCACTCTCATTCCAGCTGAAGTCAAACAAAGAAAACAGAAAAGAGAAGAACGAGAGAAAAGAGAGAGTGGGGCGAAAGGGAAGAAGAAGAAGGAGGAAGGGAAAGCCATGGATCATCCTTGCATGTAAGTAACCTCTCTGCTCCTTTCCTTTCCATTTTTCTAGCTCTTTCCATTGATCCTAATCTCAGCCTTCCATTCTGCTCCTAACTTGAATTGCCATGGATGGAGCTTGAAGCTCAATGTTGACAAAATCTCAATTTTCTTGCTTGTATCTTGTGGGCTGTCATGGGGGGATGCAGTTCTTGGCAAAGTTGAACCCTCATTGATGAACTAAGTCAGTTAGGAAGAAGTTCAGTAGCAAAGAAGGTCGAGTTTCGAAATAGGAGCTGTTGGTTTCGTTTGAAAGCGGTTTGGAACGAATACGGGGATTGTTCGTGTGATTATGGTTCGATCGTTTCGTACTCCGACGTGACTTCTCGCGGATTCGCAAACCCGGTGAGTTCTACTCACGATTAGAGTTTTGATTATTGATTCTGAACTAATGGAAATTCTGGTTCTATGGTTAATTTCATTTTGAAACATCTATCGAATCGAAAAACCGTTTTTCGGGAAAATATCGTTTTACGATTTTTATAAAATTATATATACGTTATATTGATTTTGATTTGGATTATGGACTGGAAATGCTGGATATGTTTTCTGTTTTTTTGTGGGGATACGATCGGATAAACGGAACGAAAACGAACAAAGCAAAACGACAAAAACTGAGTTTTGAAAAGCTGTTTTCTGCATTTCTGCTAACCATCGCGTCGCGACCTGTTACATCGCGTCGTGACCCTTCATTATTTTTGTAACGGAAAACCTTCTATCACTTTTCGCGTCGCGATGGAACCCGTTCGCGTCGCGACGCTTTGCAGTTTTTCAGCAAAATACACTGATTTTGTTTTCGCGATAACTTTTGATCCGGGAACCCGATTGAGGTGTTCTCAGGTGCGTTTGAAAGCTTATTCAAAGACCTAACTATATATATATATATATATATAAAGTGAATTGTATAATGCACTGTTTTTGAAAGTTATACTTGTTCGAAAAACCGAAAAGTAGACCGCGCGTGAGTTCACGTTTTGAATAACAAACCGGATTGTAAGTCCAATTGAGTACCGTATTATAACGCCGGATGTCTAGTTTGTATTCATCAAAACGGGTTATAGAAAAATGGTATATGTATATATATAAACTATATCGATTATAGAAGTCGGCCCAATGCGGGTGTGATATATAAATTATATCAAGTTGGGTGACGACCCAACGAATGGCATACTAGAAATGGAAGGTCATGAGCCCTCACCCTAGGCCCTGATCGTTAGGGAAAGTACTAGCGGGGGTTATCGGGATTGTGGTTGTTTGCACGGCCGATGTATGCTACAATAGGTGCACGATTCGCCGAGATTGTGGGTGTTTGCACGGTCGGTGTTTCGTTTGGTAAGCTAGTAATTATAAATGAATTTACAAGGCTTAATAATATATAATAGCACTTTACATACCGAGATTGTGGCTATTGCACGGTCTGTAATTAGCTGAGTATATATATGAGCATGTAGTTATAAATTAACTACGTTGCAACGGTTTTATAAATGAACCGAGTGATAGTAAGGGGGCACGGTAGAACTCACTGAGATATGTTATCTCACCCTATCATTATTGTGGTTTTTACAGAGAAATAGGGGAAGAGAAAGACAAGGCGACACGAGTAGGTGCGTGCTTACAGGGATGCCAAAGACGTGGAGTCTTGATATGTCCGATTCTTCTTCTTTTATTGTCTCTGTTTTGGTTATGTAACTTATACTTGATATGAGTTGTATGAACCCTTTTATTTCAATGTTTATGGTATTGAACGATTGTGTCTGTATTCCTTTTGAGTTGTGAAAACAGTGAATTTTTATGGAATTTAAGACGAATGACTCCGAGACATTATGTTTTATTGTCGGAAAAAGTTTGTACGTTCAATACCTAAGCAGGGATTGTGTCTTCTGATTATTGCTAAGTTGTGCATTTCAGTATATCTACATGTTAGAAATATTGGGGTCTTACTTTGGTAATGCCATATAATGATCGATTAAAATTCAGTACTATCACATGTCTAACTATCACCAATTAATCATGTGGCAACACACAATATACGATAGACGTCTAGAGTGCACAAATGAAATGGAGTTTGTAGCTATTTTTAGAGTGAGTTGTAGCTATTTTTAGAGTGAGTTTGGCATGATTGGGCCACATACGTCGGGACGTAAAAGCCCGAACGACTGTTTTGGCTCTTGAGCTCGACTCTTTTGGAAAATTTGCCTTGAGTTTCTTCTCATACAAACATCCTTTAAGCACCCAAATCGAAGATGTCAAAGCACTACTAAAATTCTCTAAATAGCGACTGATTTAGAGACAAAAAATGGTCGTTAAACCAGTCGCTAACTCGGTCGCTAAAAAAGTTAGCGCCGATTTAGCACCTGAATTTAATATTCATTGTCCCCAAATCGGTTGCTATAATAGTAAGCGATTGATTTTAGTATGTCGCTAAATCACTGGTCGCTAATGTGTAGCAACTGATTTCAAGTTTCAGTCTCTAAATCGGTTGCTAAAATCAATCGGTAGATAGAGAATTTTTAGTGACACATCATAATAACAAGCTTTGAGACATTTCACCACATCATTTTGGATAGGGAAATGTATTTTAGTATGGAAGTGAAAAGGCAGAATAGTGTGTTTTCCTTTTGTAGTTCTCATTCACCGCGCTGCCTGTTGTATGATGCAGGTTATTCCGTACATTTCATTTCGTACGAAAGAGCAGTGCCATTTTGGATATTCAATACTATTTGCTGACTTTGTTACCTTGGTGATAAATTGTTTAAATGATCTTTAATAGAAAGACTTGGATCATTCAAATGAATTTCTATTAAAGATCATTTAGTAGAAAGACCGTTGAAATAATCTACTATATCCCCTCCATCTTGATACTTAATAGCCATTTGAAATAAAATCATATCTTCCATCTTTCATGCGGATTAAGATCTTACCATTTCCTTTCACCGGAACCTTGAAATCATCACCAAATGATTCATTGTCAACTATTTGATTCATCAAGATCGACGGACATGCTTCCTTTTCCGCATATATAGTTTCTTGCACCGGTGTCAAAGTACCACAAGTTTTCTTGGCTTTCTTCATTACTTCCATGTGTTAGAACCACGATTTCAACCTACTTGTCCTTATCCACCACTTAGTTGACCTTCTCATCTACTTTATTCTTTGAAAATCTACATTATGAAGCATAGTCGGCCTTCTTCTCTACTTTATCGAACTTTGTGCTTGAATGTTGATGTGAATTATCGTTACTAATTCACTCAAAATAATTGATCGTTCCATAATCAAAGAAATAACGAGACAATAAAATAGAAAAAGATAAGAAAGGGAAGAAAATCAAAAGGAAGGAAGGGACAAGAGATTAATATATGTGGTGAAGAGAAGCCACATATTTCATGGAAAGAAGATAATTCTCATGATTGGATCGCCACAAAAACCTAAACTCTTGATAGAAACCCTCACTACAAGAAAAACAGGATTTTCTGGCGGGCAAAATCCGCCGGAAAAGCCATATTTCCGCTGCAAAATTGGACTTTGCGGCGAATTTTTGCCGCCGGTACCCAGCTCGCAGCAAACGCTTTCCGGCGGAAAAGCATTTTGCGGCGGATTTTTTAAAAAAAAAAAAATTGGAATTTTCCGGCGGATTTTAAGGGCATTTGCGGCGGATTTTAAAAAAAAAAAAATTTTTCCGAAATTTTTTTTTTTAAAAAAATCCGCCGCAAAAGCCAAAAAAAATTTTAAAAACCGCCAGAAATGCCTAAAATCCGCCGCAAAATCCAAAAAAAATTTAAAAAATCTGGCGGTAAAAAATTTGAATTTTTGATTTTTTTTCAATTTTTTCGAATTTTAATGTTTAATAATAAAGTAGAATACGAGAAAAAATGATATAGAAAAGAATGAAAATAAATAAATGAATGAGAATGTAGAAGTAGGAAGGAATAAGAATGAGAGAATATTAGAAGAGAATGATATAGGAGAGAATGTAAATAAAGAAGTAAGAAGAAATAAGAATTTAGGAGTGAATGAAAAGAACGAAGAAGAAAGGAGAAATATAGAAGAGAGATATGTAGAGAAATTTATGGAGATGAGAGTATAAGAAATATAGAAGAGAGATATGTAGAGAAATATAGAAGAGAATGAGAATGAAATAAAGAGTGAAATGAGAGAATGAGAGGAGTGTAGGAGAAATTTTTATTTATAGGCGAATTTTTTCCCTTCGAAGTTTCCGGCGGATTTTTGAAATTACCGGCGGATTTTTTGAAATTTTTTTTGGCTTTTGCGGCGGATTTTTTGGCATTTGCGGCGGATTTTTTTTAAAAAAAAAAATTGGCTTTTGCAGCAGATTTTTTGGCATTTGCGGCGGATTTTTTTAAAAAAAAAATTTTGGATTTTGCGGCGGATTTTTTAAAAAAAAAAAAAAATTAAATTTTTTTTATTTAAAAAATCCGCCGCAAATGCCAAAAAATCCGCCGGAAATACCCCAAAATCCGCCGGAAAAGTTTGCGGCGAATAAAATCCGCCGGAAATTCCTAAAATCCGCCGGAATCTTTCCGGCGCATTTAATCCGCCGGAAAGTCCTGGCTGGAAAATCCCATTATTTTTGTAGTGCCTAGAGAGAGCATTTATGCTAATTCCTCTCTAATTGAAAATATGACCAAAGATTTTTTACAACTTGCAAAACCACACCCATTTATAGAGAACAAGTTGTGGGCTCACTACAAAGACAAACATAACTAAAAGCCATATTCAGGCTCAAACTAGGCCTTACAAAATTAGACTTCTAAGAAAGCAAAATAACATGCCCAAACTGTTTGGCTTATTACAATTATAAGCATTTGCTATCATTAAGCAAATTAATCATTTGAGCTTCCAATTGTTTTTTAATCTTCTTTGCTCTTCCTCTTGTAATTGATCCAAGTGCCAAGTCATGAATCTCCATGCTCTTTGTGTCCATAACAAACGTTCTCTTCTGCATTCTATTATTGAGCTTTTTCCTTTCTTCTAATTATGGTTGAAAAATTCACACCTCATTTAATATTGGACGTCCAAATTATCCTTAACTAATTCACTCCTCCTTTAATATTGGACATTCAAATTGTCCTTAACCTTATAGATCTCTCTCATTTTCTTGACTTGCATCTTAAAGATTTATTTGATATGCAATCTCATTTTTTCTCGAATTTCGCCAAACTGGCATATAATGATGCTTGAGAATGAGACCTAGTATCTTAGTGGAAAGTGTCAAAGAAAGAAAATGTTTATAAGGGGTGTTGAGAGTATTCTAACAAACGATCATCGTTAGATTTAACCGTAATCAAATTAAAAAGTAATACTATCTCTGATCCTATTTATAAGAGAAAAATATAGTTTTAAGTTTATTGAATAACTTACCTGTGCATTTTTCTTTTAAAAATAGAACACTGAGATAGTAGTAAAACCATAAATTAACTTTTTTTGAAAAATGTTTAGTCAAATCTTATTTTTAACTGATATCATAGTAACGTAAACAACTAGGCTGGAAGATGGCGGCCAGACCAAGAAACCAAGGGCGATTTTCCTATATTACCCCTTTATCAGCCGTTGATCTGATGCACCGTCCCTGGCTTTTGGGTCAACCCAAAGGTAATAATGGTGAAGTGCACCAACCCAACTTAGTCTACCAACTCCCTAATCCCACTAATTATTAATTAATTAATTAGTAATATAAATGGAATCTACCATCACATAAGAAGCGATCTTCGTTCCGTGACTGAAAGTTGCAATCTCCGATGGGTTCCATTTCGAAGCTAACAACGCCAAATCCATGTCTCTCCTTATCAGAAGCGCTTCGGCCCAGATCCTCTCAGAAGTGCTTCCTCGCTTTCCATCCTTTCACTACTAATTTAAAAACTAACCTTTCCGCTTCTCTTTCAACGCCTAACTTCCACCCTTTCAAAACTTCTCTGCGGTAAGTTCTCTCTGATCGCTCTTTGTGATCTTCATCAGTTTCTTTTTACATGATCTCTCACTCTCATTTCACATGCACCGCTTTCTTTTTTTCATTATTTATTTTTGGCGATCGTAAGTTGTTAATATCGAAGAGTCTTGTTTTAAGGGTGTGTTTGGTTGGTTGGTTGTAACTTGTAACTCGAGTAGGTGGAAAATAACATACTATGCAGGTTAGAAAATTTGAAAACTAGTGAATGTTAATTTTTAGACAAGAGTGAAAATGAAATATGGTTTGCTTATTTTATTTATTTTGTTCACGTTTTTGTTATAACTACAATATAAGAAATTCTCATTTAAAATATTTGTATACATGCTAAGCTTGTTAGAATAATGCCTCACTGCTGTAGTGCAGTATTTTTCATTATACTTTCATTGTGCAAGTTGTGTTACCGTAAATTTGGGTTTATAGTGGTCATTGTCCATGCTAACTTTTGTCAAAAATAAACTATCCATGCTATGTAATATAATGAAGAATTATAAATGTGTATTTTTTGTGAAATTTATTATATGTATGTGTTACCAATGTGGTGAACCATGAATTTCGTAATTTATAGTAGTAAGTAACAGAACTCTTGTTGAGTGATGAATATGAGGCTTTGATTTTGTTTCCCAAACAGCTCTTATAAGGAGGCAAACATTTGATGGTTAGTTGGGTTGTGTTGTGTCCCTGCAGGATTAGATGCTCCCAAACAGATGGGAATGGAGGTCCTGTAAAGAGGACTGTACTTCATGATCTTTATGAGAAACAAGGGCAGAGTCCATGGTATGATAATCTCTGCCGACCTGTTACGGATCTCATTCCTCTTATTGAAAGTGGCGTCAGAGGAGTTACTAGCAACCCAGCGGTAATTAAATTATGTTTTAGTTCTTATTCTTGATGTAATCACACTTATTCTGAGAGAAAAGACTTTTATTGTTGTTATTGGAAGGTAGTTAGTTTGAATGATACAACTAACTTTATATACAACAAGTAGATTGCTCCTTGAAAACTAATTATCTTTAACTTACTGCTTGACTAAGCCATATCTTACAGCTTTAGTTTCCAATGGTTGTAAAGATAATTTTCCTAGGAATAATGGTTCACAAATCAATACAGGACTACGTGGTCTAAACACTTTTTTAACTTGTAGCTTTCTATATATAGTGTACCCACTATCGATGTAAACCTTTTTACAACCACAGCCAATAACAATTCATGATATGGTTGACATATAAAGTGGTTACTGATTGACTAACTTTTTTTTATTGATGTGTCAACTTGTAATTAGTAGATGGGTGTAAAACACTTATACACCTATTGTGTATATAAATTAAATCCTTCTATATAATATTGGAAGTCATTACTCTAATCTGCTGTCTATACTGATTGCAGATCTTTCAGAAAGCTATATCATCTTCAAGTGCTTACAATGATCAGTTCAGGTACCGCCATTATCTTTTACTTGTACTAAAGTTTCTTGTTAATTTGAACAGTAATGTAATGGGCAGTGGACTAGACTGTGGAGGCACAGACATGGATCATTCTTGTCTTTTGCTTCACAAGTATACGTAGCTTGGTATTCTATTATTAGAATAAGGATAGGGAGTTTGTTAGGATATAGGATATAGGGTGTATTGTTAGGATATGGGATAGGAGGATATACTTATCTTGTATAATTAGATACTTGCAAAGAGGGTGTGCATCAAGATTTGTATACTTTTGATCAATATCTTTCTCTCTCTCTCTCTCTCTCTCTCTCTCTCTCTCTCTCTCTCTCTCTCTCTCTCTCTCTCTCTCTCTCTGTCTCTCCCCTATTCTCTCTAATCTTTTCAATAAAATAGTTCTTTCATTTCAATACAAATTCTGGCTTCCAACAAACAACTTCACTAATGCAATGCTCGTCAATTCCTATTTTCTATAGGAGGAGCAGATCCCCACTTCCATCAGTAGACTGTTGTGTTTTCTTCTTTGCTTAGATCACATTTCCACGAGTTTAATGGATACAGTCATTACAAGAGAAAAAGTATAAAAAATGGATTTGTATTTTTAAAAAAAATCTCGTGGATATGCTATTATTTGTTATTTGGTCTAAAATTGCACTGTAGCTCTAGCTATTTCCTTCTTCTTGCTAAAGACAAATTTCTTGATCATGCAGGGAGCTTGTCCAAGCAGGGAAAGACATTGAAAGTGCATACTGGGAACTTGTAGTGAAGGACATTCAAGATGCTTGCAAACTATTTGAACCAATTTATGATCAAACGGATGGTGGTGATGGCTATGTTTCTGTTGAAGTATCTCCCAGGCTTGCTGATGATACAGAAGGAACAGTAGAAGCTGCAAAATGGCTTCATAAACTGGTTTCTCGCCCCAATGTGTATATTAAGATTCCAGCTACAGCTGCTTGTGTCCCTTCAATTAAGGAAGTTATTGCTAATGGGATAAGTGTGAACGTGACTGTAAGTTTGTGCTACATTCTTTCATATAAACTGCAAATTAAATATTTTAGTATCATATTGATTTATGTCAATATTCTAGGTTGGGATGTTGGCTACTTGATAAGTAATCCTAGATATTGCCAACAAAACAATAATGGGTTAGTAAGCTTGTGCTGCTGGATAGGAGTGAGGGAGCTTCTAGTTGGAAATTGAGAAATTCATTGTCTAACGTTATTAATGAACGCCGTCTTAGTTTATCCCTTTTATCATGTTGCTGGAGTCTAAATATATGTTTCTGGTACTTGTATCTGCAGCTGATATTCTCTCTTGAAAGATATGAAGCTGTAATTGATGCTTACTTGGATGGTCTTGAGGCATCTGGGCTAAATGACCTCTCTAGAGTCACAAGTGTGGCTTCTTTCTTCGTCAGTCGAGTGGACACTCTCATTGACAAGAACCTTGAGAAAATTGGCACCCCAGAAGCCCTAAATCTACGTGGCAAGGTAACCTTGTACTGTTTTCTGAATTTCCAATTTTTGCTTGTGGATTTATTACACCTATGGATATCAAATATGCTCATGTCACGCAACATGAATTTTATAGGCAGCAGTAGCCCAAGCAGCCCTGGCTTACCAGCTCTACCAAAGGAAATTTTCTGGTCCAAGGTGGGAAGCTCTAGTTAAAAAAGGGGCAAAGAAGCAAAGGCTCCTTTGGGCCTCAACCAGTGTCAAGAATCCTGCCTATCCTGACACCTTATATGTTGCTCCTCTTATTGGACCTGACACTGTAAGCCATCGTATTTTTCACGTGGTGCATTTGCTTACTATTATTGTAGTGTTGATCTGAAGCAACCGGTATTGGCTTTAGGGCCCGTTTGGATAAACTGCTTAATTAAACGTTTATAGCATAAGCGCTTATCATATAAGTGTTTATACATAAGCTGTAGTGTTCAACTATTATTCTATAAGCCATAAGCTGTTTTCATAAGTTATGCTGTGGAGCTTATGGAAATTAGTTGGAAACAACTTATGACATGTCATAAGCTGTTTCTATAACCTCTCCCAAAGAGACTCTCAAGTGCTTATTCTAGTAGATAAGCTCAAATAAGCCGATCCAAACGGGCCCTTAATGAACTTATAATTTGGCCTTGATTATATTAACATACTTAGAAATCAAAATTTTCTGATCTCTGAACTTGTCACATCTTATAGCAATACCTTCTTATTTCCCAGGTATCTACCATGCCGGACCAAGCGCTTCAAGCTTTTATCGACCATGGTGCGGTTGCCAGGACAATAGACTCAAATGCATCTGAAGCTGAAGGAATATACAATGCTCTCCAGAAGTTGGGTATTGACTGGGGCAATGTTGGTTCCCAGCTTGAACTTGAAGGAGTGGATTCATTTAAGAAGAGCTTTGACAGCCTACTGGATTCCCTGCAAGAGAAGGCAAATTCTCTTAAGTTGGTCAGTCCGTGAGCTGTAAACCTTATGGTTAATAATGCTACGTATGATGCCACTTATGGATTAATAAAAGACTGGCTGCGCTTGTGTGTTGTGCTGTAAATGTACTTCATGGAATCATTGGCGATAGTAATACATTCTAAGTTGGGAATTTTCGGCTTCTAGATGAAGCGTATTGTTTCTTTGTTAAGTTTGTTTTACACAAACAAAGTGAGTTAATAAATTTTGTTGTTTTTAATATAGTTATTAGTGTTTTTTTATGAGCTTGTACCGACTTTAAGTTGATGAGTTATCTTTTAAAAACCCTTGTTAAAAGAACACTTAGCATTTGCTCATTCCTTTTAATCTTTTAATAAATTAACTAATGTGTTAAAGTCAAATTGTTTACACTGGTTTTAAATTGTTTGATCCAGAATTTTTGTAGGAGGAGGCTAGCGCATAGGATTCTGTCTAAAAACCATTAAATTCTTTCAATAACAGACCATGTAGGAAAGAATTACTTAAGTATTCGTGCTGAAAGAGTAAGTAATATTACTGTTGCATTTATGTTCAGAAAAACCCGTTCAATATGTTTTACTTGTTTTTCATATGAAGTATTTAATTTGGAACTTAGATGCAGCTAGAAGAGTAGAGAATTACATAAATGTGTACTGCACCTAACCTATGCTGGCATCATCGGCCATTAGCTATTGGATTAAATTATATATTGACCTTGTGGATAGCCAGTAGCAGAAGAATTTAAAAATACAAAATTCGAAGCAGGAACCGTCAAATCCAATACCCATATTTTCATACTGAACAACCAACCAAATTAAAAGGAGTTAGGAGGAACATAATGAAAATTGAGGAAACAATGAATGACAGCAATGGTATGTAGCCTCAACAGCAGGTGGCCATAAATGCATTCTCATTAATTAATAGCTTCCACTTATGTTGTAACTTGTAGGTACACTCTATACTACTACCATTTATTGAACATGGCTAATTTCCACAGATCTTCACGTGTTGGTTGAACTTCTGGTCCCTTTCTTTCCCTATCTTAATCAAAAATATATCAAGTGTTAACAATTCCTTCACTCTTCGCGATTGACACATCAGTCAAATAAGTCATTTTACATGTTTTTTATCTAATAAATCTGAAAACTGAGTTTGATTCTTGCTGGTATAGTGTGGTGTAATAGATTTAGAGTGAATGGATATCTCTATCTCAGAGATCAAGTCACCAGAAGTTCCTCAACAGAGGACACCAAACACTTCAATGAGCAGAAAAAAGCTTGGTATTTACTTCATTGAATCTGAGGATAGAAGGATGGCCCTTGGTCGTGGTTACACAGCAGGATCCACACCAGTTGATATTCATGGCAAATCCATTGCTGATCTTTCAAAGACTGGTGGTTGGATTGCTGCCTTCTTCATATTTGGAAACGAAATGGCAGAAAGAATGGCTTATTTTGGACTTTCTGTTAACATGGTAGCCTTTATGTTTTATGTGATGCACAGGCCCTTTACCAGTTCATCCAATGCAGTCAACAATTTCTTAGGGATATCACAAGCTTCCTCAGTTCTTGGTGGATTTATAGCTGATGCATACCTTGGACGTTATTGGACAATAGCTATCTTCACTACAATCTATCTTCTGGTATGTTATTGTTATTGTTATCTATGCTTACCGGAATTAAAATTAAGATCTCCTGCTTAAAATTTCTTTGATGTCTTTTAACTCACCAACCGAGCTGTCTATAAAATTCGAGTTATTTTTTGTGATCAGGGTCTAACGGGGATAACATTATGTGCAACAATGAGTATATTTGTGCCGAACCAACAAGAATGTGACCAACTGTCTCTGCTGTTGGGCCACTGCGAGCCTGCAAAACCGTGGCAAATGACTTATCTCTACACAGTTCTATACATAACTGCATTTGGAGCTGCAGGTATAAGGCCATGTGTGTCTTCTTTTGGAGCTGATCAATTTGACGAAAGAAGCAAAAACTATAAGGATCATCTTGATAGATTTTTCAACTTGTTCTATCTTTCTGTCACTATTGGTGCAATTGTGGCCTTCACAGCAGTGGTCTATGTGCAAATGAAATATGGATGGGGATCAGCTTTTGGGTCATTGGCTATTGCAATGGGTTTATCTAACATGGTTTTCTTCATTGGTACTCCTTTGTATAGGCATAGGTTGCCAGGTGGTAGCCCTCTTACTCGTGTTGCTCAAGTTTTGGTCGCTGCATTTCGAAAGAGAAAAGCACCTTTTGTTAGCAGTGACTTTATTGGCTTGTATGAGGTTCCTGGTAGACGTTCTGTTATCAAGGGAAGTCAAAAAATTCCTCACACCGATAGTTTCAGGTAACACCTGTTTCTCTTGTGCCAACTACTCTTTCACAAAACATTTATACACAAAAAGAAAAGTAGAGTAAATACCCAATTTGTAAAATGTTAATCAAGTTCATCCATTCGTCTGAATCTGTTAGCAAATGCATCCCTAACATTATTCACTTAGTTTCGAACTATTAAACACCGACACAGACACTAACACGCGACATACACCGACACAGACATCTAGACACTAATAATAATTAGAGAAAATGGAAATAATTGAAGTGTAGTATTGATGTAGTCAGTCTAAAATTTTGATAATGTATGACACCAAGTTGATACGGTGCTACAATTTCAGGGACCAAATTGGCTATTTACTCCTAGAAAGTAGCTTAGTTATGTCTAAAAACTAATCAATTAACAATACCATATCAATTTTTTGCATGCTAAGCTAGTTACATATATTAAAGAACATCTTTCTGCTATATATCAGGTTTCTTGACAAGGCAGCTTTACAACTAAAAGAAGATGGAGCTGATCCCAGTCCATGGAGGCTATGTACTGTGACACAAGTAGAGGAAGTCAAGATACTTATAAAACTAATCCCCATACCAGCTTGCACAATCATGCTCAATGTGATCTTAACTGAGTTTCTGACTCTCTCAGTTCAGCAGGCATATACACTGAACACTCACTTAGGTCATCTAAAACTTCCAGTAACATGCATGCCTGTGTTCCCAGGTCTAAGTGTATTTCTTATATTATCTCTCTACTACCAAATTTTTGTCCCACTTTTTAGATGCATCACCGGAAATCCCCACGGTGCATCTCAACTTCAAAGAGTAGGTATTGGTTTAGCAGTTTCTATCTTATCAGTAGCTTGGGCTGCAATCTTTGAGAGGTATAGAAGAAACTATGCAATAAAACATGAATATGAAGCTAGTTTCCTTACACCAATGCCAAACCTTAGTGCATATTGGCTTCTGATTCAGTATTGTCTCATTGGTGTAGCTGAAGTGTTTTGCATTGTTGGTTTGCTTGAGTTTTTATATGAGGAAGCTCCTGATGCAATGAAGAGTATTGGTTCAGCTTATGCAGCTTTAGCAGGTGGCTTAGGTTGTTTTGTTGCTACTATGATAAACAGTATTATTAAATCAGTCACTGGGAACGCTGATAAAAACCAACAATCTTGGTTGTCACAAAACATCAACACTGGGAGGTTTGATTACTTTTACTGGCTTCTAACAGTTTTGAGCATCATCAATTTCTGCATTTTCTTATATTCAGCACATAGATACAAATACAGGACACAACAAGTTTATCATGAGATGGAGAAACATAATGTGGCAAACAATGGAACCTCCACATCAGTGGCTAGCTAACTAGCTAGCTAATTAGGAAATAATCTGAACAGAAAGCGTAGACTTTGTTCCCTTGATTTCATGTTTTTGTTTTAAAACAAAAAATTATACTGATGATCAATATGATAATTTATTAATCTATGTATGCAAGTATCACCTCTGAAGTGAAGGGTACATTCAAACTTTCAAAGGATAAAATGTGGAATTATAACTGTTTTATTGAAAAGTTAATTGGTAAAATTTGAACAATCTCATAGTTTACTACTGTCAAAGAATTTTATCTTTCAACAATTATGAGAGATTGTGTATTGTGTTAAATGTATAATATTTTTCTAAATATTATGAATTATTTTCCTGTCCTGTTAGCTGTAATTTTTTGTCAGACAGAAGTGAACGAAACCAATTTTTTTCTTAGACCATAATACAAACGGTCAAATATAGGAGATAGAGAAGAAAAAAGTAGTGTTGTAAGTTTCACACGTGTGACACTGTGACATCTGCACAGCATTTACAGAGTCAAGGAACCAAATGATCATTATTAGGGGGAATAATCAAGTAAATCGTTTTCCATCCGTAAGAAAACACGGGATGGGTTTCCATCTGTAAGCAAACACGGGAAAAGAAAAACAAAATGGATTTATTATTTATAAACTTGTAAATTTGTACAGACTATTTATTAAATAATAGTTGTCCATTTATTTCTAGTATTCTAATTCTGCCAAGAATCAGGTGGTCTGGAAGGTCAGAGATGTGCTTCTAATCTAATGCTATATAAAATAACATTTCATGCCATCAACTATCGCTAAACTAAGAATTTACTTGGACTATATGTTTTTATCAAAGATTCAGTGCTGAATTAATTATTGGGATTCCTATTTTTATTTTGCAATAAATGCCAACATATTTATAGGTGTCTGGGACGTGTCATGCACGCTCAGACGCGTGAGGTTGAGGTCTGATCTGGACTGTTGATCATTGCGCGAGATCTTAGTCATTTCTAGCTCGGGAGCGCACATATCGCGAGTGTGGGTGCAAGTTTAGCTAAATATAGATGGGGGCGATGGCGGAGGAACTTAGAACCCAAACTCGTTTAACTAAATATAAATTATTTATTTATTATTGGTGAATACTTCAAACTTAGAGTTTTATAGGATGTGATGCCGAACCTCCAATCATTCAATGACATCTCAACTTTTTTACATTGAAGTATTTTAAATTAAGTTAAAATATTGTCTTAATTTTGCCTACTGAGTACCGTTACCCAACAAAGCTCAAAGGTATTATAGAATTTTCCTTTATTATTTTATGAGAATATTATCATTCATTTCATATTTTTTGTATATAATTTAAATTTTAATCTATTCTAAATAGAGCATTTTGTTTTGATATTTTTTACTGGGCTTAAATATATTTATAGTCACTATAAAATTTCGGAATTATGTTTTAAGTCTCTAAAAAATTTCACTCAATTTTAGTCCCTACATTTTTTTATATCAATGTTTTTAGTCATTCATAACTTTTAATAGCGCTAAGTGCTATTAAAAGGCCAAAATACGCTATTAAAAGTTAAGCATTGATGGAGATAAATGTAGGAACTAAAAGTGAGCGAAATTTTTATAGGGACTAAAAAAAAAATTTCAAATTTTTTAGGGACAAAAAGCGTATTTAACCCCAGTAAAAAATATCAAAACAAAATGCTCCATTTAGAATAGATTAAAATTTAAAAAATATGAAATGAATGATAATATTCTCATAAAATAGTTAAGGAGAATGTACAGAATAAAAGAGTGAATTTTTTATAGAAACTAGAAATAAAAGTATCAAATTTTATAGGGGCTAAAAATATATTTAACCCTGCTGTCGTCAAATACTTCAATCCTAGCCGTAGAATCAGCCAGAGGTTTGGATAGTCTGTGATTCCTCTTTCGTCAAGCGATTGCGTCGAGGAAGGAACTTTGTTCCTCGACTATGGGTTCCCTAACTCCTCCAAAGAGTGTTAGGTTAGGTGTGAGAGGGACGTGTGGCTTGGATTAACTACGAAACTAAGGAAACATAAAGAGAAAGTGATAAAACGAAGATAAAAATAAGTAAATGACTTGTGTATTAATTGATGTGTCTTTGAACTTTACAAGCACTCCTATATATATATATGAACACGGGGACTTATTCCCATTGAGAAAGGGACTTAGTTACATACCTTCTTAGCGATCAAAGTGGATATATATATATATATATATATATATATATATATATATATATATATATATATATATATATATATATATATATATATACGAGCCTTCGTTGGCCACTACTCGAGCCTACATCTGCCCACCATTGGATTAATTATGATCAACGGTTTTGACTACGCCTAGTCCCTAGAAACTCGGAGTCCACTCCTCCACGACCTCACTAGCACGGTAAGTGGGGTAAAACTCTCGTTGCTCCGCTTTCCACGGGGTGTTATGTTCCTCGATCTTAACCGCTTCCAACGTGATATGTCTTCGTGCGCTGAATACTTGCGCTCCAAGCAAGTATTTTCTGCCTTGATCGCAGCCTTCTTTGGCCACGCTCTGCCTACGGCCTTCGGTCGTTGGTACCTCAGCCGAGTCATTCTGTGATCGAGGTACCCTTCCATGAGTTCTATAGCTCATCGGTATCCTGTCTTCACTTCCTCGGGTTCTCGTGTATCATACCTCTGCTTGCTCAACCCGAATATGCCGTGGCTGGCACTGCCCTATTACTCTTATGGCTCGCCTCAGCACCTGTTTTCCCTTTATTCCCCTAACCAACAACACTATTTTATTTTGGGGGTTAACAAACCCTTTTTACCATCTAACAATTAAGATTTCATGAGAGAGAGAGAGAGAGAGAGAGAGAGAGAGAGAGAGAGAGAGAGAGAGAGAGAGAGAGAGAGAGAGAGAGAGAGAGAGTCAACCCTAAAAATACCCTTCTCCACGAAAAAATGTATAAGTGCATTCAATTAAGTATAACAAGATAAAAGACACTTTAAATCCGAGGCCACAAGACTTCAATGATGGTCTTTAGCATGGGTAAGATGGTAACCGTCCAGAATCGCAAGGGATACAATTTTGTTGTTATATATATAAATGTTAAAATACAAAATTATTTAAAATTAAAAAGTCTTATGAAATATAAAACAAAGGCATATTAAATAAATTTTTTCTTGAGATCAAGTTAATTATCAGATGATAGTCATTGTCTTGTGTATAGGCTTTTATAGCCACCACCAATCACAATTCATTGAGTGGTTGGTTACCAATTGATCAATTTCTTTTTAATGATGTGTCAATTTGTAATTGATAGATAGTGTAAAACATGTATACACCTATTGTGTATATAAATTAAATCCAAGAAATAATTAACGCTTGCCGTTCAATTTCTTTTTGTATTAACAGTAATATACACTCCCACCTGAAAAAAAATAATACACTCGCAATCTTTGGTACTGAAACAATATTTAGAAAAAAAATATGGGTGTGATCAATAGCAGAAAAAAGAGGTTATTTTTTTGTATAAATCGAGTATCTATGCGCGCAACTGGAAAGACTAATCCCCCGAGCTGGGTAGGACCACAATGAGCGGCAAAGCTCTCCCTCAAGAGATTTAACACTGCTGCATGCCCTGAAAAAAAAAGAGGTTATGATAACAAAACTTAATGAGTCTTAAAAAATAATTATAAAAAAAGATGAGATCAAATAATTAGACATTGTGTACTGTATCAAATATAACTCTAGAACACCAATGTTACAACCTTAAATACTTTTGTCACAAAAAAAAAAACACTAACTAAATACTCAATTGAAACCAGTTATTACTTCTTCCGTTCCTTTTTAATTGTTTGTTTTTTAGGGAAAAATGTTCATTTTTATGAGTCATTTTGATAATTACAAATTACATTAATTAGACATTTAAATTTTTTTAATTAGACTCTTAATTATTTAGTAACCAAAAAAGTATCTTAATTATTTTTCATAGAAAAAAGAATAAATGTGGTGAATAATAAAAAATTAAAGTTATAATAGGAAAAAGAGTTATAATTTTATTAAAAATAACAAAATTTATTATTTTTATTGGTTTGTGTAAAATAATCTTAGGATGTTGTTTAATTTGTTTATGGAAAATAGAAGAAAATTAGGGGAGGAAAGATGTGTCTTTTTGGTTTGGGTTGGAGAGAAAGAAAGAAGGGAGAAATGATGTTATTTATGAAAGGAAAAAAACACCCTTAAACTATTTGAACCAGTAGAGGAAGTCAATATATTTATAAAACTAATCCCCATACCAGCTTGCACAATCATGCTCAACATGATCTTAACTGAGTTTCTGACTGTCATACCCCAATTTTGTCCGCTTCCCTTTTTACTACTCGTTTAATCCATTACGAGTTGGGTTTTTTTGCGTCATTTGGGCCTACAGTTCTTATTTGGTCCTGCACTCTTCTAATTGGGCCTAACGTTATCATTGTCTAATCGAACCAATATTTGCGCGATCGAGCGTAAACGCAATTCATGCAATTGGGTCTGATTTTGATTCATTATTCGATCGAGTTTGTTTTTAAAATGTTAATTGGGCCTCTTTTTAGTAGTTTGTTGTAAATAGGTCTTGTCCTTCTAATTGGGCCTCATCTTAACGTGTTTGGTTGGGCCCGGTTTTTGTTCTTGGTTTCGGCCCAACTTCCTTTTGTCCACTTATTTTTTTAAAAAAATAATAAAATAAAATTTAAAATCAGAATTAAAATAATAACAATAATATTACAATAAAAAAAATGTCCAAAAGGTCCAATTAATACAAAATAGTCAAAAAATACCAAAAAAATAAAAAAAAAACGAAAATTAATAAAAATACAAAGATCAGCAGCAGCTATGGGCCTATTCTTGCTCTCTTAGTCTTCTCGGCAGGTCCAAAAACCTAAACTAGGAAAACAAGATCAAATCAGAATCAAAGATTTAATCTCCAAACCCTAAAAATGCCTATGAAAAGCAATTTAATTCAGGCATAAAAGGGGACACACAAAAATTCATAGAAAAATCCATACGAAATTTAGAGAAATTCAGAGTAAAAATTAAGGTTTCACACTGAAACCTAATTGCAAAGCATAAAAAATCCAGAAACATAAGCAGTCAAACAGAACAGATGCAGCAGCAGTAAAACGCAGCAAGCAGTAATCGTAGGAGACGTTTCAGAGGCTGGAGTATAGGTTGGTCCCAAAATTTTGTGGAAAAACTGTAGTTGTGATTGGGACATATAATCTGAAGTCTGTAACAATATGAATCTGAAAAATATATGTATGAGCTAGAAATCGGATCTTCAGTTTATGCTTTTGCTGGTGGTATGAATAGATCCATGCATAAAATAGGCTTGTGAATAAATTCAGGTTAACTTTGTAAATAGGGTTCATATTGTAAATAGACTTGTAAATAGATTAGGGTTCAATAAAAAAAACATTAACAGAACCAAAATAAGAGGAGGAGGAGGTAGAATATGATTCGGCACAAAAAAGGGTAGAATCAGACCTGTTTCAAACCGCCACCGCCGGCGGTGGTCATCGCCGCCAGGCGGACCACCGTACTCCAACACAATGCTCGTTTCCCCTTTCGCCATAGCCACCGTCGTGTGCTTCCCAACCGGCCACGACCACCATTGCCGGCGACACCGCAGTACCACCCACGGTCGTCTCCTCCGGCATATTCCCCTTTCTCAGTCGCGTCTTTCTCTCTCTCCCGTCGCCGTCGAAGCCCCTTGCTTTTTCCCGTGCGTTCGCATGCAAACCAGAGGACAACAACGTCACCGGCCACCACTGTTTCTTCCATCATGGTCACCGGAGCCGTCGCGCTTTCTCTCCGCCCCACCGTCATCTTCCATTCCCTTTCTTCTCTCTTTCTCGTTTTCTCACTCTCTCTCATATTCTCTCTTCGCAAATCCCTCCCCGTTTCCTGGAATTTCGCAAATTTCTCTCTCTCTCTCTCTCTTGAAGAGAACTACTGTAGCGCAACAAGAGGTGAAGGAGAATGAAATTAGGTTTTGCAAAACACCCTAATATCTCTTTTATACCTCTCTCATTTATTTTTCTGTTTTAAAATAAAAATAAAATAAAATAAAACAGATTACTTCTTACACTCCCCTCTTTCAATAACACACACACCCCCTTGAAAAGTCAATAAGTTCGTGGGCGGGCAAAACTAACACTGGGCTGCTTTATGCACCCCCTTTTAATAATACACCCCATTCTGTTGACTTTACCCCCTTGTTACTATTACAACCCTGTTTTGTTTCTCCACCTATTTCTTTTACAGAAACTCACAAATAAATAAATATTTGATTTCCAAAATATAAATAGGGGGCTAAGTCGACTGTATGGTCGGGTTAGTCGTCGTTTTAGGACAAATGAACCGTACGGATCAAGTCCTAAAATCCCTATTTAAAATAAAATTTCAATTCAAGAAAAACACCAACACACACACACATTTCTTTCCTTTCCAAAAATCGAATTTTCAAAAATAGGGGATTAAGTCGATTATACAATCGGAATAGTCAGTTTTTTAAGACAAATGAACTGATCACTCAAGAGTCCTAAAATCCCTAAATAAAAAACACCAACAAACAAATTTTTCTACCCAAGAACTACGTAGCTTTTGATTCTCTACCCAGAGATACGTAGGAGTAGAGGGCGGGCCCACCTCTGTCAAGTTCACTTATAAAAAACCTTTTTTAGTCTTTTCCTAAATAATTTCTTAATTCAAAAATATCAGGTCTTTTCTTTCTTTTAATTTCTTTCAATTCACAATAAAATGGGTAAATTAATCGTTTTCAAAATTAACATCTTTTACACAGCTAATTAACAGGTAACCTTTCTTAAGAAGGATGCTATGGAGTGCTAACACATTCTCCATGCATAACCGACTCCCGAACCCAAATCTGGTCTCAAGGACCCTTATCCAACCCAAAGGAATTTTCCAATATTTGCCCTTAAACTAAACATTGGTGGCGGCTTCATTTTTAAACCTTCGAAGAATCCGGGCCCGAATTTTTCGGTCGCTATACCGACTCTCTCAGTTCAACATGCATATACACTGAACACTCACTTAGGTCATCTAAAACTTCCAGTGACATGCATGCGTGTGTATCCAGGCCTAAGTGTATTTCTTGAATTGTCTCTCTACAACCAAATTTTTGTTCCACTTTTTAGACGCTTCACCGGAAATGTCCTTGTAAAACTTAAGTGTCGAGCCTTGGGACTTGTCAGTCCGAGGCTGATTTATTGCAGCATTAGAAATGCCATCTATAGACACCCAATTACCGGGTTCAGTTCCCCTAGGTGTCGAACCTTGATTTTTGCCGTTTGTGTGTGTTAGGTCCTGCCACTTGCCAGTCCGACCATTAAAAAAACACTTCAGTGTCAAAGATGAGAGATAGAGAAGAAAAAAATAGAGTGTTGTGAGTTCACGCTTCCTTCTGATATCTATACGGCATTAACCAAATGATAATTAGGAGGAGTGCCTGGAATTAGAATTTTAGTAGTTGATAAATAAAAATAGTTGTCCATCTAGAAGCAAACATGGATGCGTATGGAAGCTAACACGGGAGAAGAAAAGAAAAAACCTAGTGGATTTATAAACTTGGAAAGTCTGCAAACTAATTGTTAAATAATAGTTGTCCATTTATTTATAGTATTCTCATTCTGCCAAGAATCAGGTGGTCTGGAAGGTCAGAGATATGCTTCTAATCTAATTCTACATAAAAAAACATTTCATGCCATCAACTATCGCTAAACTAAGAATATACTTGGAGTATATGTTTTTATCAAAGATTCAGTGCTGAATAAATTATTGGGATTCCTATTTTTATAACGAAAGTTGATTATGGTCTATGGAGAGTACGATGGTCGATGGTTATAATTAAATCCAACCCTTTTACATTTGGTTTAGATTAACTGCCTTGCTAACATGAAAACGGGTTAACCCATCGATATAAGAAAACAAAACTAGAATTCTCATCAAACTTAGGTGAGCCGGCTTCGCTCTTGTTGACGACGTCCTTCGCGCATTGACTCAACGTGGGGTGGGCCCAAGTCAGCTTTGAGGAATTAAGTGTCAGGTATAGAGAGAATGAGAATAAATGCCACCTTATTTATAGGTGTTAGAGGACGTGTCATGCGTGAGGTTGGGGTCTGATCTGGATCGATGGTCATTGCGCGAGATCTTTGTTGTTCCATGATCGGGAGTGCATTGATTGCCATTGGTAGTGGGCCTTTGACCAGCCCAAATCTAGATGGGGCGCAATTGAAATTGTGACAACTTAGGATCAATTTCCTCTTTCCTTCTTCCCACTCTTGGAGAGAAATCAAAAACTAAACTAAGTAGCGCTTTTTACCCATACGATGCAAAAGACAAAAGCTTCATTTAACACATAAACATTGTAGTGTTGTATATGCATGAGTGAAGATAAAACTAACTATATCTTGTAGAAGTATGTTACAATGTAAGCTATAGTAAAAAATATCATTTTTAATTAACAAAAACATTAAAATTGAACATCTATAGATAATAAGAAAAAGTTTAAAGAATTTTAATGACATAATCCATATTCATCAAAGGCAAATATAAAAACTTAACTCGTAATTAGAAAGAAAAGAAGACAACACAATTAGATAGTGAAACATGTGGGTATCATGCAGGGTTGGATGAAAACCACTAATAAAATGGAAACAACTATACAAAATTGAAAGAAGACGGCGAGGGTTCTACTGTAAATGTGGCTGAAGTTCTCGCGAAAGTAAATGCTGCAACGCGGTACTCGAATATAAAAAAAAGAAAAAAAATATAAATACCAATTTAAGTATCACCTTAATGCCCGTTGGTGCAAAATGACCAAAATAAATAGACAATACAAATAGAAAGTGAAACACGTGGATTTTATGTAGAGTTTGATGAAAACCACCAATAAAATAGAAACACTTATACAAAGTTGAAAGAATATAATTGGGGGTTCTATTGTAAATGTGGTGAAGTTCTCGTGAATAAAATTTAAATTATAACTATAAATTAAATAAGAAGATTATAAAATTAAAAATGAACATCGTAACACCCCAATTTTTTTTTTGCATACTTACATGCTTGAATATAATAGTAATTTTGTGACATATTTTGTGTGTTTGCCTTTATGATTGATATATCTTAGCAAACTTTATTATTTTCTTATTATTTGAATTATTTGATTATCTATTTACTAACTTTATAAAATATTAGTTATGATTTGTTGTTATTTTATTATCATTATTATTACATAAGTATTTCAGGGTTATATAGCTTGCTTCTTGGAAGGGTAGGTTGCTCAATAAGCCGGGTAGGATTACACTAACAAATGCGGTTATCACATCATTACCCTCCTACGGCATGCAACTGCAATTGGTTCCTCAGTGTGTGTGCGATAAGCTGGACAGGTTTGCACGTGATTTCATATGGAAAGGGAATAATAATAGAGGCATGAACTTGGTCAGGTGGAGAATAGTAACACTGCCAAAGAAGAACGGAGGTTTGGGGGTGAGAACTTCAAGGATTCAAAATGTAGCTTTACTTGGCAAACTTGTTTGGGACATGAGTTCAAATCCTACTAAACTTTGGGTCTCTCTCTTTAATTCTGTTTATGTGAAGCAATATCATCTTTTTCAGGTTACTCATGTAAGAGGATCACCTACTTGGAATTCTCTTGTGAAAGCCTTGAGAGTGCTTCAAGATGGGTTTAAGTTTAACGTAGGGAGTGGGGAATCCAGGTTTTGGTTTACATCCTGGACATCTAAAGACAGGGTGTGTGATGATGTTTGGGCGGTTGACATTCGTGATTCAAGGTTGAAGATCAATGATGTGTATTGGGATGGAACTTGGCAGTTTTCAGATTTGTACACGGTCCTGCAGCCAGACATTTAGAGCAAGATTAGTAACTTTTGACCAAAATTTGTGGATGATGTGAATGATTGTTGGGCCTGGAACCAATCTATGTGTGGCACTTATTCTAAAAAATCAGCTTATAGTTGGTTGATGATGCAAAATGAGATAACTTTAAATGGAGATTAGAAATGGATATGGGGCCTTAAAATTCCTGCTAACTGATAACTCTGAGGCTAAATTATAGTTTTGGTCCCCCTATTTTCAAAAATTCAGACATTTGGTCCCCATATTTTAAAACTCAAATATTTGGTCCTCTAATTTTAAAAAATCAAATACATTTAGTCCAAAGAGGGACCAAATGTCTTTGATTTTTTAAAATTGGGGGACCAAATGTCTTTGATTTTTTAAAATTGAGGGACCAAATGTCTTTGATTATTAGCCTTAAAAAACGGAAAATTCCTCTTGGGACTAAATGTCTTTGATTTTTTAAAATTGGGGGACCAAATGTCTGAATTTTTGAAAATAGGGGGACCAAAACTATAATTTAGCCTAACTCTTATTTATAAGAGTTATTTATGCATTCTTAAGGTTAATTCATTGTTTATTCTCATGTAATTAGTAAGTTAGCATATGTAAATATTATATTTTAAGTTTAGAAAGTTGCATTCCCGAGTTCTTAATATTTGGCATTTAGGTGCCCTATTTGTGTGCTTTGATTGTGTGTTCAATTGTTGCAGCATCATTTACCACAGCAATGCATTTATGCGAAAGATGAGAGAGAAGGATGGGACGCGCTAAAAGTAGCGAAGGACAGCTGTAATGGCAATGACGAGCACGTCTAGTTAGTGCCAGCACCTGAACAGGGAATATTCTACTTTTCTCTTGGGCACTTGTACTTTTAGGCACACAAAGGACAAAGGGCGCCTCAAATTTAGGGTTTTTTTGGATCATGTACCCTAGAGCTATAAAAGGGAGCCTCCTTCTTCATTCATGTCATGCTAGGTCTGAAAAGGAAAGTTTAGAAATAGCTTTCCACCATTTTTACCTAAGCTACCTTCCATTACCAAACTTGCGAAGATCATTGCTGGAATCATTGCTGCACCAACGGCAGGAGCCACAATACTCGTTGATTGTGCTACGTGGAAGCTGAACCCTCTCCTTGAGACTCTCTTCTTGGAGTGTATCTTCGGATCTTCTCACTTAGTATAATTTCTATCTTGTATTTCTTGAATATGATTGTTACAATTATGTTTGAGTTGTGTTTCTTGTCTTGTTTTCTCATTATGAGCTAAATACTCATAGTTCGAATATTGGGATCTATGTAATGAATTTTTAGTGCATTTGATGAAATGTGTTTGATGTTTTAGCAATTTATCTTTTGTGAAATTAATATTTCCATCTTAAATTAGGAATGACCATCTAACTTAAGTAAATTTGTAAATTCAGAAATGGTTTATGAATAGATCTCAAAAGATAACATGGATAGTAAGTAGTAAATGACACTTTAATGCTTCTTGCTTAAACCCTAGACATAGGAGGGCAAAATCCATGAGATGAACACTGTGGGTGCGTGAGTAGCCTAGGGAGTACCTATTTAGGGTCTAGGCATAGACTCTTGTAGAGAAACCCTAGTGGAAGTATTTGACAAAACAACAACTATTGCGACAACATCTATTGTTGCAGCATTAGACGCAGCACTAATGCACTAGAAATGATTTACTTAGTGAACACAGTCCAACTCATTCTCAATACTGATTTTCACACCCTTTTAGTTAATTGGTTGTTTAAATCGCTATCAAAAACTTGTGTCTATTTATTTTACCTCACTAATTTGCTAGCCAAATTAAGCACATTTTAGACCTCAATCCTCGTGGGAACGGTCTTTTCTTATCATATACTACTTGTTGGACTGTGTATACTTGCACACGTTTTTACACAACAAGTTTTTGGCGCCGTTGTTGGGGATTGAAAAGTTTAATTGTTGTTTAATTAGTTAGTAAGTTAGTGATTTTTGTTTTCTCATTTTTTGTGTTCTCTGTCTCTATTGTTACAGCATTAGTTGCTGCAGCATATGCGCAGGGCTTCCACACCAGAATTTCAGTTGGATCCAGAAATAGAAAGACTGTTTAGAAGGTTGAGAAGGATCAATAGTAGACCAGGGCTTATTGAGTTAGGCAGAGCTGTTGTCATGGCTTCTGTACATGATTCCCAGAGCACACCAACTCAAGGTTCCCAACACAATGCCACTGAAGTGGAAAACCCTCCTGTCAACTAATATCAGCAAGAGGTATTAAATCAAACAGTCATGGGCATGGCTAATGACAGGGACAGACCTATGAGGGATTATGCAATTTTTGACCCTCTAACTATACAAACCAGCATAGTAAGGCCTAAACTTGCCACCATACATTTTGAATTTAAGCCCATGATGTTTCAAATGCTTCTAACAGTTGGCCAATTTGGTGGTGGACCTACTGAGGATCCCCATCTGCATTTAAAACAATTTGTAGAAGTTTGTAGTAATTTCATACTCCTTGGTGTTTCTGATGATGCTTTTAAACTCAACCTGTTTCCATATTCCTTAAAGGATAGAGCCAAGGCTTGGTTAAATTCCTTGAAGCCTAACTCTATCATTACATGGAATGAAATGGCTGAAAAGTTTATGACTAAATATTTTCAACCTATCAAGAATGCCAGGATGAGAACTGAAATTACCTCTTTCAAACAAACTGAATTTGAAACACCGTTTGAAACATGGGAAAGATTTAAATAATTGCTAAGAAAATGTCCACATAATGGGTTTCCAGTTGTGGTTCAAATGGAAACTTTTTACAATGGGTTGGAACCTCAGACAAGGCTTATGCTTGATGCATCTTCTGGTGGAGTTTTATTGAATGGTTCATACACTAATGCTTACAATCTTATTGAAACAATTGCTGCAAATAGTTATCAATGGCCTACAGCAAGAGTGAGTGCTCAAAAGAAAGTAGCTGGGATGCATGAAGTTAGTGAAATGACTGCTTTAGCTGCTCAAGTGGCATCCCTTACCAATATGGTTAAAAACCTAAATGCACCCAGTGCTGCAGCAATAGATGTTGCAGCAACAGAAGCTAAACCAGAGGTCAAAGCTGCAGCAGCAATTGAACAAGTTCCAGTAGGGTCTACCAGTTGTGTCTATTGCGGAGGAGGTTACCTATATGAAGAATGCCCAGCCAACCCTATATTAGTCAACTATGTCGGATACAACATAAACCATATATGCCAGTACCTATAATCCAGGATGGAGAGATCATCCCAATTTCAAATGGAGTACTGCAGCACCTGCAGCAGCTCCAGCTACACCACCTGGATTCCCTGCTCAACCCAAGGCAGCAGTAGCTCCAGCAGCTCGTAATTCTATGGAGGCTATGCTCAAAGCTTTCATGAATGAAACCAAAACTCAATATCAAACTCAAGGGGCTGCTATCAAGAACTTGGAGAATCAAATTGGTCAAATAGCCACTGCTCTAACCCAAAGACCTAGTGGAACATTGCCTTCTACTACTGAAGCTTCATCTTCAAAAGGAAAAGAAGTATCAACTTGCAAGGCTATATCTTTAAGGAGTGGGAAGGATTTGGCAGGACCATCACTTGATCAAGGTGGTGGAAAGAAAAAAAATGAAAAAAATGGAAAACATGATGTAAAAGACGCTGCCACAATAGATGTTGCAGCATTTGACTCTGCACCAGTAACTTCACCTAAGCTTGATCAAGCTTTGCCAGATCCACCCTTTCCTTAAAGTTTGAAGAAGGCTCAGCAAGACAAGCAATTTGGCAAATTTCTAGAGGTGCTAAAGCAACTTCACATCAATGTTCCTTTGGTTGAGGCCCTTCAACAAATGCCCAACTATGCAAAGTTCATGAAGGATGTGCCAGCTAAAAGGAGAAGGCTAGGGGAATTTGAAACCGTGGCAATGACAAAAGAGTGCAGTATGATCATGCAGAATAAGCTTCCAAGAAAATTGAAGGATCCTGGCAGCTTCACTATTCCCTGTTCTATTGGGAAAACTATACTGGTCGTGCTTTATGTGATTTGGGTGCAAGTATTAACTTGATGCCCAAATCTATATTTACACAGCTTGGTATTGGAATTGCTAGACCCACCACTGTTACCCTTCAGTTAGCTGATAGGTCCATTGCCTATCCTGAAGGGATAATAGAGGACGTGCTTATTAAAGTTGACAAGTTTGTTTTTCCTACAGATTTTGTTATTCTTGATTTTGATGCAGATAATTAAGGAGGTGCCTATCATTCTAGAAAGACCATTCTTAGCCACAGGGAAAACCCTTATTGATGTGCAGAAAGGAGAGTTGCCATGAGGGTCAATGACCAAGAGATCAAATTTAATGTGATGAATTCTCTTAAGTTCCCTGAAAAGGGGACTGAAGAATGTTCATATGCAGTCCCACTTGATGTAGTTGTTCAAAAGCATTTTCACAAGCAATCAGATCACCTAATCAAGGTTCTGGAAGATTCAGCAAAAGATGAACTTGTGGAAGAGGGTGTACTGGATAATGAAGCAACTGTCAAGAAAATTTGGTCAAGAAAGTATGAGTCTTTGGAACTGGAAGACTCAAGCTTCAAGAGGAATGTTCCATCTATTGAGCAACCACCTTCACTTGAACTTAAAGAGTTACCTAAACACTTGAAGTATGCCTTTTTGGGGGAAAATGATTCTTTGCCTGTGATCATTCCTTCTGACCTCACCAAAAGTCAGGAATATGATCTCATTACTACCCTAAGAAGGCATAAGAAAGCACTTGGGTGGCAAATGGCTGATATAAAGGGAATAAGTCCTACCATATGTATGCATAGAATCATTTTGGATGAAAATTCAAAGAATAGTATTGAAGGGCAGAGGAGACTTAATCCTATCATGAAGGAGGTTGTTAAGAAGGAGATAATCAAATGGCTTGATGCTGGCATTGTCTATCCCATTTCAGATAGTGCATGGGTAAGTCCTGTGCAATGTGTTCCAAAGAAGGGAGGAGTGACAGTGGTAGCTAATGAGAAAAATGAATTGATTCCTACAAGACCAGTCACAGGGTGGAGAATATGCATGAATTATAGAAAGCTCAACAAGGTTACAAAGAAGGACCATTTCCCTTTACCATTCATTGATCAGATGTTGGATAGGTTAGCTGGTAAGGAATTCTACTGTTTCCTTGATGTTTACTCTGGTTATAATCAAATAGCCATTGTACCCAAGGATCAACAGAAGACCACATTCACATGCCCCTATGGTACCTTTGCATTTAGAAGGATGCCATTTGGGTTATGTAATGCACCAGCTACCTTTCAGAGGTGCATGATGTCATTTTTTCTGAGTTTATTGAGAAATAAATGGAGGTATTTATGGATGATTTTTCAGTCTTTGGGGAATCATTCCAACTATGTCTCAATAACTTGGAGGAAATTTTGGATAGGTGTGAAGAAACCAATCTGGTGTTAAATTGGGAAAAATGTCATTTCATGGTTCAAGAAGGGATTGTTCTAGGTCACAGAATTTCAAAGAAGGGAATTGAAGTTGATAGAGCCAAGGTTGAAGTAATTGAAAAGATGTCTCCACCCACAAATGTGAAAACTGTGAGAAGTTTTCTGGGGCATGCAGGATTTTACAGGAGGTTCGTCAAAGACTTTTCTAAAATTTCAAAGTCATTGTGTCAATTGCTACATCATGACACACCATTTGTCTTTGATGAACCCTGTCTAGTAGCATTCAACACACTAAAGAAGGCACTGGTTTCAGCACCTGTGATTGTGACTCCAGATTGGAGCAAGCCATTTGAGCTCATGTGTGATGGTAGTGACTTTGCCATAGGAGCTGTCCTTGGCCAAAGGTATGACAAAGTTTTCCATTCTATTTATTATGCTAGCAAAACACTTATTGATGCACAATTGAATTACACCACTACTGAAAAGGAATTATTAGCCGTGGTCTTTGCTTTTGATAAATTTAGATCATACTTAGTTGGCACCAAAGTAATTATTTTCACTGATCATTCTGCCATTAAGTATTTGATTGCTAAAAAAGATGCAAAACCTAGGTTAATAAGATGGGTTCTCCTCATTCAAGAATTTGATCTTGAAATTAGAGACAAAAGGGGGTGGAGAACCAATTTGCTGATCATTTGTCTAGATTGGAAGGTGAAAATGCAGGTAATCACAGTGGAGAAATCAAGGAGTGTTTCCCTGATGAAAAGTTGCTTGCAGTAACTGCTGCAGCACCTTGGTATGCAGATATTGTGAATTACTTGGTCAGTAGGGTGGTGCCTTGTGATATGACTTCTCAGCAGAAGAAAAGGTTCTTTCATCTTATCAAGCAATATTTCTGGGATGAACCTTTTCTGTACAAGAAGTTCCCTGATCAACTTTTAACAAGATGTGTGGTTGAAGAAGAGCAGCAAGTGGTGCTGCAGCAATGCCATGCAACTCCATATGGTGGGCATTTTGGAGGTATGAAGACAGCAGCCAAAGTATTCCAATCTGGATATTATTGGCCTACCATTTTTAAAGATGCTCATGAATTGGTTAAGAGATGTGATAATTGTCAAAATACTGGTAACATTTCCAGCAAGCATGAAATGCCATTAACAAACATTTTAGAGGTAGAACTCTTTGATGTTTGGGGTATGGATTTTATGGGACCTTTTCCACCATCCTTTGGCAATTCATACATATTGGTGGCTGTTGATTATGTATCAAAGTGGGTTGAAGCTGTAGCTTTACCTACCAATGATGCAAAATCTATCAACAAATTTCTGCAAAGGAACATCTTTACAAGGTTTAGGACTCCAAGAGCTATAATCAGTGATGAAGGATCTTATTTCTGTAACAAATTGATTGAGAACCTTCTTGCTAAGTATGGAGTAAAACACAAGATAACAACTGCTTACCACCCTCAAACAAGTGGGCAACCAGAGCTATCCAATAGAGAAATCAAAAGAGTGCTGGAAAAGATGGTAGGACTTACAAGAGAGGATTGGGCTGTTCACTTGGATGATGCTTTATGGGCCTACAGAACTGCATTCAAAACTCCTTTGGGAATGTCTCCTTACAGAATTGTTAATGCAAAGCTTGTCACCTACCTCTTGAGCTTCAACATAAATCATTTTGGGCAATCAAAAAGCTCAATTATGATTATGAAAAGGCAGGTGCAGCTAGGCTTCTACAATTGAATGAGCTTGAAGAAATGAGACATTTTGCTTATGAAAGTGCAGAACTGTACAAAGCAAAAACCAAAGCTTGGCATGATAGAAAAATCCAGAAAAAGGAACTCATTGAAGGGGGACAAATGTTGCTATTCAACTCAAGACTCAAACTATTTCCTGGAAAACTTAAGTCCAGGTGGTCTGGTTCATTCAAGCTGGTTAAATTGTATCCTCATGGTGCTGTGGAGTTATATGATGAAGCAACCAAATCTAGCTTCAAAGTAAATGGTCAGAGGGTAAAGCCCTATTATGGTGAACATGTGGTGAGGGATAAGGTCACCATTGAATTGAAGGACCTCTAGCATTAGAGGATAGTCTGGCTGAGGACTCTTAAACCAAGCGCTTCTGGGAGGCAGCCCAGAGTTTTTAAACTAATAAATTGTTTTTGTGATTTTTGTTGTTTTGTTCAGGATTTCAGAGTTTGAAGGACGAATCAGGTTGTAGCAGCAACTGTTGCTGTAGCAATGTGGCAGCAACTGTTGCTATAGCAATGTGGCAGCAACGTATGAGTTAACCGTTGCACTGGTAAAATTTGGAAAAAAAAAATCAATGCAGCAACAGTAGTAGAGGTAAATGTGACTAATCCACCTCTAGTGGCAGAAAAGAAGCCCAGAACCAAGGTAATGGCAAGAAAGAGGAAGTTTAAAAAGGTCCAAGAAGCAGAGGCAGAAGGTGTTGGGGTCAATGCTGAAGAAGAGGCAGAGATGGGAAGAGTTGTGGCTGCTGAAAGTGCTGACAAAGAAGATGATGCTGTGCGTGATGCTGCAACAATAGCAGAAGCTGAGAAACTTGCAGTAGCTAAAGCTGCTCTGGAGCTTGTAGCCAAGACAGTGCTGAATTTGAAGGAACCGTCTGTTGCTGGTTCTGCTGTTGCAGATGCAGACCCAGTGCTGCAGCAATCTGATGCTGCAGCAACAACAGAAGATGGCAATGCTGGCAGAGAACCAGTAGCCAAGAAGCCTAAAGTCTACAAACCTAGAGTCAAGCGTGGAGGCAAGACCAGAACCAGTCCTAGAGCACCATCAGGAAAACCTTCTACCACTTAAAACTTTGTCTTTATTTTAGTGTTTTAATTAATAAACCTGCTGGATGCTTTAGTTTATGTAATAGCATTCAGCAGTTGTGCTTTAGTTTCTATCTTTGTTAAGTGCATGTTGTTTGTTGTTGTGTCAAGTTATCATCCCTTTCCCAAATGTGCAAGCAGTGGGGACACTGCTCAGCTCTAAGTGGGGGGGGGGGATTTAGGTTAAGTCTTTTATTAGATGTTTTATGTAAGATTAAATCAGCCATATATAAATATATATATTTAGAGTCATCTTGAGCTAAACGTAGTGATGAAGGCTGTGAGAAGAGTGAATGTTGCAACAGCTGTTGCTGCAGCAATATGTTGTTTACCCTATTTAAGAAAACTAAGTTAGCTTTGTTCCCACACATTACTTTGTGTTCATGGTAGTGCTTAGCAAGTCAAAAAGGATCTGATGCTAAGCTAGTGTTGGTGGACCTAGGTTGTGCCAAAGTCTTAATAAAAATTTAGGGTAGCATATGAAACTAAGTTTGGGGGTGCATCGGTTATACTAAGGCCAAACATGAAGATACATAGGAGGGTCAGTGCATAGAACATATGTACAAAGCAAATAAATGTAAGGATTGCAATTGACTAAAAAAAGTCAAAAAATCAAAAATAGGCATTGCAACAAGGAAGTCATCAAGTGTAAAATGCTGCAGCAATTGTTGCTGTAGCAACAAAGTTAAAGTTTGTAAATATAGAGCACTGGCCCAGTATTTGACTTGTTTATCTAAGCCCTTTGTTGTGCTTTGAAGCCCCCCTTTCTTATGCTGAAGTTGTTAGAATACCTTATCTTTTGAAAATTCTTTGGTATGACCAAAAGAAAACCACTCTTGTTTTAGCTAAGTGAACTTTGGAAGCTTGTTCTGTGCTGAACTGACTTAGAGATAACACACAAACTATGAACATGGTAACTTAGGAATCTGATTGGGTAGGCATATAACCATTGATGATTCTGAAAGTTAAGCTCAAGATGGACCTATTATTCAAGAAGGTTATGAATTTGATGTGGCTGATCATATCTTGTTGTGTCTTTGTCAAGTGTCATTACTTGAGGACAAGCAATGGATTAAGTTTGGGGCTGTGATAACTCTTATTTATAAGAGTTATTTATGCATTCTTAAGGTTAATTCATTGTTTATTCTCATGTAATTAGTAAGTTAGCATATGTAAATATTATGTTTTAAGTTTAGAAAGTTGCATTCCCGAGTTCTTGTCATACCCCAATTTTGTCCGGCTTAGGTCAAAACCCTAATTTTCCACAAAAAATAAATAAATAAGAGAAAAGAGCATCATGCATTGCATTTAGGGTTATAGAAGTCATTTCAAAGTTTCTAAAATCATTTTTGGGGTTGGAATGTACTTTTGGACAATTTAGGGTTTTTCAGTGCAAAAGGGTGTTTTAGTCATTTCGCAAATAAGGGATGTTTTCTCAGAACAAGCCACTTAACATGCATCCCAAGGTCTTAGAGGTCATTCCTAGGGGGAAAAATCATTTTTAAAGTGAAAATGTGCTTTGGGCAAAAACTAGGGTTTTTAGGGTGAAAGGGCATTTTGGTCATTTCACGCTAGAAGCGGTTTTTTCGTCCCAAATCACCGAACCATCACCAAAGGATTATTTGAGGAAGATTTGTGCTTAGTTGTGATTTTTTTGTGCGCATAAATATTAAGTCTCCTAGCATAAAACTCAATTTTCGAACAAAAGGGCAAAATGGTCATTTTCGCTAGAATGGGGCCCAAAATCAATTTTGGGAATGGTGTTGTCATGGAATTTTGGGCCCAATGATTGAATCCTAAGATGAGCCCAAAATCGAAAAAAAGAATCTTCATGGAATAAAAGAATAATCATAAAAAGAAAAATCAAAAAGAATGACAATAAGGTAGTGTCCTCAATAAGACAAAAATGTACTATTTTGTGCAAGCTTGCATTTTTTTTTCCTTCCCTCCTCTCCTCATGGCTGCGAATTTCAGCCCTCCTTCCACCCTCATTTGTTGTGTTTCCTCAACACCCTCAATCCATGTGATGATGAATCTCCACCCTCCATTCAAATTTAAAGTCTAATCCTAGTGCACCTCTCAAAGCCAATGACTAAAATACCCTCTAACTTGGTGACCAAGTTCAAATTAATTTTATTTATTAATATTCAGCTGAATGTTAATTGATTTAATTGGTTTGATTACCATTTTACCCCAAAGCTCACTCCCACCCTATAAATACCCTTTCATTTTCCACACATCACAACCTTTTTTTTGCTCATTCATTCTCTCACTTGAAATCAACATAATTCTCCTCCTCTCCTCCCTCCCTCATCAGGCCGTAGCCCCCCCTCACTCTCCTCTCTTCCATTTTTTTGTTTCCATCACCCAAACACCACCAAATCACTTCAAATCCACTCCTCCTTCGTAGATCTTCTTCCTTTCACCATCCATTTCATATTCTCCTCATCAAGCACTTGGGTATTTGGGAATTTGCGTGGGGTTCTTGGACCATTTCTTGAAGACTTTAGTTGATTTGGTTACTTGTTCTTCATTTCCTACTTTTATTAGCTTGGATCTAAGGTAAATCCCTAAAACTCTTGCATCATCTCTCACATTTTTGCATTAAAACCCATTTTTCTTTTCATCACATTTTTGCATCTTCATCTTTAAAATGTAGTTGTTGTTGTTGTTGGGGTGAGAGTTGGCATCTCACCCTTGAATAAATTGTGTTTTTGTGATTTTCATCTTGTTCCTTGCATTTAGTGAAAGCAAATGATATTTTAAGCCTTATATATGTTTCGCACCCCTTGGTCTTGACATGATTTTATTGTTCCTCTTGGCTTGTTGATGTTCAATACTTATTATTAGCATTTGGTTTTGTTGTTAAATGTCTATTTTCACCGTTTTTACTTGCAAATGTTTGTTATGTTGATGATCTAGCAAGTTGATTCTCACTAGTGCCTAGTGCACTTTTCTTCAAGTGAGAAGATTGCTAGATGTGATTCAACTTTGTTTATGTGTCCTTTTATTTAGTCCTATTTTAATATGCTTGCAAATAATTTGTTGATGATCTAGCAAGTTGATTCTCACTAGTGCCTAGTGCACTTTTCTTCAAGTGAGAAGATTGCTAGATGTGATTCAACTTTGTTTATGTGTCCTTTTATTTAGTCCTATTTTAATGTGCTTGCAAATAATTTGTTGATGATCTAGCAAGTTGATTCTCACTAGTGCCTAGTGCACTTTTCTTCAAGTGAGAAGATTGCTAGATGTGATTCAACTTTGTTTATGTGTCCTTTTATTTAGTCCTATTTTAATGTGCTTGCAAATAATTTGTTGATCTAGCAAGTTGATTCTCACTAGTGCCTAGTGCACTTTTCTTCAAGTGAGAAGATTGCTAGATGTGATTCAACTTTGTTTATGTGTCCTTTTATTTAGTCCTATTTTAATGTGCTTGCAAATAATTTGTTGATGATCTAGCAAGTTGATTCTCACTAGTGCCTAGTGCACTTTTCTTCAAGTGAGAAGATTGCTAGATGTGATTCAACTTTGTTTATGTGTCCTTTTATTTAGTCCTATTTTAATGTGCTTGCAAATAATTTGTTGATGATCTAGCAAGTTGATTCTCACTAGTGTCTAGTGCACTTTTCTTCAAGTGAGAAGATTGCTAGGTGTGATTCAACCCTAAGAGATGAGGATTACTACAAGTAACTCGACTTGCTTTTAATTTTCAATGAATAAATGCAAGTTTATGCTTATGTCGAATTGAGAATGCTGATTTTTGGGGCTTGTAAATGTGATGTTTTGGGTTATTAATTTGTTCAATTGGTTGATGATTGGTGAGATGAATCAACATGTGTTTTTTTAGCACCATTTTAAAATGTTGAGGATCACTTGAAAGTGATTCAACTTTTATCTATGCTTTAATGTTAATTTGGTAAAGTGACTAGACACTTATGCATTGAGCATTGTTAACGAGTGTCAAGGATTACCAAATACTTTTAACTTGTGCCTAATGCCTAAAATCCGAACCAAGCTTTTGCGATGTTTCCTTAAGTGCCTTTCTTGGCAACTTATTAGGTTGTTTTTGATCTCATATATTCATGCCATTAATTGTTGATGACTCAATGTCATTCTTGTGTACAATTGTTGTAAATGGAAATGCTTATGCTTGTGCTCCCATTATTGATTATTTTGCTTGCAAATTGGTGAGTATCGCATTTTGGTTTTGACTTGAAAGTTGATTGAAGATTCTACTTTCTTTTCTTTTGTGGCCAAAGCCACCCTCGAATTCTCTTCCTCTCCCCTCTAATCAATCCTTTTTCAAATGATATTCTAAAATCCAATGCTTCGCTAATTGTCTTCACAAATTAATCAATTTCCTTTTAGATCAATAATCAACCTTTTGAAAACTCATAAGGAGGCAAGTCGGACGTACGACCGATGTTGTCTAGCGTCCTAAGATCGGAGTTGTACAACTCAAACATCTTGGGATACTTATGAGAATTAAAACCGGTAATTAACAACTTCAATCCTTTTCAAAAATGAGTGAGGAACTGATTCGGATGTACGTTCGACATTGGTTAGAATCCTAAGATTAGCGAGTTGTACAGCTCGTGCGAGCCTAAGATACTTGCTCGAACAAAAACTACCAATCTCACAGCAAATCTTTTTTTTTAAGTAACTCAAATCACTTTTCGATAAGTAGGGGGCACGTCGCCTGTACGGGCGGGGATGTCTATGTTTTAGGGTTAGTGGACTGTACAGTTCAGACCCGAGAACCCCTGCAATAAAAGACACCAACGCACCCAAAGTTTCTCGACCCAGGAGAACTACATAGCTTTGATTTCCTCATTGCATCTGAGGATACGTAGGAGCGGGCCACGTCCCGTCAAGCACCCTTTTCAAAAAATACCAAAAAATCTTTCTTTTCCCCGTTTTCTTTCCAAACGCTTTTCTCAAATAAAAAAAAAGAAAAACCAAAAGAAATAGAACATCGTTTTAAATCAAACTTTGTCGAAACCACACATTAAATTAATGGTTCCCTTTCAGTAGAAAGGAGATGCGGGGTGCTTATACCTTCCCCGTGTCTAACCGACCCCCGAACCTACATCTCCTGATTTCGAAAAGACCATCCGCCTTGTATAACAAGACGTTTTTTCAATGTTTTCGTCTAAAAACTAAAATATTGATGGCGGCTTCATTTATCTTCCACGTTGTACATCGAGAAATCCCTACCGGATTTTTCGGGGTGCAACAGTTCTTAATATTTGGCATTTAGGTGCCCTATTTGTGTGCTTTGATTGTGTATTCAATTGCTGCAGCATCAGTTGCCACTTCAATGCATTTATGCGAAAGATGAGAGAGAAGGATGGGATGCGCTAAAAGTAGCGAAGGACAGCTGTAATGGCAAGGACGAGCACGTCCAGCTAGTGCCAGCACATGAATAGGGAATATTCTACTTTTCTCTTGGGCACTTGTACTTTTAGGCACACAATGGACAAAGGGCGCCTCAAATTTAGGGTTTTCTTGGATCATGTACCCTAGAGCTATAAAAGGGAGCCTCCTTATTCATTCATGTCATGCTAGGTCTGAAAAGGAAATTTTAGAAATAGCTTTCCACCATTTTTACCTAAGCTACCTTCCATTACCAAACTTGCGAATATCATTGCTGGAATCATTGCTGCAGCAACGACAGAAGCCACAATACTCGTTGATTGTGCTACGTGGGAGCTGAACCCTCTCCTTGAGACTCTCTTCTCACTTAGTATAATTTCTATCTTGTATTTCTTGAATATGATTGTTACAATTATGTTTGAGTTGTGTTTTTTGTCTTGTTTGCTCATTATGAGCTAAATACTCATAGTTGGAATGTTGGGATATATGTAATGAATTTTTAGTGCATTTGATGAAATGTGTTTGATGTTTTAGCAATTTATCTTTTGTGAGCTTAATATTTCCATCTTAAATTAGGAATGACCATCTAACTTAAGTAAATTTGTAAATTCAGAAATGGTTTATGAATAGATCTCAAAAGATACCATGGATAGTAAGTAGTAAAGGACACTTTAATGCTTCTTGCTTAAACCCTAGACATAGGAGGGAAAAATCCATGAGATGAACACTGTGGGTGCGTGAGTAGCCTAGGGAGTACCTATTTAGGGTCTAGACATAGAATCTTGTAGAAAAACCCTAGTGGAAGTGTTTGACAAAACAACAACTATTGCGACAGCATCTATTGTTGCAGCATTAGACGCAACACTAATACACTAGAAAGGATTTACTTAGTGAACACATTCCAACTCGTTCTCAATACTGATTTTCACACCCTTTTACTTAATTTGTTGTTTAAAATGCTTTCAAAAACTTGTGTCTATTTATTTTACCTCACTAATTTGCTAGCCAAATTAAGCACATTTTAGACCTCAATCCTCGTGGGAATGATCTTTTCTTATCATATACTACTTGTTGGACTGTGTATACTTGCACACGTTTTTACACAACACTAACATTCAATTGTTTATTTGGCAGCTCTGTCACTTTTCAATTCCCACTAAATCAATTTTGGAAGCGAGAGGTCTCGGGTTGAATAGTGTTTGTTGTTTTTGTGGCAACCAGGAAGAAACAATTCTTCATTGTTAATTTTATTGTAACATGACTTTGGCCATTTGGTGCTTAGCTATTCCATCTTTACGTGATTTCCCCGTTGATGTGGAAGACGTGTTTGGTTGGCTAAGGAAAATCACGATGACTCATGGAATTCTTATCTTGTGTGTTTTGTGGAAGATATGGTGTAGTCGAAACAAGGCGGTGTTTGATCGCGAACATGATCAGATCATGAGTGTGGTGTTACAAGCGAAAGTTTTATGCAAAGACCTTTTTCAAGCTTATGGTGAAGTGCAGCAAAAGAGAGTTATTTCCAGAATGATTTTTTGGTTAAAACAACCGGCGGGGAGTTTTTGCCTCAACGTGGATGGTAGTGCCATTAGTAATCTAGGTGTTGCTAGGTTTGGTGATTTGGTTCGTAATTGTAGTGGACTTTTCATCCGGGGTTTTCATGGTGCTCTCGGTGTGACTGATGTGATTCATGTGGAGATTATGGGTCTCCTGGAAGGTCTTTCAATTTGTTAGGAGATGGGGTTGACAAAATTGGTGTGTTACTCAGACTCTTCTCATGCCTTTCAATTGGTTCATCATGGTAACCAAGATTATCATAAGTATGGTAATGAGATTGCTCTCATTAGAACTTTTTTCAACAAGCGTTCCATCATATTTTTAGAGAAGGCAACCAGTGTGCAGATTTCTCAGCAAAGTTGGGCTCTCATGGGAGTCAGGATTTGGTTATTTTGGATTCTCCTCCTAGAGAGTTAGAACCGTTGTTGGCCGCTGATGCTAGGGGCGAAGAGTTAGTAAGACTTTAGGTCTAGTTTTTTTTTCTTTTTTTTTTTAAAATTTTTTTAGCCCTTGTAACCAAAAAAGGTATTAACCATGTTTTGTTGTAATCATTAATATTAATATTTTTATTTTTTTTGGAACAAGAGGAGAAAATCAAAACAAAAAAAATGGAAAGAGAAAAAACAAAACTATCTAGAAAATAGCACCCCACTAGCATCTGCTAATAAGAGGTTTAGAAGACCATCGGGAACCTCTAGTATCAATCAGAAGTTATCAGCACCTCCAACACCCAATTTCGCCAAGTAGTCAGAGCAAGAATTCCCTTCCCTCAGCGTATGAACAAGGTGAACCCTCCAATCTTTCAAGAGCAGATCCTTAATGTTGAGAATAATAGACGCATAATGATGCCAATTATTCACAGGTTCTGAAATTTACTTAAGAGCAGTCTTCGAGTCCGAATAACACACCAGGTCCGAGAAACCGAAATCCCAGGTTAGCCTTAATCCTTGATAGATCGCTAGAAATTCAGAATGAAGTATATTTGAGAAACCAATGTTTCCTGCATAACCGTGAATCCAAGCACCTTCTGATTTCCTGAATAAACCACCATAGCCCGAAAGATCCGGATTGCCAAGACTACTACCGTCAACGTTAAGAACAATTTTCGATCCCCTATTTGAGTGCCAAGTTACCAAAGAGGAAGAAGTGGGAGTTACGTGCTTCATGAAGCAATTTGCAAGTAGCTCGGCATAATTCACAGTAGTGACTTTCAAAGAAAAAGAATTGACAATCTCATTTGCAAGGCATAACTAATTTCCTGCTATCCACAACCACCATAAAGCAGACACAAACAAAAATATTTTCTTCCCATCCACACTCGTTTTCAACCAAGTTCGAAAGTTGTCATCATGAAAGAAAGTGGTGTTCGAGAACCTAATAGACCCCCAGAAGTTTTTAACAAATTCGCAATCCCTAAGGCAATGCAAACAATTCTCTGTTGTTTTATTAATTCTGTTTCTATAGTATTAGTACATGTAATTAGGTTTGTTTGTAAAAATCTAGTTGAAACCCTAAACGAGTTGAGTAAAAGGGATTAAAAAATATTAGCCACAAGAATTTGTGTGGACAGAAAGCAATTAGTCGATTAAGAGTTTGATAATAACAAACTCAAATCAGTTTGTAAAATCATGTATATATATATATACAAGTTCATATATCAATAATATAGGGAGAGTTTTACATTGCAATCTGAGGCTCTCTGTTACTATCCTTCGCATAAACCGTTTCTCTGCGTCTTCTCCCTTCCGTTCGCGAAGAAACCCAGAATCGCTTCTCTTCTCTTCACCTTCGTGCAAAGGCTGGTTCCCGTACGATCACCAACCCCTTCAATCTTTTCTGACTCTGAACGTGGCGGTGTTTGATCGCGAACATGATCAGATCATGAGTGTGGTGTTACAAGCGAAAGTTTTATGCAAAGACCTTTTTCAAGCTTATGGTGAAGTGCAGCAAAAGAGAGTTATTTCCAGAATGATTTTTTGGTTAAAACAACCGGCGGGGAGTTTTTGCCTCAACGTGGATGGTAGTGCCATTAGTAATCTAGGTGTTGCTAGGTTTGGTGATTTGGTTCGTAATTGTAGTGGACTTTTCATCCGAGGTTTTCATGGTGCTCTCGGTGTGACTGATGTGATTCATGTGGAGATTATGGGTCTCCTGGAAGGTCTTTCAATTTGTTAGGAGATGGGGTTGACAAAATTGGTGTGTTACTCAGACTCTTCTCATGCCTTTCAATTGGTTCATCATGGTAACCAAGATTATCATAAGTATGGTAATGAGATTGCTCTCATTAGAACTTTTTTCAACAAGCGTTCCATCATATTTTTAGAGAAGGCAACCAGTGTGCAGATTTCTCAGCAAAGTTGGGCTCTCATGGGAGTCAGGATTTGGTTATTTTGGATTCTCCTCCTAGAGAGTTAGAACCGTTGTTGGCCGCTGATGCTAGGGGCGAAGAGTTAGTAAGACTTTAGGTCTAGTTTTTTTTTCTTTTTTTTTTTAAAATTTTTTTAGCCCTTGTAACCAAAAAAGGTATTAACCATGTTTTGTTGTAATCATTAATATTAATATTTTTATTTTTTTTGGAACAAGAGGAGAAAATCAAAACAAAAAAAATGGAAAGAGAAAAAACAAAACTATCTAGAAAATAGCACCCCACTAGCATCTGCTAATAAGAGGTTTAGAAGACCATCGGGAACCTCTAGTATCAATCAGAAGTTATCAGCACCTCCAACACCCAATTTCGCCAAGTAGTCAGAGCAAGAATTCCCTTCCCTCAGCGTATGAACAAGGTGAACCCTCCAATCTTTCAAGAGCAGATCCTTAATGTTGAGAATAATAGACGCATAATGATGCCAATTATTCACAGGTTCTGAAATTTACTTAAGAGCAGTCTTCGAGTCCGAATAACACACCAGGTCCGAGAAACCGAAATCCCAGGTTAGCCTTAATCCTTGATAGATCGCTAGAAATTCAGAATGAAGTATATTTGAGAAACCAATGTTTCCTGCATAACCGTGAATCCAAGCACCTTCTGATTTCCTGAATAAACCACCATAGCCCGAAAGATCCGGATTGCCAAGACTACTACCGTCAACGTTAAGAACAATTTTCGATCCCCTATTTGAGTGCCAAGTTACCAAAGAGGAAGAAGTGGGAGTTACGTGCTTCATGAAGCAATTTGCAAGTAGCTCGGCATAATTCACAGTAGTGACTTTCAAAGAAAAAGAATTGACAATCTCATTTGCAAGGCATAACTAATTTCCTGCTATCCACAACCACCATAAAGCAGACACAAACAAAAATATTTTCTTCCCATCCACACTCGTTTTCAACCAAGTTCGAAAGTTGTCATCATGAAAGAAAGTGGTGTTCGAGAACCTAATAGACCCCCAGAAGTTTTTAACAAATTCGCAATCCCTAAGGCAATGCAAACAATTCTCTGTTGTTTTATTAATTCTGTTTCTATAGTATTAGTACATGTAATTAGGTTTGTTTGTAAAAATCTAGTTGAAACCCTAAACGAGTTGAGTAAAAGGGATTAAAAAATATTAGCCACAAGAATTTGTGTGGACAGAAAGCAATTAGTCGATTAAGAGTTTGATAATAACAAACTCAAATCAGTTTGTAAAATCATGTATATATATATATATACAAGTTCATATATCAATAATATAGGGAGAGTTTTACATTGCAATCTGAGGCTCTCTGTTACTATCCTTCGCATAAACCGTTTCTCTGCGTCTTCTCCCTTCCGTTCGCGAAGAAACCCAGAATCGCTTCTCTTCTCTTCACCTTCGTGCAAAGGCTGGTTCCCGTACGATCACCAACCCCTTCAATCTTTTCTGACTCTGAACGTGTGTGTTTCCTTGCTTGTTGAAGCTTGCGAAACCTGCAATTAAGACAAAGAAGATTAGGTTTTGAAATAGTTGAAGAAAGAAGAGAGAAGAACGACGCTTTTGAGAAGTGAAGAAACTAGGGTATCACTGAACCCTTGTTGTCTTCACACTGGATCGGGTCATAGCCCACTAGGTTAAGTGCACAGTACCTGGAAACAAAAGGCAGAGTGGGTCAATTTGTTTTTTTATGAAGTATTCGGCCTGTTTTGCTATATACACCCCTAGAATTCAGTTTATACACCAACAAAGTGGTATCAGAGCTTCAGTTACGATCTTGGAATCAAGATTCTGAAAAAATTCAGTGTAAGTGTGCAGTGATTGTGTTGTTGAAAGGTGTAGTTAGAGTGACAGACTATAGAAGGTTGAAAAACAGTAAGAGAAACAGTTTTTCAAGAGCCAAGAATGGCAGCCAATAGTCTACCTGCAAACATACCAAAATTTACAAACAAGAACTATGACAGATGGTGTATTGAGATGGAAGCAATATTTGGCTTCCAAGACTTGCTTGAAACTGTCACAGATGGCTATGAAGAGCTGCCTGAAGAACCTACAGAGGCTGTAAGAGCCAGTTATGCAGAAAACAGAAGGAAAGGTTGCAAAGGGAAATACCTAATTCATCAAGGATGTGATAAATCTAATTTTGACAAAATTAGAAATGCAAGAACCTCAAAGGAGGCATATTCTAAAGACTAGCTTTGTGGGAGATGCACAAGTTAATAAGGTCAAGCTGAATGCATTAAGGATGAAGTATGGGAGTAGAAAGATGACAGACAAGAAAAGAATTACAGAATATGTGGCTAGGCTAAGGGCCATCACAAATGCAATGGCATTAAATGGGGAACAACTCACAAATCAACAAATCTGTGAAAAAATTGTTAGATCCCTATCACCAAGATTTGGCTTTGTTGTGAATTCAATCCAAGATACTAAGGACCTCTCAACTATGACAGTTGAGCAGCTACAAAGCACACTAGAGGCCAAGGAAATTAACCTTGATGAAATGGAGGGACAGGTGAAGGAAAAGGAAACAGCTTTCCAAACCAAAACCTCCAAACCTAATTGGTCCAAAGGGAAAAAGAAGGGTAGCTGGAACCCTAACAAAGGCAAAGGCAAGGGATCTGAATCCTCCAAGGCAGGAGGGTCTAGCGGTTCCAAAGGAAAGAAGGAATCTACTGGCAAGAAGCACATACAGTGCTGGAACTGTGAGAAGTATGGCCATTATGCCAGTGACTGCTGGTCTAAAGGCAAGAAAGACAAGGATAAGGAAGAGGAGGAAAATGTGGCTCAGGAATCAGATTCTGACTCTGACCCAATAGCCTTCATGGCTACAATCCATGACAAGACAGAATGTGTGGCATTCATGATTTCCACAAGTGATGGAAAAACAGTAGTTGACATATGGTACTTGGACATAGCATGTTCAAATCACATGACAGGCATCAAAGAATGGTTGATCAATTTTGATCCAACCAAGAGAACATCCATTAGATGTGCTGATAATGAGAGTATGATGGCAGAAGGGATGGGTGATATACTCATCCAAAGAGCAGATGGTAAGACAGTACTAATTGAGAATGTGTGGTACATTCCCAAGATGAGAAATAACCTAATGAGTGTGGGACAGCAAATTGAGAAAGGCTTCTCTATTACTATCAAAGAAAACCTATTGAAACTCTATGACACTAAGGAGCAGCTGATCTTAACCTCTCCACTGTCTAAGAACAGAACCTTCAAGACAAGTCTTGAGGTTGCAGATGCAGAATGCCTGAATACTACAGAGACAGCATCAGATAGCCTACTATGGCATCAAAGGTATGGCCATCTAAACTTCAGAAGTCTATCCTCATTGCATACTAAGGAAATGGTTCATGGATTGCCAAAAACTGAGTCACCTGAGAAGGCCTGCACAGTGTGTTTGGTAGGTAAACAACCTAGGCAAAAGTTTAAAACTGACTTAAAAGGAAGGGCTAAGGATGTATTTGATGTGATATATTCTGATATATGTGGTCCTTTTGAGGTTCAATCTATTGGAGGCAATAAGTATTTTATATCCTTTGTGGATGAATACTCAAAGATGCTATGGGTGTACTTGATAAAGGATAAGAGTGAAGCACTTGAGAGCTTCAAGAGGTTCAAGGCCATGGCAGAAAAACAGAGTGGCAAGACTATCAAAGTTCTAAGAACTGATGGTGGAGGTGAATTCACTTCAAATGACTTTGAAGAGTTTTGTTCAATAGAAGGGATCATCCATGAGGTGACTCCTCCTTACACACCACATCATAATGGCCTGGCAGAAAGAAGAAACGGAAGCATTCTAGACATGGCTAGAAGCATGCTAAAGCAGAAACAAATGCCTCATAAACTCCGAGGAGAAGCTGTAGTGACAGCTACCTACTTGCTAAACAAGTGTCCTACAAAGAAGCTTGAAGGAAAGGTGCCTGAAGAAGTCTGGCTAGGAAGAAAGTCAACAGTGTCACATCTAAAGGTATTTGGATCCCTATGTTATGGACACATACCTGATGCCACTAGAAGAAAGCTAGAAGACAAGAGCAAGCCCTTTATCTTGGTTGGTTATCACCCTACTGGTGATTACAGGGTGTATAATCCTACTAGTAATAAAGTAGAGATTAACATAGATGTGGTTGTGCTGGAGAATGAATGTTGGGATTGGAACAAACCCAACCAAACTAGTCCTCAACCTACTGTACAAATAAACCTAGACCCTATTGAGGTGGCTGCAGAACCTACAAATGCTCCAAATGATGACACTGATAATGATGACAGTGATGACAATGAAGAACAAGGTGAACCAGCACCTGTTCCTAGACCACAGAGGCAGAGACAACTACCCAGCAGATTCAATGACTTTGAGATAATCAATGATAATGTAATTACCAATGATGGTGACTTAGTCCAACTTGCTATGTTGGCTGATGCTGAACCAGTCAGTGTGAAAGAAGCCCTGAGCAGTAAGGCCTGGAAAAATTCAATGGAGGAGGAACTCAAGTCCATTGAAAAGAATGGGACTTGGGAGTTAACTAAACTGCCTAAAGGAATGATATCTATAGCCGTGAAATGGGTCTTCAAGTTGAAGTTAAACCTAGAAGGAAAAATAGTGAAGCACAAGGCCAGGTTAGTGGCAAAGGACTTTCAACAGAGAGAAGGCTTTGACTTTACAGAAGTATTCTCACCAGTTGCAAGACATGAGACCATAAGAATGGTTATTGCCCTTGCATGCAGTAGGGAATGGCCACTGTTTCATCTAGATGTGAAGTCTGCTTTCCTCAATGGTACACTTGAGGAGACAGTCTATATAGATCAACCACCTGGCTTTGAATTCAATGGCAAGGAAGACAGAGTATTTCGTCTGCACAAGGCACTATATGGCCTAAAGCAAGCCCCAAGGGGTTGGAACAAGAGGATAGATCAGTTCTTTTCAGATCTAGGCCTCAAGAGATGCACAGTTGAATATGGCTTGTACGTGAAATAGAAGCAAGCTTCTGATATACTAATAGTTTGCCTATATGTGGATGATCTACTGGTTACAGGAAGTAACAAAGCAGAAATAGCAATTCAAACTGCAAATGCAGTCAGAATTTGAAATGACTGCAGACTTGGGAAGGTTATCTTACTTCCTAGGGCTGGAGCTACACTATACAGAACAGGGCTCAATTCTGCACCAAGCCACGTATGCTACAGTACTAAGGAGGTTCAACATGCTGGAATGCAATTCAGCAAATACACCTACAGATGGAAGCATGTAAGTAATTGAAGAAGAACATGAGGCAGTGGATCCTACAATGTATAGAAGCACTATTGGCTCATTAAGGTACTTGTGTCACACAGGGCCTAACATATGTTTTGCTACTGGATTGGTAAGTAGGCAGATGAACAAGCCTTTGAAACCTCATTTGCTTGCTGCAAAGAGAGTGCTAAGATACATAAAGGGTACACTACACTATGGGAATTTGTTTCCTAGAGGAGAAAGCACTAAGGGATCAAAACTAATAGGATACTCTGATTCAGACTGGTGTGGTGATAAAACTGACAGAAGAAGTACCAGTGGCTACCTATTCAAGTTCAATGATGCTCCAATTTCTTGGAGCTCCAAAAAACAAAGTATTGTGGCTTTGTCTAGCTGTGAAGCTGAGTATGTTACAGGCTCAGCAACTGCATGCCAAGCAAACTGGCTTGAATCCCTATTAGAAGAGCTATTTCTAAAGGAAAATCAACCTATAAAGTTGCTGCTTGACAACAAGTCAGCAATCAACTTAGCTAAAAATCCCATTGCTCATGGGAAAAGCAAGCATATAGAGACTCGGTTTCATTTCCTAAGGGACCAAGTGACCAAACAGAAGATTCAACTAGAATATTGTTCCACCAAAGAACAACAAGCAGACATATTCACTAAAGCAGTGAAGGGAGAACAGTTCATCAAGCTACGAAGAGACATGGGGGTTGTCAACGTCGAGGAGAACCAAAATTAAGAAGGGATGTTGTTTTATTAATTTTGTTTCTATAGTATTAGTACATGTAATTAGGTTTGTTTGTAAAAATCTAGTTGAAACCCTAAACGAGTTGTGCAAAAGGGATTAAACAATATTAGCCACAAGAATTTGTGTGGACAGAAAGCAATTAGTCGGTTAAGAGTTTGTTAAAAACAAACTCAAATCAGTTTCTAAAATCATGTATATATATACAAGTTCATACATCAATAAAATAGCGAGAGTTTTACATTGCAATCTGAGGCTCTCTGTTACTATCCTTCGCATAAACCGTTTCTCTCCGTCTTCTCCCTTCCGTTCGCGAAGAAACCCAGAATCGCTTCTCTTCTCTTCACCTTCGTGCAATGGCTGGTTCCCGTACGATCACCAGCCCCTTCAATCTTCTCTGACTCTGAACGTGTGTGTTTCCTTGCTTGTTGAAGCTTGCGAAACCTGCAATTAAGACAAAGAAGATTAGGTTTTGCAATAGTTGAAGAAAGAAGAAAGCAGAGGAAGAATAGAAGAAAGAAGAGAGAAGAACGACGCTTCTGAGAAGTGAAGAAACTAGGGTATCACTGAACCCTTGTTGTCTTCGCACTGGATCGGGTCATAGCCCACTAGGTTAAGTGCACAGTACCTGGAAACAAAAGACAGAGTGGGTCAGTTTGTTTTTTTATGAAATACTGGGCCTGTTTTGCTATATACACCCCTAGAATTCAGTTTATACACCAACATTCTCAGCCATAATATTACATCTCAGACAAGTACCAGACTGAAGTATACCACGATGACATAGCAAGGATTTTGTTGGAAGGGAGTCATGCAATGCTAGCCAAAGAAAGAATTTCAGTTTTTCAGGTACAGGCAATTTCCACACCAGTTCCAAGAGATTGATTCCTCATTCCCCCTAGAAAAATCGATCTTGTTGAGCCAAGAATATCCCACCTTGGCAGTGTAGATCCCATCTAAATTCCCCTTCCAAGTGATTCTATCCGCAACCATAGGATTTAAACAAATAGGTGTAGCATGGAGTCTATCACAAATGGCAGGGGGAATATTCGTATACATGAGATTGAAATTCCAATGCCCATTTGTCTAAACATCTTTGACTCTCATATTCAAGTCATGAATGTCTACATAGATAACATGGTCAGCTAATCTCCCAACGTCCAACCATTTAGAAAACCAGAGAGAAGAATTTCCATCGCCCAACCGAAATTCAAATCCATCCCTGAGAGCATGCATATTTCGCCTTCATAATTGAGTTCCAAATAACAGAACCAAGCTTCTTTATAATATCAAGAAATGATTCTTGCTTCACATATTTATCCATGTTGTTGTTGTTGTTGTTGTTGTTGTTGTTGTTGTTGTTGTTGTTGTTGTTGTTGTTGTTGTTGTTGTTGTTGTTGTTGTTGTTGTTGTTGTTGTTGTTGTTGTTGTTGTTGTTGTTGTTGTTGTTGTTGTTGTTGTTGTTGTTGTTGTTGTTGTTGTTGTTGTTGTTGTTGTTGTTGTTGTTGTTGTTGTTGTTGTTGTTGTTGTTGTTGTTGTTGTTGTTGTTGTTGTTGTTGTTGTTGTTGTTGTTGTTGTTGTTGTTGTTGTTGTTGTTGTTGTTGTTGTTGTTGTTGTTGTTGTTGTTGTTGTTGTTGTTGTTGTTGTTGTTGTTGTTGTTGTTGTTGTTGTTGTTGTTGTTGTTGTTGTTGTTGTTGTTGTTGTTGTTGTTGTTGTTGTTGTTGTTGTTGTTGTTGTTGTTGTTGTTGTTGTTGTTGTTGTTGTTGTTGTTGTTGTTGTTGTTGTCGTCGTCGTCGTCGTCGTCGTCGTCGTCGTCGTCGTCGTCGTCGTCGTCGTCGTCGTCGTCGTCGTCGTCGTCGTCGTCGTCGTCGTCGTCGTCGTCGTCGTCGTCGTCGTCGTCGTCGTCGTCGTCGTCGTCGTCGTCGTCGTCGTCGTCGTCGTCGTCGTCGTCGTCGTCGTCGTCGTCGTCGTCGTCGTCGTCGTCGTCGTCGTCGTCGTCGTCGTCGTCGTCGTCGTCGTCGTCGTCGTCGTCGTCGTCGTCGTCGTCGTCGTCGTCGTCGTCGTCGTCGTCGTCGTCGTCGTCGTCGTCGTCGTCGTCGTCGTCGTCGTCGTCGTCGTCGTCGTCGTCGTCGTCGTCGTCGTCGTCGTCGTCGTCGTCGTCGTCGTCGTCGTCGTCGTCGTCGTCGTCGTCGTCGTCGTCGTCGTCGTCGTCGTCGTTGTTGTTGTTGTTGTTGTTGTGGCTATGCATACACCATTGTGTATGTATAGAGGATGTACTTGTAGGTGTTGACATTGATGGAGCCGAGGAGTGATTATGCTCTCGGAGTTATCCGTAGTTAGGATTAGCTAGTTTATGTTATTGAATGAAAGTTTATTTTTCCGATGTACTTTTGTAAGGGCCAGCTCTGAACCGTTGTGATATCGGGAATTTGGGTTATTTTCTTTATTTAGAAGTTGGTGCATTTGTTTTACTTTTCCGCAAGTTTGTGAATGTGATAACTTTATCCCGTTGAATTCAAGTTTTTGTTGGAGTTAATGGTAGAACTCCATTTCTAGACACACACACACACAGAACACAGAGAGAGAAAAGGAGAAGATGAAAACGAATGGCAACCCAGATCTACAGTAACTGAAAAACTGTTATTGATTAAAATGAAAACAGTATATATGTATTACAAATGCTGAGCATACTTAATCTATTTGCTCTCAAATGTAATGTAAATGCAAAATGAAATTACATTGAAACTAGTAAACTTACATCAGTAAAATGGTAAATGAAAGCTGGTAAAAAGACTATAATGACCTTGAGTTAATCACAACATGCTCCCTTAATTCAAGGTCTCAAACATAACAATTCCCATGTCTCCCCTCAGTTTTACAAACTGATCAGTCTTCACTGACTTAGTCAGTATGTCAGCAAGTTGAAGCTGAGTTCTGCAATGAACCACTTCAAGCAAGCCACTCTGCACTTGGTTTCTCAAGAAGTGATACTTAGTATCAATGTGTTTGCTCCTTCCATGCAACACAGGATTCTTGGCCAAACTTATGGCTGATTTGTTATCAATCATTAACTTCACAAGCTTCTCAACATCAATCTTCAGTTCTTGCAGCAAATTAATTAGCCAAATTGCTTGGCAAGCTGCCACAGCTCCAGCAATGTATTCAGCCTCACAGGTGGATAGTGCAACTACTTGTTGCTTCTTGGAGCACCATGAGATTGGTGCTCCCTTAAACATGAAGAAGTATCCAGTGGTACTCCTCCTATCAATCCTATCTCCACACCAATCCGCATCAGAATAGCATAGCATAATATCAGTTCCCTCAGTGCTGTCAGCAGGAAAAGAGAGGCCCAATCTCAGTGTTCATTTGACATACTTCAGGATTCTTGCTGCTGCTTGATAGTGTGACATCTTGGGCTTGCTCATGAACCTACTCACCACTCCCACAGCAAAGCATATATCAGGCCTAGTAATACACAAATATCTCAAGGATCCCACCAATTGCTTGAACACTGTCTCATCTACACTTTCACCATCAGCATTAGAGTCCAGTTTCTGATTTGCTTCAGCAGGTGTTGCTGCAGGCTTGCATTCAAACATGTCAAATCTCTTCAACACTTCAACTGCATACTTGAGTTGGTGAAGCACAATTCCCTTACTGTTGTACAGTAGTTCCATCCCAAGGAAGTAGGTTGCCTTCCCTAGGTCTGTTACTTCAAACTTATCCATCAAAGCTTGCTTCAAAACACTGATTTCAGCAGTGGAACTTCCTGTCAGCAGCATATCATCAACATAAAGGCATACAAAAATTGCATTTCCATCCTTGGTGTATTTCACATACACTCCATATTCAGTTTCACACTTGGTGAATCCTTGTTGCAAGAAGAAAGAATTAATTTTCAGGTTCCAGGCCCTTGGAGCCTGCTTTAGCCCGTACGGGACTTTGTGCAATCTATAAACTTTGTTCTCCCTAATCTTCACCTCAAATTCAGGGGGCTGTGTAACATAGACCTCATCTTGTAGAGGGCCATTCAAGAAGGCAGATTTGATGTCTAAGTGCAGCAGGGGCCACTTCCTACTAGCAGCTATTGTAATCACAAGTCTTATTGTCTCATGCCTTGCTACAGGTGCAAATACTTCAAAATAGTCCAAGCCAGGTTTTTGCAAAAAAATCTCTAGCTACTAACCTTGCTTTATGCTTGGCAATTGTTCCATTTGGATTCATCTTCACTTTAAAAATCCATCTCACACTGATGGCTTTCTTATCCTTGGGCAGCACTGTCATTTCCCAAGTCTTATTTCTCTCAATTGCATCAAGCTCTTCTTCCATTGCTTTCTTCCACACCTTAGCCTTCATGGCTTGTTCTGTGCTTACTGGCTCAGCATCTACCAGCATAGCACATTGGACAATCTCTCCTTCACTGTCCACTTCAGTATCTGCAGTTAAATCATGATCAGTTAATCTCCTGGGTAACTGTCTGTTCCTCTGTGGCCTCTGAACATGCACTGGTTCAGGCTCTTCTTCAGCTTCTGATTCACTCTCATCTTGCTGATTCTCATTCACAGGCAGTGCACCATTTCCCTCTGTGTCAGTTTCCTCATTACATTCAGTTTCTAGTGTGTTTACTGCACTAGAAATTGAAGGCTGTGCCTTGTTCCAATCCCACTCTTCAGTCTCCTTAACTAAGACATCTCTACTGATTTCAACCTTGTTTGTCACTGGACAGTAGGGTTTGTAAGCCCCAGTTGAGTGATACCCTACAAGTATCATGACTTTGCTTTTGTCATCAAGCTTTCTCCTTGTAGCATCTGGTATGTGTTTGAAACATAGTGATCCAAACACCTTAAAGTGGCTGTCACTCTGCTTCTTTCCAGTCCACTTCTCAAGTGGAACTTCCTCTTTCAGTTGCTTTGTAGGACATCTATTCAATATGTAAGCTGTTGTAGCAACAGCTTCACCCCACAGTGTGTGAGGTAACTTCTTCTCCTTTAACATACTCCTTGCCATATCAAGCAATGTCCTGTTTCTTCTCTCAGCAAGGCCATTGTGTTGAGGAGTGTATGGGACTGTCACCTCATGCTCAATGCCTTGCTCATCACAAAACTCTCTGAATTCTCTTGAATTAAACTCTCCTCCACCATCTGTTCTAATGATCTCCAGTTGCTGTCCACACTGCTTTTCAGCTTTCACTTTGAATTTTTTAAATTCTGAGAACACTTCATGTTTGAACTTAATCAATGCAATCCATAACATTCTTGTATACTCATCAACAAAGGATACAAAATACCTATTTCCACCAAGAGAGGGCACCTCTAATGGCCCACAAACATCAGAATACACCACTCCTAGTGCATGAGTTGCTCTTGGTGGCAGTTCAGCAGTGAATGGCAGTCTTGACTGCTTGCTCTTCAAGCATACATCACAAGCCTTCTCTGGCTTCACAGTCTTGGGAATTCCCAGCACTAATTCCTTAGTGTTTAGCTGTCCTAAACTCCTGTAATTAAGGTGTCCTAGCCTTCTGTGCCACAGCAGGCTATCACCCTCTACATCAGTGGCACTGAGACACTGTGTCTCAGTTGCTTGAATACTGACTTTGAATGTCCTGTTCTTGCTGAGAACAGAATTCAACACCATTCTCTTCTGCTGATCAAACAGTTCCAGCTTTCCATCTTCCATGACAACAGAGAAACCTTTCTCTAGAAGATGTCCCACACTCATGAGGTTGCATTTGATTCTAGGAACGTACCACACATTATCTACCATCACTGTCTTGCCATCCTCTCTCACAATCAGCAGATCACCCATACCTTCTGCAGGCAGTGTTCTCTCATCAACCATCTTTATCTTTGTCTTCTTCTTAGGGTCAAAGTTTATCAACCAATCCTTGTTGTTGGTCATATGGTTGGAGCAACCCGTATCCATATACCAAATGTCAGTGATTGTGCCATCTTCAGCAGTGGTAACCATCAGCATTACTGGACCATCATTATCATCAGAATCCTCCTTTGCTATGTTGGCTTCCTCCTTATTGTTCTCCTTATTTGACCAACATTCATCAGCAAAGTGTCTATGTTTGTCACAATTGAAGCACTTAATCTTTCTCTTATCAAAGCCTCCTTTCTTCTTATTGAAGTTCTTATTATTTTTCCATCCTTGTTTTGAGGATTTTGCCTTCTCACTATGATTGTCACTGCCTTTCTTGTTGTTCTTATCAAGCCAAGCTTGCTTCTGAGTTTTCCACTTATTCTCCTTCCAATTAGAATTATTCTTATTGTTTCCTTTCTTAGCTACTTCAACCCTAAGTGCCTGCTCGGTTTCCTTTCCATTTCCATTTCCTCTTTCAGTTACTAGCAACTCATGTGCCTCTAATGTGACATGGAATTCATCTATTCTTAGTGTGCTAGTGTCCTTAGACTGTTCTATAGCTACATAATATGATCAAATTGAGGAGTTAGAGACCTAAGTACCTTCTCCACAATCTGTTGTTCAGTCATTGTCTCTCCACAAGTCTTCATCATTGGTGACAGTCACCACTCGTGCAATGTAGTCTCCTACCTTCTCACTGTTCTTCATCTGCAGGTTCTCATACTTCTTTCTGAGAGATTGAAGCTTGATCTTCTTCACTGATGCATCTCCACCGTAGCATCTCACCAAGGTATCCCACACAGCCTTGGATGTAGTTGATTCAGCAATTTTCTCAAACACCTTAGCATCAACACACTGATGAATATAGAAGAGTGCCTTCTGATCCTTCTTCCTCACCTCGCGATGCGCATTCCTCCGCGCCTCCGTTGCGTTCGCCGCCAGCACTGGATAGCCGTCGTTCACAAGCTCAAGCACATCTTGAGCTCCGAATAGGACAGACATTTGGATGGACCAACGGGACCAATTCTTGCCGTCGAACACCGGTAGGTGTGTGTTGATTCCACCATTGCCGTTCATCTTCTCTTCTCTGCGACTCACTCATTCACAATCACTCGTGTTTCCCTACCCTAGAATCAATTGATGATTCCTTCAATTCTGATTTTGCAAATCAATGTGATATGCGAAATCGAATTGCACACCACTCACACTTCACTCGTGTTTCCCAGGGATAACTCGCTCTAGATACCAGTTTGTTGGAGTTAATGGTAGAACTCCATTTCTATACACACACAGAGAACACAGAGAGAGAGAGAAGGAGAAGATGAAAATGAATGGAACAATTGCCAAGCATAAAGCAAGGTCAGTAGCTAGAGGTTTTTTGCAAAAACCTGGCTTGGACTATTTTGAAGTATTTGCACTCGTAGCATGGCATGAGACAATAAGATTTGTGATTGCAATAGCTGCTAGTAGGAAGTGGCCCCTGCTGCACTTAGACATCAAATCTGCCTTCTTGAATGGCCCTCTACAAGAGGAGGTCTATGTTACACAGCCCCCTGGATTTGGGGTGAAGAATATGGAGAACAAAGTCTATAGATTGCACAAAGCCCTGTACGTGCTGAAGCAGGCTCCAAGGGCCTGGAACCTGAAAATTAATTCTTTCTTCTTGCAACAAGGATTCACCAAGTGTGAAACTGAATATGGAGTGTATGTGAAATACACCAAGGATGGAAATGCAATTTTTGTACTGCCTTTATGTCGGACAAAACATTGATTTGGTCATTTTTCTTGTTTAAGTCATTAAAATACCATGACGGGGTTGAGAGTGTCACAAAATTAACAAAGACATTGTTTTTTTAAAGATTGGGAAAAATATGGTCCTAAAAAACATAAAGAGAAGAAGTACAAAAAAATTGATTTTTTAAAAGATGGAATCAGTAAAAGGGTGAGTTGCACGGGTTAGTATCACAAATTTTTTTTTCCACCAAACTAGTTATTGAAGAACGAATTTTGAGAATTTGAAGACTTCAAATTTTTTTCGAACGCTAAGTACCCCCAAAACACACTGCTTAATTAGCATCACACTTTACATATTTTGTCACAAAGTTATTATTATTTTTTCACGAAACCTGTTATTGAGGAACAAAGTTTGTGTATTTGAACAGTTAAATTTTTTCCGAACACTAAAGTACCCCAAAACACACTGCTTAGTATCGCACTTTACGTATTTTGTCAAAAAAATATTTTTTTGACCAAACCAGTTATTGAGCAACGAACTTCACGTATTTGAACATCTAAAACTTTTTCTAGACTCTAAAGTACCTTAAAACACACTGTTAATTAGTGTTGCACTTTACGTATTTTGTCACAAAATTATTATTTTCCCCAAATCAGTTATTGAGGAACGAACTTTGCATATTTGAACGGTTACATTATTTTAACCCTAAAGTACCTCAAAACACATTGCTTAAAATATGAAAAAGGAAAAAATTTATGAAAGTACCCAAAAACACACTGCTTAACGTCGCACTATACACATTTTTCCACGAAATTAATTTCTGGTTTGACCAAACCAATTATTGAGGAACGAACTCTGTGTATTTGTACATCAATTTTTTTGAATCCTAAAGTACTGATAAACACATTGCTTTGCGTCACATTTTACATATTTTGTTACAAAATTAATTTCTTTAAACTAAATTAATTATCAAGGAACAAAGTTCGTGTATTTGTATTTGGGGGGTGGGATTAACGGGTGGGAGACTGCTCAAGATTTAAAGATATAGATCCCATTGAACAAAAAAAAGAAGATATAGATCCCCCTTTCTTTCTATCCTATTCATGCTTAAACCAAATAATAGAAAATTAGTATCTTTCTCTCTTCCCCCTTTCTCTTCTACCAATCACACCTACGATAAAAATGAATGGATGTAATATTTATTTAATAAATATCAAAGGATATAGTGATATATAGTTTTTAATTCGGACCATTGTTGATTATCCATAACGTATTTCAACGAAAGACTAATCTATGCTCGTACCGATAAATATATATATATATATATATATATATATGATGTGATGGGTGATAAAGCGAACAAGATTTTCTTTAAAGAATCAAATTATTGATTCATTTTCACCTTCACTTTTGCATTACAAACAAAAGTTTAGTCATCGGTTAGATGTAATTAGTCGTAGTTAGCTGCGACAAATTCTTGATCTCGCCGCATTTTTTAAAAGGTTCATTTTTTTTGTGATGACATTTTTTAAAAAGTTGACAAATTAGTAAGAAGACATTGACATCAGATGCATGTGTTTCTTGCCTTAATTCTTAATTATCGAATTCCTCAAAATCTCCCTACATCCAAAAAGTAGGTATCTATGAAATACAATAATTTGCTTCCCCCTGTCACACACAACGCCTTTGGAGAATTATTATCGTACTATGGGATTTCAGAGGAGGTATCCATTTGAAGAGATAAACACAAAATTCATAGTGAGCCTTAAAATTAAATTTATCATAATGATTAATGCTATGACCCACAATAGATTTTGTGTTTATTTCTTTCTCTAAGGAGTTCTCCATTTCTTTTGAAAAATAGAGAGTATCCTAATCCAAAAAATGTGACCCCGCTAACGATAACAAGTGTCCATGGACCAACACATTCAACATCCCCAATCATGGAACCCTCCAATAGCAGCAATGATATGACAAAAATCATATAATTAGTGTTTTTTAATCTGTAATCAATCAGCTGAATAGTCTTTTTAAAATTTTTATTTGACGTTTTTTTTCTGTTAGGATTAATAATTACTCCCTTCATTTTATTTTAAGTGTCTTATTTGAGTTGTGCAGAATTCTTAAAAAAATGATTAGTTGTGCTGATTTAAATGATAAAATGAGTCTCATTTACTAAAATAGCCTTATTAATAGTAGTTAGTTTAATTATTGCAGAATCCAAATCCAAAATTATTGCAAAAGAGACACTTAAATTGAGATAGAGGGAGTAGTTATTTTAAATATCGAAGATATGACAATACTCAAGTAAACATCGTTAGAAATGGTCTGTCCGTTGATACATAATTGGGTTGTAATAAGATGTTGGCTCAATTGGCAACACAATTGGAGCTTCCTAAGTGGAAAGAGCAACATTTTATTCCCACACAACAAGAAGTTGGGGGTTAACCGTGTGAAGGTTGTTGGATTTTTTTAGGGAGTTTTGTTGGAACTTTGATGTTATGTGTGAATTGAAAAAGTCCCACATTGGATAGAATAGACACTTTAAGAGTGTTTATAAGTGGGAAACTCAAACAAGGGTTTAGGCCCCAAGGGGTACCCAATTTTGTCATTGGGAGAAGACGCACACAAAATGACCACCACGCCCGTGTGGGCTTTGTGGGGTATATTTATTTTTTCGAAAATAATTTTTTATTATTACGCGTCCGTTGACTCTTCCAACGGTCATGTTGACCGAGTCAAAGCTAGTTCCATCTCCACGCATCCCTCACCTCACTTACTCACACCAAAAGTTGAAGCATTTCCAATTTTTCTCTCTTCTCTCTAAACTTCTCTTCTTCTTCTCTAGTTTATTTTCTTAAGAGTGGTTTTCATAACCAAATTGAGGGTGTATCTCTAAGAGCGAATTTTCACAGTGTAGTGAACTTTCGTATCAGTTTCGACTGGGCTGTTTTATTCTGGGGACGTCGTGGTTGATAGCCTGCTTTCACAATTTTCAGCAGTGCCACGAAACGTCTTAAAGAGAACGACCTAGTCCGCGACTCATCCTAGTAATCTTTTCGGCTTGATTTTTGAAAAACGATTTCGAAATAACAAGTTTTTTTATTCCTAAAGTGGAGTGGGAGTGTAATGGCCCAGCCCAAGAATAACAAGCCCAAATATCTAAGAGAGTATGTGACCTAAGAAGAAGCATCTAGAAGATTCTAGAAGCATATGAGTCACCATTGTAAAATAAAATGCTCCTTTCGGGGGGAGGACCTCCTTTAAGAAGAAAATAAAAAAACTCTTAACATTCTTTTCCCATTGATGGATTTGCCTTTTACAATCAAGGTATATATAGCACTTCAAATACATAGTGTGCTAAAAGATAAGGAATTCAATGTCTAACTAAAAGACAAAATAAAGGAATATAAAATGGTGACTCATATGCTTCCAGAATCTTCTAGATGCTTCTTCTTAGGTCACATACTCTCTTAGATATTTGGGCTTGTTACTCTTGGGTTGGGTCATTACAGCAACCCCCATCGAGAATGCTGTAAGAAGTCTAACCACAAGTTCACCTCTTGCAAGACTGCTGCAGAAGCTGTACAACAAAAGAACATATGTGAAACTGACTCCGGGAAGCATTTGTTTCTTTGCGTGGTAAAGTACAGATGGATGCGCAATTGTCCTAAAGCTACAACGTGTAACTTCTACGTCAATTAGAAAATCACGACAAGGTGACCGTGAAACCAAACACGTTGTAAAACACACAGGACAAACCTTAAAATACATATTTTGTCAATATCCCAAGTAGGTAGCTCAATTGGCGAGCTAAGAGATATCAAAGGAATCCACCAAAAGAGTGCAAGAAGGAGGTCCCGGGTTCAAACCCCGAAAACTAACATTCCCCCACCCCCACTAAGCGTGCAATATTTGTATTCGTCCTTTATGTTGCTCACATTGAATGGACTAAAATCAAATATTTTACGTATTACAGACATTAATTTTAATGTAAACAAAATTTTGCACGGACTAAAAAAATAACAAAGATTTTTTTTTTTGATAAGCAATAATTTCATTGAAATGGAGCACAAGGGGTGCCCAACCCTTACAATGGGGAAAAAGAAAATGGGAGGGCCTCCTCAAAACCTCCCTGAGCCAAAACTCATTGGAAAAAAGACTCGAGAAGGAAAAAGAGTACCTCTTACAATCTGCACTACAGTGAGGACAACCAACCTAACCCACTGTTTCTCCCTCTACTAGATAACATATTGTTCAGACATTGTAGTGGATTAGACCACCACATTGAAATTGAAAAAGATGAGCATCAATTCAAACGATAAACACACAAACTCCAAGTTAAGTTTTTGAAAAAACATGGTACATTTAAGAGGCCAAAAACAAAAAAGAAATTGCACATAGACTAAACCTGAAAAATACCATATTTGCAAGGACAAAATATATATATATATATATATATATATATATATATATATATATATTTAAAACTTTTTTGAAATGTATTTATATAGGAAACACTAAAAAGAAATTTTTGCATCAACCTTTGAAAGTAAAAGAACAAAAGAACAACGGATAGCAATTTTATAATTAGAAGTAATGTTTTGAAAATCAAATGGGTTATATTGAATCAAGGCTTTCCTGACACCCTTAAAAATAGATGAAACCAAACATACCCTTAATTGTTTATATAAAGAGATAAAACTTAGGTAACATTCTTTAACATTGACAGAGTTAATCTAGTCAAAAAAATAATGATAAAATTAAATATGCTATTGTCCACTGCGAGCAGCCACCACTTGAACAATAACAGTGTAAACATTCGATATAATTAATCATGGACCAATTCTTGATGATTGATCAGTGTATTAAGGTTTATGGAAGTCAAGTCAAGTAAAAGATTTGTGCAATGAAAGCATAAAATAAAAGTATTACATAATCATTGGTTTTTAATATATGTTTCAATGAATTTTTTATTGGCAATACGGCAAGGCTCTTTACTTTGACAATGATATGCTACTGCTACAACATCGAAAAGGGGAGAAGTTAAATTAACGATGATGCATGAATGTAGACTTAATTGGACACCGTAATCATTGCTCAAAACCGATTAGACACCGTCCTCATTATGGAGATGACAGCATATAAGTTAGGCTTAAATACAGTTTCGGTCCCCCTATTTTGATCAATCTACGATTTTGGTCCTTAAAGTTTTAATTTGACGATTTTGGTCCCCCTATATTCCCAATTTGAAAAATCAAAGTCCCCCACCCCAATTTTGACTCAGTTTGACTGACTAATCCTACGTGGCAGCCCACGTGGACTGCCACGTAGGCACACCCCCCACCCCACCCCACCCCCCCACCCCCCCCACCCCACCCCCACCGTGAACCCCCCATCCCCACCCCTCACCCCCACCCTCCACCGTGAACCCCCCATCCCCACCCCCCACCCCCCACCCCCACCCCCCCCATTAACAAAGTGAATTTTCATCGAACCGAAAACTCTTGACTGTCTTAGCTTGTGGAATCCTTCCCAAGGAAAACCAAAAATCCCTACTAAGGCAGTTACTTGACTTATCATATCAAAATGGGGCAATACCTCACCCTCCATTCCACTCAAACTCAGGGAGATTTTTTTTTAGCAGCCCCAAAATACCCTCATCTTTCATCCCGTTCATATACTACACTCATGTAGCCATACCAGACCAATTTCCAAACCATTATTCTAACTTTACACCCTGTCACAATCCCACTCGAGATGGGGCAATCTTCACCTTTCATGGATTGGGGAAACCTTGTAGACCGGGGCATCATATCCCTCGGCCCGAAAGAATCCTTCTGCCTCCCATTCCATTCATTCCTAGCCACGCGTCACCCCAATACCAGCGTATTTCCCAACCCTTCAATCAGTCTATATCCTTAGTTGTCATTGTCCTCCCTAGACAAAGGCAGACTGTTTCACTCCATACTATTTGAAATCAAAATTGGGGCAGTCAAACATTTTTACCTTGGGGCAAGCTTATCTCTCATAAGCTTGAGCCAATAAACCTTATCCCCCACTCCACTCATGTGTCACACTTGACTATACCCTACATTTCTTGAACCCTGAGTCAACTAGCACATTCATTTGCATTCGCACTGTTTTTCATATTTATTAAATGCTTCTAAGAGAGAGACACACAATAATGATATTCCCTCTAAGTTAACATCTTAGACTTGAAAGCTTAGCCATCATGGGTCATCATAATCAAATGAGAACTCATCTGCAAATACACATCTCGATCTCTAGAAAGGGCACTAATACATTGCTGCAAGCCACACTTTTCAAGATGACAATCTTGAGCTTACCAGAGTTCAAGTCCAAGCCATCAAAAATCTTTCTTCCAAGGAACGATCAATTCAAAATGTTCAGCTCTCTGTTTCCAACATCAAAAGTGTCGTTTGACATCAAACATTTTTGCATCCTTACAAAAACAAAAAAAAGTGTTGTTACCAACAAATCATGTATTATACATGTCCTCATTATTCTAGAATTAAACCATGCATCTGATCATACCCATCACAACTCTTTCATACAAGTATTGTACATGCATTCACATTCCACTTGTTTTGCCTACACAATTTTGCTTCTTGTGCATTACACATTGCGTATGCGGGCATGCATAGCCACGCATAACATGTATCGCGTCAATAAAAATGCCAAATGTCGGTCGCATCATTACCAAAAGTCTGTCTACATCCCAGTCAATCACATCAATGCACCATGTATTTAGGCACCATAGCATTTGCATCAAAATATTACGTATCCATCACATTCACATTCTCATTTCATGCATTCATCAAATACCAAAAAGGCAATAAAGCGAAGAGACAGAAAAAGACAAAAAAAAAAAACCTCCCACATCCCAACAAACATCCAGTCATTGCATCATACAATATCAAGTCATGCGGCTACCACAACCCTTCATCTAAGCATTACGTGTGCACATTCATTCATTCATTCATTCATTCATTCATTCATTCATTTATGCATGAGAAAAAAAAAAGAGAAAACCAAAAAGGCAAAAATCATCCACATTGCACCCGTTACCCCCACCGAAGCATAAATCATTCCATCATACACAACTTATCAATTTCTATTTCCGACCAACTTCAACATCCATCATTCACGGGCCTTTTGTAGTCCACTTACTTTCGCATTGCACATTCATCACATTGCATACCTATAACACTTTTTTGCTTCGATAGACGTGCCAAGTGCCGATCTCATAGTTACCAAAAAACTTTCTACATCACCAATCATATCATTTGCTATGCATTCCTGTGCTTCCTTTATTCACCATAGCATTTTCATCAAAGAATTACATTTGCATCATATTCACATTCGCATTGCATGCATCAAGAAAAGAAGCAAAAAAATAAGAAAAAGAAAAATCCATCCATTACATTCATCATCACACCAAAAATTAATCACTACAGTCACATTCTCATCTCATACACCGTTGTCAACTTTCTCATTCCATCAGGTTCAACACGCATGGTATACCCATTTCATTCATCATCCCCCAGATACCAATCATTGCACGTCCATCACATTACACGCATGACATTGTTCGCTTCGATAGATGTCCAAGTGCCGGTCTCATTGTTGCCCCCAAAAAAAGAATTTTTTTTACATTACTAATCATATCTTTGTACCATGCATGGCATTCACGTCAAAGCATTACATTTGCATCCTATTCACACTTTGCATTTCATACACTCATATACCAAGAAAAAAAGAGAAAAGCAAAAAAGACAAAAAGAGAAAAATTGCTCATTCCATTACATTCATCATTCCACCAAAATCAATCAGCACGACCACATTCTTACTTTATCTGCATTCACACACGTTGTTCGTCAACCTCCATGTCCCATCAACTTCAACTCACAGCATCTGCCACATTTCATTCACCCCATCGAACACTTACCATTTCACATACCTATATTGCACGCATACATCATTCATTGCATTTTTAGACATACCAAATATAGATAGCTTTTCCCTTCTCAGGTAAATGCATTCATTAGGTGTGTTCTAGGCAAGTACGCCATCTGTCAATCCCAATATTTTGTTCCCCCAAAGTCAGCACTCCAAATGCTAGTCTCATATCACAATTCAGAATCTCAGTACCCCTCCAGACCCCATCGGTTCCTCAGAGCCCAAGCGCTCCTTCAGACCAACAATGGTCCTTCAATCCAGATCGCACGTCGCGTTATCGAGCAACCGACGGATCATCCGGCCCCAGGCCCTTCAGACTAGCTGTGTCCGCCTAAAAAACACAGTGCATGTCCTTCGAGGTTTGCAAATCAGGTCAACGACCCGACCTTGCCACCCATGGCCGCTCGAAAAAGGCCATCCCCCAAGCAGACCGTTTTACTAGTACCGTTGCTAGTTTGCGCTCCTTCAGACCCATTGGTCCATCAGGCTTAGGCATGCCCTTCAGACCCCGTTAGTCCTTCAGTTTAACTCCAGTCAATGCGCCAAGCATCGATTGCGAGTTTGACCATCAGAGCCCCAAGTGCTCCTTCAGATCCCCAGCGATCCTTCTTTACTTTCGTTCTATATCAACCAATCATTTTTCAATAATTTCTAAAAAAGGGATGAACTTGACAAAATTAGTGCATTTTTATCTTTATTTTTATTTTACTCGAGAAACCTGAAAAACCCTCCATATTTCCTAGTAAAATATAAATAAAGAGGGGCAGCTGTCATACCCTAATTTTGTCCGGCTAATCGAAAAAAATCAAAAAATTTATTCTCATTGTATCACGTATCGTTTTAAGCGCGTGTCTCTGGCACTCTCGTGCAACGATTGTTTGATGCTCGTTTTATTTCGCTTTTGTTATTTAGTTAGCTATCGTTATTGGTACAAAAAAGAATACAAACACATAATTGAAAAGAGAATAAACCGATAAAGCTGAATGGCCAAAAGTTTATTATATAATCAAGTCTTTTTTACACATAAACAAAAAAAGCAAAAAGATGTAAATAGTACAAAATTAAAATACAAAATTCAAAAAATTCAAAAAAAAAAAAAAGAGAATGGGGCGCAGCTGATGCAGGCTGCCCAGCTAGGGTTTTTTCCTTGATGCTGTCCTTCCCTCTCAGCCAGCTGGTCCTTTGTCCTTTTATTCCTCAGCCAGCTCATCCTTTGTCCTTTTTTACTCAGTCAACTGCTGCCTGTCCTTTGATTCCTCACATCCATCACACCAATTCACCTATAAAAGCCCAGCAGTAATGAACAGTAAGGGGGGCAGAAACCAAGACCAAGAATTAAGAAATCAAAAAAGAGAAAGGCAAAGAAAAAAAAGGAGAGGAACCGTAAGCTCCTGCCTTCATGTGGTGGTCACCACCGTGACCACCCAAAAACCACTCACCTCACGGCCACCATACATCACCCCCTCTCCATGAACCACCACCTACAACCCAAACCGTAAGCCACCCCAAACTACCACCACTCAACGACCACCCAACCGTGAACCCTCCTAACGGTTACAGCCCAAACCGTAAGCCACCCCGTAACCACCAAACCGAACAACCACCCGAGACCACCATCACAAACGCAGCGCCACCGTCTTTATTTCCCTTCCTCAGTCGCTATCTCTCTCTCTCTCTCTCTCCACCGTAACCATCCCTCTCACCACTGTCCCTTTCTCCCTCTCAGCCTCGCCACCTCACCTCACTCCTTTCATAGTCACCACCACGCCCTAAAATCACCAACAGTCATCAGATCAGAGAAGCAGGGGAATAGAGAGATCCGAAACCGAAATGAAAGCAAAAAAGAGAAACTCACCGTTTGAGACGCCGATCACCGTAGACGGTGGCCGTTACCCGTCCACGCTGTTATTCTCGCGGTAGTCATCACTGTCTCGGTCCTTTCGCTTCCTCTCTTTTTCCATTTTTCCATAACAGTCGCGGTGAGGAGAGAAGAAAAAAATTAGTCTCAAGAGAGCAGAGTAAGATGTGGCGGAGGAGATAAAAAAACAAAAATCAATGTTGAGGGAGAATAGTGCGGCCGAGCTGAGAAAAGAGTGAGGATAGCGCTGTGGTTGTTAAGGAAAGGAAACAAATTAGGGGATTAGGAGGCGGAGCTTGGGTGAGGGGACGGTGAGAGCTTGGATGAGGGAGAGATGGAGAAGTGACGGTGAGCAGAGGGGAATGGTGGTAGTTCGGTGAAGAGAAGAAGAACAGGGCTAGGGTGAGAGGGATAGAATGCGGCGCCGAGGGAGTAAGGGTAGTTGAATTAGGGTTCCATTTTTTTTCATTCACTTATATAATCTAGGTTTTTTTTTATCTATTTTCTTTTTACTCAGATTACAACTCACACCCCTTATTTTTGATAATACACGCCCTTCCGTACACAAGCCCAATCTGTAGGCTAGTTCCCAAAAACGCAAAAGATGAACTGGGTTGCTTCCGTTAGTCCCACCCCCTTTTTAAAATTATACAACCCCTGTTTCTAAACACACCCCCCTTTTTTAATGATACAACCTCTGTTCATAAATGCACCACTCATTTTATTAATACAACCCCTCACTTAAGCCCAGTTCGCAAAACACGTGGAACTGGGTTGGTTAATGTTTACACCCCCAGTTAAAAAAATACAACCCCTATCGCTATCCATTCCCCCTTTTTGTTTAACATAACACACATTAATTATACTTCCTTTTCTATTACGACTCACTTAGTTTTTTTTCTACCACATCACAATGCTTCCAAACTAGTGTTTTTCAAACAATTACCCAAAAAAGTGGTTTGTTACTAATGGTCACTCTGAGCCCTGCTTGTTTGATCGTTAGCAACAACTTTGGTTTTCAAACGGGCTACGAGTGATGACCACTCTGAGTTCTTACTTGTTTGGTCATTACCAATACCTATTCCAATCTCAAAAAATAATTAAAAAACACCAACACACAAACATTTTCTACCCAAGAACTACGTGTGATTTGATTCTCTACCAGGAGATACGTAGGAGCTGAGGGCGGCCGACCTCTGTCAATTGCACTAATAAAAAACCTTTTTTTTCTCTTTAAATTCATTTCTCTCTTTTTTTCTCAAAAATTACAAAAAATAACTAATTGTTTATCGAGTCTTTTTTTTTATTATTATTATAAGGGTAAAATCATTATTTTTGAATTAATAAATGTTTACACATTTAGTTAAAAGGTAACCTTCCTTAGGAAGGATGTCGTAGGGTGCTAATACCTTCCCTACGCATAAACGACTCCCGAGCCTAAAACTGGTCCGCAAGACCCCCTTATCCACTCAATAGGGATTTTCCAATGTTTGCCCTTAAACTAAAACTTTGGTGGCGGCTTCCTTTCAAGAACTTCGAAGAATCCCTCCTCCGGATTTTTCGGTCGCTACAGCTGGCGACTTCACTGGGGACAAATTAAGAGAGTCAAGCCTGGTTAACTAAATGTGTAAGTTTTTATTAGCTTTATATTTTGTTTTTGCCCTTATGCTTATTTTATTTATTTCTTAGCATTTCTTTATATTATTGAACCTTAGGGTAGACGACTTTTTGTTATTACTGTTGTATATCTTGTCCAGTTTGGTTAGTTTAAGTATTTTTCCCTCATCACACACTTCACTTACACTTTTTCTCACACCTCTGAGTGGGGCCCTATACCCGGGTCTGCAAATAACTTAGGACGAGTGGAGATTATTAGTGACAGTCATTCTGGATTTTATCTGTCTGACTCTCATGAAAGTCTCAGCCAGAGTACGCTCTTTTATGGTATCCCACACCAGGTAGCTCGCTATCATTGTGGATCATATCATGAAGGGGATTTTAGCTCTGGAGACCTTTGTGAGGAAGTGAATAGAACCACCTGAGAGATTGATCACATGAACGACCCTAGACCATGTTGAAAATACCAATTTAGGCATGACCCACCTTGGACACGGGGGCATTATACTTACTCTCTCTATTAGTCTAGGTTAGCATTTCTCCAAAATAAAATCACTCAAAAAAAACATTTCATGCTTCCTTCATTTGCATGCATACGAGACGACATCATTCCTTTCATTCATCATACAAAAATTATCATAAAATAAGATCATTTTTTTTCATCATATGCATCACATTGCCATTTCCCTACCGTACCATTCATCATATATTCATAATTCATAAATATCGAAAAAAATCATCAAATAGTGTAGGCATCTTGTCATTTGCAACATCATTATTACAAATTGCATGAGACATTCAATAACATTTCGCTCATATTGTCATCATAGTCCAAATGCGCAATTTCTCCATACATGCATCATTTTATCCTAGTTGCATCATCTCTCATACTCATACATCGCATTGCTATTATAAAAATTTATTTTTAAATGCATCATCCTCATGCATCATAAAAAACAAGGACAAAAGTCATTTATTCCTATCCATCTCAAATGCATCAGTCCTTCGACATGCGTCAAAACAAAATTGTAAATTTCTTCATTATTGCATCATTCATCAGCCAATAGCATTTTGTTAGCTTTTTATTTTAGTTGAAGCATAAAAAAAAAAGGATAAACCATCACTCATTTCATTGTTGCTCATGTACGACAAACGTCCATATGTTCATGCATTATACTTTATTCAAAGAAAACACAAAAAATCACCATTCATTCATACTAAAATCACTCTTCCATAAGCATTTCATTGTTATTGCACTATCATGCATCGCGAAGGTATCATTCTTTTCAAAATCGCATTCATCTTGCACATCCGTACACCAAAAAAAATATTACCCCCGTATTACATAAAAATTATGTTCATTACTCTTTCCCACCCATAAAAAAATCGCTGCGAGTGTCATGCATTTTGTCTCCTCGCACGCCAAAAAAACACAATTCTTACCCATATAAAATTAGCATATCATTTGATCAAAAAAACATAGCATTCATACATCATTTCCCTCATGTTGTCATCCTAGTCTAAATGCATCAATTCCATATTTATGTACCATTTTCCAAATAAAAAAAAGGGTATTTCACCATTCATCATCCCATAAATAAAAAATGAGAGTTTGTATACATGTTGCACTACCTCTTAAAAAATAAAAATTGCATCAAACATTTACTTCTTCATGCATACATGCATCTTCATATCCGTCATCATATTTTGCTAGAAAATAAAAAATCACCATAGAACGAATCGCTCATTTCCATATGCTTCTCGTTCTCATGGTACTAACATGCACATCATCATCCAAAAAACAAAGAAACTACATATTTGTCCAACTTGCATCATCTTGCATACTCATATAGGAAAAATATATTATATTCGTTACTCCTCTCCATGCATAGAAAAATAAAAATAAAGACAAAAGCTCCCCATTCCTAACCACCTCGAATGCATCAGTCATCTAGCATGCATCATGTCCAAAATAAAAGAAAATAATAAAATGATGCCACTTTCTTACATTATTCATCATCATATTGCATTGCCTCCGAAAAATCATCTTGGATAGTCAATCTTTTCAAGTGATCATTCATTCACCTTCCTCGCATCTGCATCATGCAACGTTATTCGTTCATACATTGCATTTCTTTTCATGAAAAAGAAAAATAAAAAACATGATCACATTTTTGATAAATAACTGAATATCTCATTTAGCATGCATTTTCATTCATTCATAATCATTCACAAAAACCATCATTAAATAATATAGGCATTTCATCATTTGCAATATCATGATAGCATTCACGCACCTTTTCACTCGTCCAAAAAAAAAACTTTTGTCCCATTAAATCATCCATACGCCATTTCATCCACACATCATTTATATACCGTTCAACATGCATCATGTCAAAAATTACGTCATCATTTTCGCATCATTCATAGATACGTATTTAGCATTTCATTCTGATACATGAAAGAGGCTCTGCATCGGTCACGTGCCGCATTGTCTCCAAAAATCATTTAGAATAACTGACCTTTCCAAGTGATCATTCATGCACGCATTTCATGCATTCGCATCTGCATTTTCGTCATTTTTCACCATGTGTTCCTTCATGCATTAGGACACAAGGTGCGTTTAACTTGATTATTCTTGTTGCGTGAGCATAGTTAGTCTTTCAACTAGAAAATAAAAAAATTATCATGCATTCATAATAGAATACGGTCATCGTTTTCATTATCATGGTACCAACATGCATCTCATCATCTAGAAAATAACAAAATATCATATTTTTTATTTTACTTCATCTTGCATAAGCCACACGCCAAAAATAAGAAAATAATATCACCTTGATATTATAAAAAAAATTATATTCATTCATTATTTCATTACTCCTCTTCATGCATCATGAAGAAACAAAAACAAAAGTCATTCATTCTCATGCATCTCAAAAACAGCTCCTTCATGCGTCATAAAGAACAAAAACAAAAGTCATTTATTCCTCTCACATCCATCTCAAGGGCATTAATCCTCTCACATGCATTAAAACAAAATTAGGAATTGCTTCATTTTCTTCTATTCTTGCATCGTTCATCATCCAATAGTTTTTTTTGTTAGCCTCTCACTCTAGTTGAACTTTAAAAAAAAATAAAAAATAAAAAAATAAAAAAGCACACACTTGCTTTAGGTATCATTAGGCATTTCATTCACCTGCATCATTGTCTGTGTACAACAACATCCATATGTTCATGCATTCTACTTTATTCAAATAATTTTTCCAAAAAATAAAAAACGAAACTCATAAGATCTTTTTCTTTGACACACTGTTTGATGAGAAACGATGCCTTCTTGAAAATATATTCGAATTGCTTCATCTTCCTTGGAAAATGTTGTCACACCCTAACTTGATTCACCGACATCAAGTCCTCCACCCTTCACTCCATATACATCCTACTCATACCCACCACATTCATGGAAACCACCTACCCACTTAACCATTCAATGGAATTCACCAATAACTCATTCACCATCATGGTCACTACAATATTGACCGTATCGTCCTCAAACCCCTGCTCCCATAGGCTCGACCCTTAGCCACTGCACGCCCCACCAAGGGCATCAGCCAACATATATCTCACCCCCGTGATAAGAAGCTTAAATGTCTATTTTGTTAACTTGTGTGGTTTTAGCAATTAAATTGTTCTATCTTAACCGATGTCAACTCTCTATGAAGCATTTGCAAAATATATTAGCATGACATGTGTGCTTACTCTTGTTTGAGTCAGTTATACTATCCCCGTCTTTCCTTCATTTTCAAAACCAAATCCAACCATTCATGAAAGGCCCAGTCCCCACAAGAGTATTTCATTCGCTTTCCCCCAGTGATGAAATTTCACGAATAGCACTTTGTATGCTCCATACTGGGGCAGAGTAATGATTACTAAGATTTTCTGCTAGCATTCTAAACACTCGTGCAAGTCCTTTGAGTAAAAAAAAAACAAAAGAAAATCCAAAAAAGAAAAGCCCGTTAGGTTGAAAACTCACAAGAGCAATCTAAGCAAAAATTAGGGCATAAAAAAAATAATAATAAAGAAAAAGCAAATATATTAAAATGAAGTTTTGTCCTATAGTTACAATTTCAAGAAAATAAGCAATCATGATTTGAAGTGGAGTTTAGCTATTTTCCTATATCCAAAAACCAATAAAAGAGAAATACCCTTTGCCACCCACTTCGAGCCAAAAAAATCAAAAAAAAATCAAACACCTTAGACAAGGATCAATCCCATATCTAACCGCTCGCTCAGCTCGAAAGAAAAAAGAAAAATCACAAAAAGAAGAAGTGAAATTAAAAAGAGGATTGAAAAACCCTGAAAACCAAAGCGGTAGAAATTGTGAGCTGATACTTCACACCATCGAGCATATAAAAGATCATTGTCTGAAATAAACCCCCAAACACTTCCTTTGGCCTAAGCATCCTATCCTCCAAAAACCCTCAAATGCGCCACAACCCTGAAATAGGTTCATTCTACCATGAAGCGCATAAAAGATTCTTTGTCTCAACCAACCCCGAACACTCTCAAGAGCAAAGTAATCATTTCCTTCAGGAATCATTAACCACTGGTCATATTACAATCCAAAGGCCTATTCTGATTAGTGATTGGTTGCCTCCATTTTTCTCAAAGCTTATACACTAGGACAAAATAATCAGAATAATTTATTTGCTCAAAAAAAAAACAAAGAGAAAAATATTATTACACAAAAAATAAAAAAAAAATAAAAATAAAAATAAAAACTTAAAAGGGCTTGCACGCTCGAAGTTCATCAAGAGAAGATAACAGTGATCATTAACAAAGTGAATTTTCATCGAACCGAAAACTCTTGACTGTCTTAGCTTGTGGAATCCTTCCCAAGGAAAACCACAAATCCCTACTAAGGCAGTTACTTGACTTATCATATCAAAATGGGGCAATACCTCACCCTCCATTCCACTCAAACTCAGGGAGATTTTTTTTTTTAGCAGCCCCAAAATACCCTCATCTTTCATCCCGTTCATATACTACACTCATGTAGCCATACCAGACCAATTTCCAAACCATTATTCTAACTTTACACCCTGTCACAATCCCACTCGAGATGGGGCAATCTTCACCTTTCATGGATTGGGGAAACCTTGTAGACCGGGGCATCATATCCCTCGGCCCGAAAGAATCCTTCTGCCTCCCATTCCATTCATTCCTAGCCACGCGTCACCCCAATACCAGCGTATTTCCCAATCCTTCAATCAGTCTATATCCTTAGTTGTCATTGTCCTCCCTAGACAAAGGCAGACTGTTTCACTCCCTACTATTTGAAATCAAAATTGTGGCAGTCAAACATTTTTACCTTGGGGCAAGCTTATCTCTCATAAGCTTGAGCCAATAAACCTTATCCCCCACTCCACTCATGTGTCACACTTGACTATACCCTACATTTCTTGAACCCTGAGTCAACTAGCACATTCATTTGCATTCGCACTGTTTTTCATATTTATTAAATGCTTTTAAGAGAGAGACACACAATAATGATATTCCCTCTAAGTTAACATCTTAGACTTGAAAGCTTAGCCATCATGGGTCATCATAACCAAATGAGAACTCATCTGCAAATACACATCTCGATCTCTAGAAAGGGCACTAATACATTGCTGCAAGCCACACTTTTCAAGATGACAATCTTGAGCTTACCAGAGTTCAAGTCCAAGCCATCAAAAATCTTTCTTCCAAGGAACGATCAATTCAAAATGTTCAGCTCTCTGTTTTCAACATCAAAAGTGTCGTTTGACATCAAACATTTTTGCATCCTTACAAAAACAAAAAAAGTGTTGTTACCAACAAATCATGTATTATACATGTCCTCATTATTCTAGAATTAAACCATGCATCCGATCATACCCATCACAACTCTTTCATACAAGTATTGTACATGCATTCACATTCCACTTGTTTTGCCTACACAATTTTGCTTCTTGTGCATTACACATTGCGTATGCGGGCATGCATAGCCACGCATAACATGTATCGCGTCAATAAAAATGCCAAATGTCGGTCGCATCATTACCAAAAGTCTGTCTACATCCCAGTCAATCACATCAATGCACCATGTATTTAGGCACCATAGCATTTGCATCAAAATATTACGTATCCATCACATTCACATTCTCATTTCATGCATTCATCAAATACCAAAAAGGCAATAAAGCGAAGAGACAGAAAAAGACAAAAAAAAAACCTCCCACATCCCAACAAACATCCAGTCATTGCATCATACAATATCAAGTCATGCGGCTACCACAACCCTTCATCTAAGCATTACGTGTGCACATTCATTCATTCATTCATTCATTCATTCATTTATGCATGAGAAAAAAAAAGAGAAAACCAAAAAGGCAAAAATCATCCACATTGCACCCGTTACCCCCACCGAAGCATAAATCATTCCATCATACACAACTTATCAATTTCTATTTCCGACCAACTTCAACATCCATCATTCACGGGCCTTTTGTAGTCCACTTACTTTCGCATTGCACATTCATCACATTGCATACCTATAACACTTTTTTGCTTCGATAGACGTGCCAAGTGCCGATCTCATAGTTACCAAAAAACTTTCTACATCACCAATCATATCATTTGCTATGCATTCCTGTGCTTCCTTTATTCACCATAGCATTTGCATCAAAGAATTACATTTGCATCATATTCACATTCGCATTGCATGCATCAAGAAAAGAAGCAAAAAAATAAGAAAAAGAAAAATCCATCCATTACATTCATCATCACACCAAAAATTAATCACTACAGTCACATTCTCATCTCATACACCGTTGTCAACTTTCTCATTCCATCAGGTTCAACACCCATGGTATACCTATTTCATTCATCATCCCCCAGATACCAATCATTGCACGTCCATCACATTACACGCATGACATTGTTCGCTTCGATAGATGTCCAAGTGCCGGTCTCATTGTTGCCCCCAAAAAAAGAATTTTTTTTACATTACTAATCATATCTTTGTACCATGCATGGCATTCGCGTCAAAGCATTACATTTGCATCCTATTCACACTTTGCATTTCATACACTCATATACCAAGAAAAAAAGAGAAAAGCAAAAAAGACAAAAAGAGAAAAATTGCTCATTCCATTACATTCATCATTCCACCAAAATCAATCAGCACGACCACATTCTTACTTTATCTGCATTCACACACGTTGTTCGTCAACCTCCATGTCCCATCAACTTCAACTCACATCATCTGCCACATTTCATTCACCCCATCGAACACTTACCATTTCACATACCTATATTGCACGCATACATCATTCAATGCATTTTTAGACATACCAAATATAGATAGCTTTTCCCTTCTCAGGTAAATGCATTCATTAGGTGTGTTCTAGGCAAGTACGCCATCTGTCAATCCCAATATTTTGTTCCCCCAAAGTCAGCACTCCAAATGCTAGTCTCATATCACAATTCAGAATCTCAGTACCCCTCCAGACCCCCATCGGTTCCTCAGAGCCCAAGCGCTCCTTCAGACCAACAATGGTCCTTCAATCCAGATCGCACGTCGCGTTATCGAGCAACCGACGGATCATCCGGCCCCAGGCCCTTCAGACTAGCTGTGTCCGCCTAAAAAACACAGTGCATGTCCTTCGAGGTTTGCAAATCAGGTCAACGACCCGACCTTGCCACCCAAGGCCGCTCGAAAAAGGCCATCCCCCAAGCAGACCGTTTTACTAGTACCGTTGCTAGTTTGCGCTCCTTCAGACCCATTGGTCCATCAGGCTTAGGCATGCCCTTCAGACCCCGTTGGTCCTTCAGTTTAACTCCAGTCAATGCGCCAAGCATCGATTGCGAGTTTGACCATCAGAGCCCCAAGTGCTCCTTCAGATCCCCAGCGATCCTTCTTTACTTTCGTTCTATATCAACCAATCATTTTTCAATAATTTCTAAAAAAGGGATGAACTTGACAAAATTAGTGCATTTTTATCTTTATTTCTATTTTACTCGAGAAACCTGAAAAACCCTCCATATTTCCTAGTAAAATATAAATAAAGAGGGGCAGCTGTCATACCCTAATTTTGTCCGGCTAATCGAAAAAAATCAAAAAATTTATTCTCATTGTATCACGTATCGTTTTAAGCGCGTGTCTCTGGCACTCTCGTGCAACGATTGTTTGATGCTCGTTTTATTTCGCTTTTGTTATTTAGTTAGCTATCATTATTGGTACAAAAAAGAATACAAACACATAATTGAAAAGAGAATAAACCGATAAAGCTGAATGGCCAAAAGTTTATTATATAATCAAGTCTTTTTTACACATAAACAAAAAAAGCAAAAAGATGTAAATAGTACAAAATTAAAATACAAAATTCAAAAAATTCAAAAAAAAAAAAAAGAGAATGGGGCGCAGCTGATGCAGGCTGCCCAGCTAGGGTTTTTTCCTTGATGCTGTCCTTCCCTCTCAGCCAGCTGGTCCTTTGTCCTTTTTTTCCTCAGCCAGCTCATCCTTTGTCCTTTTTTACTCAGCCAACTGCTGCCTGTCCTTTGATTCCTCACATCCATCACACCAATTCACCTATAAAAGCCCAGCAGTAATGAACAGTAAGGGGGGCAGAAACCAAGACCAAGAATTAAGAAATCAAAAAAGAGAAAGGCAAAGAAAAAAAAGGAGAGGAACCGTAAGCTCCTGCCTTCATGTGGTGGTCACCACCGTGACCACCCAAAAACCACTCACCTCACGGCCACCATACATCACCCCCTCTCCATGAACCACCACCTACAACCCAAACCGTAAGCCACCCCAAACTACCACCACTCAACGACCACCCAACCGTGAACCCTCCTAACGGTTACAGCCCAAACCGTAAGCCACCCCGTAACCACCAAACCGAACAACCACCCGAGACCACCATCACAAACGCAGCGCCACCGTCTTTATTTCCCTTCCTCAGTCGCTATCTCTCTCTCTCTCTCCACCGTAACCATCCCTCTCACCACTGTCCCTCTCTCCCTCTCAGCCTCGCCACCTCACCTCACTCCTTTCATAGTCACCACCACGCCCTAAAATCACCAACAGTCATCAGATCAGAGAAGCAGGGGAATAGAGAGATCCGAAACCGAAATGAAAGCAAAAAAGAGAAACTCACCGTTTGAGACGCCGATCACCGTAGACGGTGGCCGTTACCCGTCCACGCTGTTATTCTCGCGGTAGTCATCACTGTCTCGGTCCTTTCGCTTCCTCTCTTTTTCCATTTTTCCATAACAGTCGCGGTGAGGAGAGAAGAAAAAAAAATTAGTCTCAAGAGAGCAGAGTAAGATGTGGCGGAGGAGATAAAAAAACAAAAATCAATGTTGAGGGAGAATAGTGCGGCCGAGCTGAGAAAAGAGTGAGGATAGCGCTGTGGTTGTTAAGGAAAGGAAACAAATTAGGGGATTAGGAGGCGGAGCTTGGGTGAGGGGACGGTGAGAGCTTGGATGAGGGAGAGATGGAGAAGTGACGGTGAGCAGAGGGGAATGGTGGTAGTTCGGTGAAGAGAAGAAGAACAGGGCAAGGGTGAGAGGGATAGAATGCGGCGCCGAGGGAGTAAGGGTAGTTGAATTAGGGTTCCATTTTTTTTTCATTCACTTATATAATCTAGGTTTTTTTTTATCTATTTTCTTTTTACTCAGATTACAACTCACACCCCTTATTTTTGATAATACACGCCCTTCCGTACACAAGCCCAATCTGTAGGCCAGTTCCCAAAAACGCAAAAGATGAACTGGGTTGCTTCCGTTAGTCCCACCCCCTTTTTAAAATTATACAACCCCTGTTTCTAAACACACACCCCTTTTTTAATGATACAACCTCTGTTCATAAATGCACCACTCATTTTATTAATACAACCCCTCACTTAAGCCCAGTTCGCAAAACACGTGGAACTGGGTTGGTTAATGTTTACACCCCCAGTTAAAAAAATACAACCCCTGTCGCTATCCATTCCCCCTTTTTGTTTAACATAACACACATTAATTATACTTCCTTTTCTATTACGACTCACTTAGTTTTTTTTCTACCACATCACAATGCTTCCAAACTAGTGTTTTTCAAACAATTACCCAAAAAAGTGGTTTGTTACTAATGGTCACTCTGAGCCCTGCTTGTTTGATCGTTAGCAACAACTTTGGTTTTCAAACGGGCTAAGAGTGATGACCACTCTGAGTTCTTACTTGTTTGGTCATTACCAATACCTATTCCAATCTCAAAAAATAATTAAAAAACACCAACACACAAACATTTTCTACCCAAGAACTACGTGTGATTTGATTCTCTACCAGGAGATACGTAGGAGCTGAGGGCGGCCGACCTCTGTCAATTGCACTAATAAAAAACCTTTTTTTTCTCTTTAAATTCATTTCTCTCTTTTTTTCTCAAAAATTACAAAAAATAACTAATTGTTTATCGAGTCTTTTTTTTATTATTATTATAAGGGTAAAATCATTATTTTTGAATTAATAAATGTTTACACATTTAGTTAAAAGGTAACCTTCCTTAGGAAGGATGTCGTAGGGTGCTAATACCTTCCCTACGCATAAACGACTCCCGAGCCTAAAACTGGTCCGCAAGACCCCCTTATCCACTCAATAGGGATTTTCCAATGTTTGCCCTTAAACTAAAACTTTGGTGGCGGATTCCTTTCAAGAACTTCGAAGAATCCCTCCTTCCAATGTTTGCCCTTACTGCATAGTGCTGACTACCCCGTTGCGAAGGATTTGCTTTCATTGCCAGGCGCCCCTCTGCTGGGCGCTGCTTGCTCCTGCCAGGCGCCCTCATGGGCGTTGGTTGCTTCTGCCAGGCGCCCTCATGGGCGCCCTACTGGTCCTGCCAGGCGCCCTCATGGGCGCTGGTTGCTTCTGCCAGGCGCCCCCATGGCGCCCCTGCCTCTGCCAGGTGCCCTCATGGGCGCTGGTTGCTACCTTGCAGGCGCCCTCATGGGCGCCCTCCTTGCCAGGCGCCCTCTTGGGTGCCGACTTGTGTAGACTTGTGCTTGGCACTTTACTTTATTTTTTGCTGCTCATCTTGTCTCTTAGCCTGCTTTTCTTGCTTGGTGCCAAGGGGAATTGCTTTTCTTGTCCTTACCAATTACCTTGTTGACATTTCCACGAGTTTTACCGCTTCTAAATTACTACCAAGGTGATTTGGGCTGTCCTTCAGCTTAAATTTCTAGCTTTTTTGTGTTTGAGCACGTCTTGTTTTGTCGACGTCCCCCACCTCAGGGGAGGGGGTGTTCGGGCATGTCTTGTTTTATTGAAGTCCCCAACCTCAGGGGAGGGGGTTGTCTGCAAGTTTTGTTGGCGTCCTCCACCTCAGGGGAGGCGGTGTTCGAACATGTCTTGTTTTGTTGAACTCCCCAACCTCAGGGGAGGGGGTTGTCTGCAAGTTTTGTTGACGTCCCCCATCTCAGGGGAGGGGGTGTTCGGACATGTCTTGTTTTGTTGAAGTCCCCAACCTCAGGGGAGGGGGTTGTCTGCAATGTTCTGTACCGAGCATCTTTTTGGTCGGCTACTGTTGGTAGGTCTCTTGCTGCCCTGGCAGGAGGTCAGTGAGCGCCCGGGGGGGGCTACCTGCAAGCCACTCCGATGCTCAAGTCAGTATATCGAATATCTGAGTGAATGTACTAAGGATTAGAGATTGAACCTTTCTTAGGGCAAAGTTTGCCTGTATTTATAGGAAATCGTGCCATCTCGTGGATCGTTGGATGGGTAGAGTCGATCTTGACCGTTCAAGCATGTTGGGCTCGCATGAGGTGGATATGGGCTGAATCGGTTGGGCTGATCCATATCTCATCGCTAATCGCACCCCCTGGTATTGCTAATTGGACCTCTTGGTTGACTCCAGAACAACGGTCAACACAGTTATTAGGGAATCCCTGATTTCTCTCTTATTGTCTTGTAAGTGCCATAATAGTCATAATAACTATTTATTAGTATTAACTACACACTGTACTATAAATATAGCCCTTAGTGGCCAATAGAAAGGATCCGAGAATTCTCAATCATATTCTGTACACTATCAATCTCATGTTCGGTCGTTTCCTTCCCGGGAAATAGATCGTAACAGGTACCCTAAGAGCAGGGCACTATAATGCTCGTATCAGAGTACATATATGTATGGACAGTAACTATAGTGCTCGTCTCCATACTCTCTGGGCACCCATGCAAGTGCCTTCCCGCACCTGATACCCACCCTTTAACTTCTAGAAATAATAAATAACATAAAAATATCATAATTTAATTAAAAAAAAGATCGATTTTTTAAATGTAATTATTAAAATATTATCAATAATAATATTTATTAAAATAAAAACATCCACAATATTAGTAGTTAAATATATGTCCAATGGATTTATTTGTTTTAAATTGATTCTACTTAAAATTGTAATAATAGTAACTAGTAGTAAATAATATATATATATATATATGTATATATATATATATATATATATATATATATATATATATATATATATATATATATATATATATATAAACACATATACATTTTTGTGGATTGAGTACCATAGTGCTCGTACCCGAGCCCGCAAATATTTAGGCGGGTAAGTACCCGCCTCTCATAGGTAAATTTTGTGGTTGCCCAATGGATCTGGGTCAAATTGTCATCTCTAGTTTTCAATAAGCCGATGTTCGCTACTGTTGTATAGGAAATAAAAGCCAATGTCTGATATTGATGGAATCTAATACTTGAATACTACGTTTATACCTTTTTTTCCCTTCTGTCCTCTTTTTTTAATAAATTTCTTTTCGCTAGTAAAAATCATTAAACACGACTAAGCCCTCACAAAATATTTCAATCTAAGAAGGTTGAGGACACACTAGTGGATTATAGTCGGGGTCGGCTCAAGGGTGATGTTATTAAAGTCCTAATTTTAGGCCCAACAACGAGAAAAGATTTATAATTATTTTTTATAAAATAAAAAGACATGTATATTGACAAAACTCAAAAGAGTATAACTTAAAGATTTTTCACTTTTTTTAAGTTAGGCGACTAAGAGTCACCAAAATCTTATTAGAAAAGGAAAAAGAAACATAAAACAAGTGGAGGACAAAAACCAAAACCCAAGAAAAAAATAACAAAACAAAAATAAAAAAAAAGAAGCTAATGTTACATTTCTTATTCTTCTGCAGTTTATTCAGATGTGAACATTGACCATTGTGAACCAAATCTCAATTAAAATTTGCTTTAAGCTTCACTCATCATTGGAGATTTTTCAACTAGCCTTGATTAAGCACCAATCGGAGAACAATGACTTCAGTGTTCTACCTACCTTCCATAATCATCCTCATGACATAACTTCGATTGTGCAATTATAATATTAGAATCCGCAACCTTAAAAACAATTTTAATTCTTCATAGCCCAACAACCATGTAACTGCGAGCAAAATAAGATGTCTTACTCATTTAGTCGTCTTACCTCTTAAGTATTCCTTCATGTTGTAGAAAATGACCAACAATTCGCTACAAAATACTCCAACATAGCCCTTATCCAAGCATAAATATCAACCACACATCATAAAAAATGGGCATGTAAAGAAAAAACGGTTACAACTCTCACTAGGGGATCGATATTTTTTTAACATAATGCATCACTAAAAATATAAGAAAATAAAGCTTTAATATATTAAATTAATAAACTACACAATTCATAATTTCCATCTATGTACATGAGAGGAAGAGATCGATTGTGTGTAAAATTAGAGACTTGGGTGCAAATTATTTTTTAGGGTGTGCACTTGGGTGCAAAAGATGACAATGGCGGATACAAGTTCCAGATTTGGCATTGTCATTAGGTCACTTTGGGAGATGAGGAATGAGTGTATCTTTTCGGGCAAAGTTTCAGATTGGGATTTTGTCGTCCAGAGGACAAAGTCTGTCTCTTGGCATTGGTTTCTGGGTAGGTCTAGAGCATCCAGATGTGTGTACTATGAGTGACATGTGGCCCATGTTAATTTATTACCCGAAAATAGTCTTTTCCCTTGCTTCCCATCTTGTATATAAGTTAGGACACCCCTAGAATAGAGAGAAAATTTTGAAAAGACAAAAATATATTTGTCCTGAGAAATGGTTTAATTTTTATTTGAGATTATCGAAATTGATTTATTTTTTATTTGAATTCAATTAGTTAGTTTATTTAAGTTTCTTATTTTTTTGATAAAAAATATACATTATATAAAATAAATATTTGAATTAAACTAACTTGATTAGTTGAAATCATTATAATAATTAATTTAGTTATTTTTATGGTGAGCATAATTTTTTCGGACATTTCTTTCATTATTATATTATTTTAGTTTTAGTGAGCATCACATGTCTTAGTTATCAAAATTGATTCTTGGACATACAAAATCAATTCTACAATCAGAGAGAGAAAAAGAAATAGAGAAACAAACACTTGTGCTGCAGAAAAGATATTTAGCGTCGGTTAATTTGGATATTTAGCATCGGTTATCGCCCGACGTTAAATGTCGCGATGCTAAAAGTGAAACATTTAGCATCGGTTAAATAACCGATGCTAAATGTCACATTTAACATCGAGTGTTTAAATAGCCGATGCTAAATGTCCATTTCATCACTCTTTATGATGTCTGAAAATGACATTTAGCATCAGTTATTTGAAACAACCGATGCTAAATGTCCTGAAAATGACATTTAGCATCGGTTATTTGAAACAACCGATGCTGAATGTCCTGAAAAATGACATTTAGCATCGGTTATTTGAAACAACCGATGCTAAATGTCCTGGAAATGACTTTTAGCATCGGTTATTTGAAACAACCGATGCTAAATGTCTATTTTTTAAAAAAATAGACATTTAGCATCGGTTGTTTTAAACAACTGATGCTAAATGTCTAGGCGTCAATAAAAAAAGGGAACCCAAAAAACCAATATAATGCGGCAAAGACTATTTTACATTATGAAATATACCCAAAGGCAAAAAAGCATTCTTTCCAATACAGTCATATCCAAGACAGCATCTTAACTTCAATATGGATGATATATTCAAGAACTATCAGATGTTATCTCCATAGAGTGAAATACATGAAAAAATGACAAAATAAATAAATGCATAAAACAAAAGCTAGATGGATGATATATTCAAGTAGCGCCTGGCCAAAATGGCCTTGATGCTGTCAAAAACATAACTGGGAAGCTAATTAAACAGAAGAGTTTGCTACGTCATAAATAGAATTGGAAAAGAAAAGGCAAGCAATGTCATGAACAACTGACACTCTGCCAATGCATTTAACACAAGTGAAAGCTCTCCTGCAGGAACTGATCTCTTGATAAGTTTATTCCATGACTCATTCGTCTCTGTGATGACCTTAAGTGTGTAATCTTGTTTGCAACAAATAAGTTTAGACAGAATTAGTGGAGTCAAAATGAGGCCATGCTAACCTTAACACTAATCATGATAAAACTGCAGTAGATAAATGTCTTGCTTATATCTCTCGTTACTAATATACTTAACTGAAAAAGTAAAAGCTCTTCACAGAAACAAGCACCTGCATGAACAATGAAACTATATTAGAACTTGGACTTTCCATGAATATATAATAGTCTTCAAAACTTGTTTAAAATGGTTCAACCCTGTTTTAAATAAAAGTAAAACTTGTGTTAACAGGTGCCTTGTTTCAAAAATGTGTTCTGTTTTGCAATGAGGCATCAGTTTTACCATATGACTTTGATGCCTGCAAGAAGTATTCAAAGAGACAAACAGAGGATAGTTTTTAACACACAGAATAACTACTATTTCTCTCCCATTATCACAGGTTTCTTTCTTTAAATGTATGGGACAAGCACTCAAATGACGAAAAATCTTAAACCTAAGCGCATCAATAGCTGAAGGAACTGAAATAGAGATATGGCAATAATTAGTTAGTACTTAGTTTCACCTAGATCCTAAATGTAGAAACAGATTATGCTATTAATTGGTAGTAAAAAAAGTAGTAGTAAGTAGTAACACAAATAGAAAGACTCTATTCAATTTCATGGCTCCATCATCAATATAATAGCAAAACTACCAGTAAGAAATCAAATGAAAATGAGCTCAAAGGCTGAAAATGACGTGACCAAGTCTCCACTTAAATCAAGCTCAAAGGCTTCAACATGTGTGTGCGTGCAGTCAGACCAATTTGACCAAAGGAAGAGACGGGTGATGGAAGCACCTGATTCTGCAAGCTTGTTGCTGTGGTTCAGTGCTGAGGATGATGAATTGCAACTGAAATACTGTCATTACTTGCAAAAAGGAAATGACAGGATCCCTGTAAAAGAACCATATGGAAAAAATTACATTGAGAAACAATGTCTACAAAAACAAGAATCACACTACTCAGTAGTCATTAAAACCTCAACTATTAAAAAAGATTGACTTGCACATTTTCAAATTGTTAAAGTCAACTAAACAACCAAAAACTGTTAGTAATTGAATTCACGACCACCAAAACTGTTAGTAATTAAATTTCCACAAATTGAATAATGTCCTTTTTCCAATAGTGTGCAACATCATTTCAATTGAATTCAACTAAACAACCAAAACATAACGCTTAGAACTAAACAACCAAAACATAACGCTTAGAATACTGCACAAACATATAAGACCATCAAACATGCATTACGCCAAAACTACACACAAAAAAATAAATGAAGCAATTACTAGTTCAAGTGAAACTACTTGCCTGTGAGACGAAAACCATAACAAGTAGTACCGGAAGCCCAATTTCAACACATTTCGCGAGCTGCGATTTTCATTGGCAAATGACAAACATAGAGGGATTAAAAATATAAATCTATTTGGATTCAAACTTATAAAAACAATTGAATTGAACTTAAGCAAGAGATCACAAGGGTAGAACTCTCTAAATCTTCATTCTTTACCATTGGGAAACCTAATTGATAGAGACCAAGTCCAGTGAAAGTTATATATGGAACTACAGAAAGTGGGCTAAGGAGCCTGTGAATGAAGCAGTTAAAAAATAAGATAACAAGTCAGAGAGCTATTATACGAGTCGATCAGAAGCAAAAAAGTATAGTTTTTTAACCCGACAACATTCCTCCAAAAACCAAAAAATCCAACAGCAATCTGGAAACTTGCACTTATGATCAAGGCACCTTGAATCCCTCTCATGGTCATAACAAACCTCTAGGAAAGTCAAACAAACATATAGTCCAAGTCAGCAAAACACTAACAGAGTGAAACATTTTCCATTTATAACATGTAGGGAAAAAAGGAGAAACAGCATAAATAGTCTCATTAACCTTATAAGGATCTGTAAATGATTTATATCTGTGGGACTCGACAATAGAAATTATGGGTATTATGTAGCTATATGAACCAACAACTACAGTTGGCAATCTGGTTCCGAACAAAGACTGAAGAAATGTGTTTAGTCCAGAAACAAATAAAAGGGAATATTAAGCAACCTCACTTCAGTCAACTCCTTCTGCAAATCAGTAATTGCAGTTTATTTCTCTTGAACAGAAGCTTTCAGAGCTCTGGATTCAGCTATTTCCACAACAAGCTGCTCAGATATACGGGACTGAGCTTTATAGCATTGCTGAAGCTCCACTTCTAGACTGTCTGCCTTCTCTTTCCATTCAGAGCCCTTCAAGAATGCAAATACAACATTTAACTCAACAAAACATTTCAAGATTTAGATATATACACACCGTGATCCAAAGACAAGAAACTAACGATAAGCAGCAATTGCATCCACAAATGTTAAGACACTTGCCCAATTGCAACTTAAACAAGAAACAACAAAACCACTGGAGATTGATAAATGTGTTTAAAGCATTATTCTATTACAATAAAAGATTCAATGATATTTCTAATTAATTAGGGATTGCAAGTAAGGGTTTCATAAAATTCAAAGCTAGAAACCCAATGTGATTAATTTGACAACATACCCTAAAACAAAACACGAGTATATGACAGAAAGAGGACCTGTGAAAATATAGGTTTAGAAAGAGCAGCAAAAGCTAGAGCATGAGCTCCTTCTTCATTCAAATGCCGCTTCGTAGAGCCCTCAAAGCCCGTTTGATAGCTTCATTTGCAATTTCTTCCTCTGATTTGCAAGGATTCGCCATGTACTAGAAAGCAATTAAATCATCAAATCGCCAACGTCATCTGCTTCATTAGTTTGGAATTTTGGTATTTGTTGCTAACGATTCTTCCTACTTTGACTTTTCCACCACCCAATAAATCTATAATCTGTATGCAACGGCGACGGCGACAGCGAGCAAGACACAACGACGGCGAGCAACTTAGGGTTTTGAAAATTTCTCTGCACTGAAGGCGATGGCGAGCAGGGCGACAACGAATGAGCAACGGCGACGGCGAGCAAATAACTTATGGTTCAGAGAGGGAGAAACAACGACAGCGGGTAAATTTCTATTTAGCGTTCTTCTCCCTTCTTTTTAAGTTCAGCGAGCAACAACTTAGGGTTCAGAGAGGGAGGAACACAGAGCTTAGTGAGACAAAGAGGAATAGGAATCTTCAGAGAGGGAGGAACACAAAGCTTGATGAGGAAGAGGATTCTTCAGAGAGGGAGAAAGTTTAGAGAGAGAGAGAGAAGAGATCGTTCAAAGAGTGAGAGAAGAGATCGTCCAGAACGCGAGATATGCGATGGAAAACTTGAAAAAAAATGGACTTTTAGCATCGGGTGTTAAAACACCCGATGCTAAATGTGTCTGAGACAGACATTTAACATCGGTTGTTTAAATAACCGATGCTAAATGTCTGACGCAAATACTTTTAACATCGGTTGTTTAAACAACCGATGCTAAATGTAGGCGCGAAAACTAAAAACTTCCATTTAATTGCAAAATTGCCACCGCGCCTACCTTTAGCATCGGTTGTTCAGATAACCGATGCTAAATAGTGCTTTTTAATGTCAATTTTCCACTAGTGAAAGTAATACAATATATGTGGGTGACATAATAAAATGGGTGAGATAGAGAAAAAGTGAAGTGCTGAATAGGTGTTGAAGATATTGAAGTGTCCAAAAATCGGGGTTAGTCAGTTATTATCTGATATAAAAAAATCTCTCCAAATGAGCAATACTTTTTCAATCTTGCGTGAAGAAGTATATGTAGGAACCAACCTTTTGGACTCTAACCTTCATTTTTAATGGTTCCAAATGAAAGAAATAATGTCTCTCTTTGCAATCTTTCTCGGCTCTCCATCTCTATATGCCATATTTTCATATTTACCAACTAAGCCGATGGGTAGTCTTTCTTGAAGAAGCTGCCAAGACATAACCAAAATCTTATAAATAAGGGACCAAACACTTACATAATAACATAGTTATCATACCCGGGGTGACCCGTCAGTTTGACCTATCCGACTGTGACCCAATCACATAGTAGGCTTGAGTCACTTAACAGACTAGTTACGCCGTTGACACAAACCAACCTGTATGACGTGTCGGGTTAGCATCAACCCAGTGACCCGTGACCCGAGACGGGTCTTGCGCATTTTTAAAAAACTAAAAAATGGGTTAGTGAATTATGTTAATATTGTGTTGGGATTTTTAAGGTATGGTAAAAAAAATTGATGACTTTATGATGTATGAATTTATACATGTCATGCGTTTTTATTATTTTGTGATAGTGTTCGGGTCATGCGTCCAACCAATGACTCGTCGGTCCGACCATCGACCCATTGACCTAACCAGCTCGGGTTTAATAACTGCACAAGAGAGAGAAGGTCTTCTTTTGCTCGAGATTCACATGTTCCAACCTCCAATAGACAAATAATGTACTCTCCAAACTGATAATCTTTTTTGTCATCAATTCCACCACTGAAGAAGATGCAACCTCGGTCTATTTTCACGCTTGTATGAAGTTTCAAGGTAGAAGATATTTTGTGTCTGCACTGTTGGTGGAGGATAGGCGGGTACATGGGTTGCTGTTGTAAAGCGAGAAGTAGTTAGATATTTTGCCAATCATTTCTCATATCATGATCATTGATCAGGAACACCCAACTTTTAGATGGAGTGCATTTTTCTCAAGAGGCTTCTTCAGATAGTGGTGCTCTGGTCGCCCCATTCTCTATGCATGGAAATTGAGCAAGTTGTCCGTGTGCTGGGAATAAGAGCTCAGACCCAGAGAATTTTAACCTATCATTCCTTAAATGTTTGGCTATCTTGAAAGGGAAAGCGAGGAGCTTCTTCAAGGAATTCTATACCAATGCTAATCTTCCTTAGGAGTTTGCTTTACAACGGTCGCAAAGCTGGACTGCCCAATGTTACGTGGAAACTCTAGACCTCTTTAACTATTTGGATGCCTCTATAAGTTGGTGCCAAAGGTACTTGATTTTAATTTAGGGAGAGTAATGGATGGGATAGTGGTACAAAACTATCAGTCAGCTTTTGTCCAAGGTATACACACTTAGTTAATGGGGTAGTTATAGTTAACGAGGTTGTGAACTAAGCAAAGAAAGGTTGCGGAAAACGTATGATCTTTAAAGTTGGTTTCCTGAAAGCATATGATTCAGTAGATTGGGGGTAGTTGGAGTATATGTTGGGGGGTTTGACTTTTGCGATAAGAGGATGACTTGGATACGAGCATGTTATTTATTGTGAGTCTCTTGATTTTAGATGTTATTTACAATTTAAATAAAGTAGTATGAGTTTTTGGTGATTCATTTGATAAGAGTATAATTAATGGTCCAATTTTTTGTGATTCATTTGATAAAAGTATATGATGGAGAATGAGATAGAAGTTTCTAGAAATAAAGGGTATTATGGAACCTTCAAGATACACTACTAAATAAGATATAATTAAGAACTAGTCAAATATTAAGTTTTCTAGATCTTTCTAGTCATAGGAACTAGCTAGAGTATTCATATCTCTAGATTTTTCTTTTGTAATCAATGCTTCTAGATCTTTCTAGTTTGTAATGTAAAGCCCTACAAGAGTAGTATAAATATGGCTCATCACCATGCATTTTGAAATCCAAGCAATGATCAAGCAATAACAAGTTCTCTTGAGAAATTAGAGAATTTCTCTCCTTTTCCACCATTCCTCTTGTCCCTGAGCCAGATTTGGTATCAGAGCAGGTTACGATATCCCAGAGTTGAGTTTGAGCGAAGAAATCAACGAAAAGTGAGTTTTCAAGTGAGCAAGGAGTTGCTTTCCCGAAACTTCACTTTGCGGCCATTTGTTCGCAAACTAACACCGCCAACAAAACCTTCAAGCACCGCCACAATATTTACCAAAAAGATCATCAACCACCTGTTAGCCTGTATTTTCGACAGGCTAAATTAAATGCAATCAATGAAGCTTAAACTTATGATTTTGAAGAAGAGGTATTTCGACAGGAGAAAGTGAGTTTGGTAGCAGATCAAACATAAAGAGGCGCTGTCGAAGAAGCATAGCAACGACGCCACTGAGGAGTACGAAAGTAACGTGGTCGAAGCAGGTGGCAGTTACACTGTTGAAGTCCTCAGCAGTTACCATTTTTTGAATTCATTAAGCTGTTATTCTTTTCCCTTCTATTATAAATATTAGTTGTCTGAAGGGAAAAAAGGGTCGCAATTCATTTACATAATTCTAAAACACTCAAACTTCCGCATACAGAGAAAATGAGTCAACAAAAAAAAATGTATGAATCTGCGTTCCACTCTTTATAAATTAATGCAATTTTACTTCTGTTTCTTTAAGATTTCTGCACATTTATTGCTTGTTCTCTTCACATTCATCTCTTCTTTATCCGCTTTCCCCGTCAATTCGACAGTTATTCTTAATGCGGTCAAATTAAACCATAAGAACACTAACAATTTCTGGAAAACTTTAAACACAAATGTTCTGGGATTTTCTAGTTGATCCTGCAAGCAACACTTATGTATAACTAGCGGTGTTTACCAAAAACCACGGTAAACAAATTGGCACTCCCAGTGGGACATTTGTGCTAAATTTTTTGAAGTTTGTTGAAATTTTTTGGGTTTGTTATCAAACTCAACGTGTAATTCATACTTTGCATGCGTTTAAGGAGTGGTAGACGTCTTCCAGAGATGCCTCGCTCTAATGCAACCAACCCTCCTGCATCTAATGCACAAATCTTACACAATCAAGCGTCAGTTAGTGATACTAACGCTGCAAATGTCGTAGGAGTAACCGTTCCTATGCCTTCTTCGACAACTATAGGAGTAACTACCGTAACCGCTCCTGTACTCAACCCTGTGTCTATGATGACTACTCCAGCGTTGACACATAATATGGCTAATCCAACAATTGGAAGCCTTCCATTTAATCTGCCTACGAATAGTCGAAGTTACCCATACGGCATGCCAACTGCCTTAATGGCAGGCCTTCAGACAAGTACGATTGCTCAGGCAGATAACGTAGTCTCAGGGTTTTCGCCTTTGCACAGTTCGCCAGAGAGCTTTTATAGTCGAAATCCCCACCCTTCACTGACCACATCGTCTTTGTTGGCATTAAGACAACAAATGGACGATAGTAACCATGACATGGTTAATATGTTAACACAATAGATTGGTACTATGTTTAACCCTTTAATACAAAACACATATCATAGTTACCAAATGTTGGCAACACAAATGGGAAGGATTGCTGATTTCTTTGGCACTACGCCAATGTATAACCAGCAAATGCCTCAAATTCAGAATGCTAGGCCTGTCGAAATCCCTATAGAAAGGCCTAACACTGTAACTCCCATCAATCTAGGGCAACAACTTGTCGTCGAAGAGCCCATTCCTGATGTTGTACTAGTCCAGGGGAACCAAGATGCTGATGAAGTGGTTAGACAAGTTCACCAAAATAATTTTGGAATCCAAAATAACTTAGCCAATCTTGTCGAAACTATTCTAGCACAGAATGGTCTTAATCTAGGCCTACACAGGCCTAACTATGTATCACCTTTGTCGGAATATGTTCTGCAAACAGAATTGCCTAGGGGGTGGAAGATCCCTAAATTCACAAAATTCGTTGGAGAAACTAGCGAATCTACTGTCGAACACATTGCCCGTTATTTAACTGAGGCTGGTGATATAACACAAAATGAGAACTTAAAAATGAAATATTTTCCAAGTTCACTAACCAAAAATGCTTTTACATGGTTCACTACTTTACCCCACATTCCATGTTTAATTGGAACCAGTTAGAAAAGGCATTCCATGAACAATTCTAAATGGGACAATCGAAGATTAGTCTTAAAGAGTTGACTAGTGTTCGACGCAGAATGCCAGAGTCAATTGACGATTATCTCAATATATTCAGACTACTCAAGGCAATGTGCTTTACTCAAGTGCCTGAACATGAGTTAGTCGAAATGGCCGCTGGTGGCCTCGACTACTCTATTAGAAAGAAATTAGATACTCTACACTTAAGAGATATGGCACAATTGGCTGATAGATTTCGACAAGTCGAAAGACTTAAGGATGAAAAGGCCAGAACCAGTTGGTTCGAGAAAAAAGGAACGGTTGCATATGTCAATGCTAATGACAGTGACCAAGAATTCGACATATCATATGAAGATGTCGAAGAAGAGGTCAATGTTGCAGAATTAAAACTTGGGCCTCCATATACTTGTAAATTGTTGAAGCCTTCTGATGGGAAAAATCCTGTCGAACCAAAAAATGATAAATTTATTGCAAAAACTTATACCTTTGATGTCACAAAATGTGACCAACTATTTGATCTTTTAGTTACTGATGGTCAGATTTTAGTGCCTAAGGGCCTAAAAGTGCCACCATTAGAACAACAAAAGAAAAGATGTTACTGCAAATATCATAATATTTTAGGCCATAACACATCTCGTTGTGTTCTTTTCAGGGATTTGGTCCAAAAAGCACTGAATGAAGGCAGGCTGAGTTTTGGTGAGAAGTCGAAGCCTCAGATGAAGATAGATACTGATCCTCTCCCTGTGGTGGATGCCATGTACGCTGAGCCAGTCGACATAAATGTTGTCGAAGCTACTGAGGTCATTGCTGCAGATTTTGTGGCGAAAGGGGCTACGATGAGCTCAGAGATCAACACTAAAATGGTCACTAAAGACCAGTACAATGAGAAGATACAAGTGGTTTATCCTAATGCTGAGGAAGAATTAATAGACTTCCTGAACCGTTGCAAAATCAACAACACAGAGGTTATGCTGTGCCCAAGGTGCAGTTCTGTGTTCGACAAGGAGGCTGCCAAAAGCCTTGAGGGTTTCAAACCTCAGTCAAAGACGAAAAGCAAATGGGTCGAAAACAGGCCTAAATTCAGCTTCAACCCAAGAGGTGTACCATACAAGGTCACGCCTTCGACCCAGAAGGCTCAAATCAAAACATTTGTGCCATCATCTAGGTCACCTGTCGGAAAATGGGTATATTCTGGTGGAAAGGATGCGGGACATTACTCAACCATGGCGAAAGGAAGCACAAGTGCCATGAATCAAAATAAGGCTCCTGAATCAAAGAGGTATGCCTACAATAATAACTACAAAGGGAAGAACCCTATGACTAGGACTCAATGGCGTAGGTATCAACGCCAGATGAAGGCTGCTGCTGCAGAGAAGGGCAGAAGCTCAAACCCAAACAAGGGTAAATAGTTAACCTTTCTTGTCGAAGTGCCCAGGAGGTCTGCCACTGAGAGGATATTCCCTCCACTCTCAGTTATTAAAAAAGGCCTTGACTCAAAAGAAGGCCTCAATCTAGAGGATGACGAAATGGAATCTGAGTTTTCAGATTCAGAACCTGATTTCGACATGATATGCGTCGTCTCAATTATCCCAATTGAGTACGATATTGTGTCGGAGGTAAATGAAGTCGAAGAAGACTTCAATGAAGATATGGCTATGCACAAGCCAAGATGTTACTATGTTTTAAATAATGGCTGCATTGAAGAACAAAGTGCCATGTTTGAGAGGCCTGATGGTGGGATGAAGTACCACCTCAAACCCTTATTTATTCAGGCAAAAGCCAACAATGTTGGGGTAAACAAGGTCCTGGTCGATGGTGGTGCGACAGTGAATCTAATGCCACAACACACGCTTACAAAAATTGGCAAATCAGATACTGATTTAAGGCCACATAACGTAGTGCTTATAAACTACGAAGGAAAAACTGGCCACTCACTTGGGGCCATTGAAGTCGAACTGGTAGTGGGCAGTGTTAAGAGGTTAGCCTTGTTAATGGTAATCCCAACTAAAGCAAACTTCAATTTGTTGCTTGGCAGGGAGTGGATCCAAGGAGTAGGCGCAGTGCCTTCGACCCTCCACTAAAGGCTTTCCATCTGGAGAGAAGATAGACTAGTTGAAAACGTCGAAGGTGATCAAAGCTATTTCTTAGCAGAGGTAGATCACATAACAAAGAAGACGTTCGATAAACAATTGGCAAACATTGCACCATGTACGCCATCAACAAGTGGATACACACCACAAGATAATGTGTTCTCTTCACTTGACCTTCACCCAAACCATGGATTCATTTGGGAGAGGGAGGTCATTGGGGAAGAAAACCACTCAAAAGGCTTCTGCAAGCCTACAGGGTGGGATGGTCCCTAAACAGCTATGATGTCTGAGCCTAGTGCTTGGGATCGAATCACGGCCTATGTGGCCGAGAACAAACAAAATGCGGCTTTGGAAGCCGAAATACAACAAAAAATGGTTAACGAAACCAGTGGAATCAAAGATAAAGATAATATGGTCGAAGGCCAAAGGCTCGATTGTATCTATGATGACGAGCCTTTAGGTTTTGAAAAGGACCCAATGGGTTCGACCAAGAAAATTCAAGCTCAAGATCCCCTGGAGGAAGTCGACTTAGGAGATGGCTCCATAAAGAGGCCAACATTTATAAGTGCTAAGATTGACAAAGGTTTGAGAGATCGAACCATAGAGCTCTTGAAGGAATACAAGGATTGCTTCGCCTGGGATTACAATGAAATGCCTGGATTGAGTCGAGAAGTGGGGGAGTTAAAACTGCCAATTCGACCAGATAGGAAGCCAGTGAAGCAAACTCCAAGAAGATTTGCACCGCAGATTCTGTCGAAGATCAGAAGCAGAAAAAAAATGAAATGAATAGGCGAAATTCCTTTTATAGCTGTTTTGAAAAAAGAGAAAAAAACGTGGGGTAATCATGACAGTTGTGGGAAAACGTGGGATCATGGAAATCTCAACAGTTCCATGCGTACACGTGGCGCAATATCTCTGGAAAGTAGCGCCAGAAAGGTACTTTTTCGAAAAAAATGTCTCTTCACTCCTGAACCGGGATATCAATGATGTCATAAGATTTGGTACGGAGTAGTTGAACGATGCTTCAAAAAACGTCATTTTCTATCTTCGTTTAAAAACTCAGTCGAAAAAGCCTTTTTTGGGGCATATAACTTTATTTTATATACAAGAGACTGTCAATGCCCAACTGATAACTCTATTTTATATAAAGTTATTTACGCATCTAAACCTAAATAATTGCTCAGTTCTAAGTAAAAATATATAGTAAATAAAGTTTTATAAATAAAATAACAACATTCAAAGTTAAAAGAGGGTTATGCATATAACTTAGCATCTTGCATATATTTTGGTATTTTTGATGTGTTTGTTCAATGCACCTGCATGTGTTGCCCCTGCATTAGAAACTCAACAATGCACCTACACTAGATGCACCTGCACTCAAAACAGACTACTATGCTTGAAGAAATCCTAGAACATCAAGATGCTCAAGCACTTAGCTGATGATGTCATGCTTAGTCATGAAGGCACATGCAAGTCACAAATTTCGGCGCCTACCATAAAAGATAGCTTTGAAGAGTCATTCACCTAGGGACACTTGGCCATCCATTAGAGGACCTCCCTTCTTGGTTGAGTGGAGGATTTGCATTACTTTTTGGGCTGAAGTGACAAAAGGCAACCCTAACTTTGTTATCAAGCAAACCCTCTTGTGAAGGAAAGCCCCACTTGAAGCCTATATAAAGACCTCTATCTCTCACTTGAAAAAACCCACTCATTCCGTACTCTAATATATATAGTTTTAAATTTAATTTTTCATTCTCTTGTAAGAAGGCAAGAGAGGAATTGACAACTTCTTTCTTTACTTCCACATAATTGAGTAGTGCTAGCTGAATGCAGTGGAGTGGATGCACATGCGTTGCTTGGCAATTTCATTCAAAGGGAACTCCAACCGTGTAACTTCTACCTTGTTGTTTTCCTTTCGAGATTTCAATTATATGAACATGAGTTATTCAGTTTATATATGCCTTGTGATGTCTAGCAGGAACTACACTCTTTTAGTTGGGATGTTCTAACCTTATAATTGCTGCCAAGTGGCTTCAGTCTCAAGAGGGGGGGTGAATTGAGATTTAAAAACTTTTGAAAACTTTTTCCCCTTTTCAATGACTTAGATTAATTTTCGCGCAGGTTAAGTGGAAGCGAAGGAATTAGAAAATAAAGCGATAAAGAACACAACAGATTTATCCTGGTTCGGTCACCTCCCAATGACCTACGTCCAGTCCTCACACCCTTGTGAGATTTTCCACTAACACAACAAGGCTTACGGGTGCCTTGGAAACCTTTACAGACTCAGGCACTCTTCACCTAGGATACCCCACCTATTGAAGAGCCCTCAAATCTAACCACAATACAACAAGAGATACCCCACCCTTGTTACAACAAGCTGCCCCAGAAAGATACCCCACTTCCTAGTACAAACAGCTACCGTAGAAAGATACCCCACTCCCTAGTACAAATCACAACAAATAAACAATTACAAAAGTAAAGACCAAAATACCTCTAATGTAGGCAGATATTACAACTTGAAGATTCCAACCCCGACTAACTCTTGCGAGAGATCAGCTCTGACGGACCAACGGTGCGTCAAGAGCAGAAATGAAAGTGTAAAGAGTTTTTCTAAATTATGCTTTGAATCATGAAAATGGGTTGTGAGAAATGAAGAGTATGAAGCCTCTATTTATAGGCTATGAGAAAAATATTACCGTTGAAACAATTTTGGAAATGATACAATCGATTGTTTGCCTGAATAAACTAAAAGTGAGAATCGATTTCATGCCTAAGTAGATCTAGGATGAGAAATCGATTATGTGTTTGTTTGAAATAAGATGTCAATCGATTTATTGCTTAAGAGCGGGAAGGAAATCGATTTTATTCTTGAGTATATTAAAGGAAGAATCGATTCTTTGCCTGATTAAAGTGTAGGAGTAAAATCGATTATATCTTGTTTGAGAATAAGATGCAAATTGATTTTATGCTTTATTATACTATAGGGAAAATCGATTATGCACTTTAAATTGAAGTAGGAAATCGATTTTGATGTTTAGATAAAAATGATGTGAATCGATTTTATGGTTTTCTAAAAACGCTTTTTATGTTTACGTGTGCATGCATGCATTTTGAAAAGCTAGTGAAGATGTGAGACTTTGAGAGATGAGCTGACCCTCGGAAGAGCTTACACTTTTTCCTAAGACAATCCCCAAACCCTAAGGACTACCCTTATTTCTTGAGACATGATTCTTCAGTCTTGATTGTCTTGGATTGTGACTTTGATATTTTGTCACTTTCATCAACTTTGACCATCAACTATGGCTTTGTCTTTTTCATCATCAAAACCTGACCTGCAATATAAGTTATCTGCAGTACAAGATATCCACAATAATGATCTTTTAAGTAAGTTATTGTGATCATATGTGATGTGTGCATTTTAGTTCTTGTTTTATGCTTCTTTCAATACTTATTTTGAGATTGATCGCTTAGAATAAGTAGAGCTATAAATACAGACATGGTTTATACTTAGAACTCAAGAACTAATATGGGTAAGTGTTTTAATTAAGGAAACTTTGTTAAAACAATGCTAAAACCTAGACATAGGTTAGCATAGTCCATAGGGTGATACTGTGAGTACTTAAAATACATGAGTGAACTTATTTAGCAACTTAGACATAAGAGCTTGTAATGAAACTCTGAAGACAGTGACTGAAAAGAACATTTCTAATGCAATAGCATTAAGTGCACCGGCATCATATATAACACAATACTATTGAAAGTAACTTATCTGGTAAAGAGCATCTCAACTATCATTCTCATTTGACTATATTCTCCATTTATTTACTTTGTTTACCTTCTGTCTCCACACCATCAATATTGTTTGTTACTTGGTTACTTAATACTAAGTTCTCTATCAATTTAAACCTTAAGAATTAATCCAATCCCTGTGGGAACGATACTCTACTTTCACTTTATTACTTGTTGTCGACTGTGTATACTTGCACATCACCTTTTCGTACACCACCAACAAGCCTTATTGGAAGCAAGACGAAGAAGATTTGAAGATGATGGCTCCGATAGTGACTCTTCATCATCTAGAAGCAGTCGCTCACATAGACGTCAATTTCGGATGAATGATATCAAAGTAGAAATTCCAGATTTTGATGGGAAGCTACAACCCGATGAGTTTGTGGATTGGCTACAAACCGTTGGACGTGTATTTGAGTATAAGGAGGTTCCCGAGGAGCAAAAGGTAAAGATTGTTGCTATTAAGGTAAAGAAACACACTTCAATTTGGTGGGAAAATCTTAAAAGGAAACGAGAGCGTGAAGGGAAAAGCAAGATCAAGACATGGGAGAAGATGCGTCGAGAACTAACCCGTAAGTTTTTACCTCCTCACTATTGTCAAGACAATTTTATTTAATTACAAAATCTTCGTCAAAAATCTTTGTCGGTAGAAGAATACACTAGAGAATTTGAGAAGTTAATGATGAAATGTGACATCCAAGAAAAGGAAGAGCAAATGATTGCTCGATACCTTGGGGGGCTAAACACTAAAATTGCACACCTAGTCCAACTTCAACAATATTGGTGCTTGGATGAGGTTATCCGTCTAACCATTCGATTTGAGAAACAGTTACCTAAAAAATCTTCATATCAACCTCTCTCCTCCACCAAAAATTATGTCCACCATAACAAACCTTCAACCCAAGAACCTAGTTCCTCAATCAAACCCCAACCAAAGACAACCAAAGAGAACAATTCCAAGACAACCAAATGCTTCAAATGCCAAGGGTTTGGACATATTGCTTCTGATTGTCCAAATCGTAAAACCATCACCATCATTAAGGGGGAGATACACGAAGCTTCTGAAGAAGAAGATATTCATGAAGCATTGGAAGAAGAGGTGATGGGTGACCAATATATGACTAAGAGCTTGTTCCTGTCGATTATGGTGAATCACTGGTAGTTAGAAGAAGCTTACACACAGCCAAAGAAGAACCATGGCTAAGACATGATATCTTCCATACTCGTTGCACCTCGCAAGGCAAAGTTTGTGATGTCATCGTCGATAGTGGAAGTTGTGAGAATGTTGTGTCAAACTATGTGGTGGAAAAATTGAAATTGCCGACAAAGAAGCACCCACAGCCATACAAGCTACAATGGCTCAACAAGGGTAATGAGGTGAGAGTATCTAAGCGCTGCCTTGTATCTTTCTCCATTGGTCAAAAGTACAAAGATAATGTATGGTGTGATGTTATTCCTATGGATGCTTGCCACCTTCTTCTTGGGAGACCTTGGCAATATGATTGTCATGTCTTATACGATGGTCATGCCAACACCTACACTTTTGTGAATGATGGAGTTAAAGTGAAGTTGGTACCCCTACCACCCAATGAATTTGATGAAGGAAAAAAGGAAGCCAAATCACTAGTATCTTTAGTCGCAAGGGAACCATTCAAGTTGACAGTAGAGGAAGCACGGACCATGAGCTTTGTTCTATTGGTCGAATCAAATGAAGAATCCATCATCCCATAGGAAGTTGAGCAATTGCTTGATGAATTCTCAAATGTTATACCATCGGAAATTCCATCAGAACTTCCTCCAATGCGATACATCCAACGAGCTATTGACTTTACCCCTTTAACTAGCACCCAACAATACAGTGCATATGCGGTCAGAAAGCAAATGAAATCAAGAAGTTGCACGAGCAAGTTCATGAGAGCGTTGAGAAGAAAATTTCAACGTATAAGAGTACTCAGTGGAACAAACACCGCAAGATGCAAATATTTAAAGGAGACTTGGCATGGATACACTTGCGAAAGGAGCGATTTCCTAATAAACCAAATTCCAAGTTATCTCCAAGAGCTGATGGTCCTTTCAGAATTGCGCAGAAAATCAATGATAATGCCTACAAAATTGAGCTATCAGATGACTATGGAGTCTCTGTAACTTTCAATGTTGCAGATCTTTCACCATACTTTGGCGATGAAGAAGATTTTCGACTCGAGGACGAGTCTCCCCCAACCCGGGGAGAATGATGGAGAATGAGATAGAAGTTTCTAGAAATAAAGGGTATTATGGAACCTTCAAGATACACTACTAAATAAGATATAATTAAGAACTAGTCCAATCTTAAGTTTTCTAGATCTTTCTAGTCATAGGAACTAGAGTATTCATATCTCTAGATTTTTCTTTTGTAATCAATGCTTATAGATTTTCTAGTTTGTAATGTAAAGCCCTACATGAGTAGTATAAATAGGGCTCATTAATAGGGAAAGACAATTATACCCCTAAGTAATGGTGCACCTCAGCTACTACATAAGCACCAGATTGCTGCCTTTGTAGGAAAGTTGAATACGGTTGCAATATTGTTAGAATGTAGTTAATCAGTTTAACATCTATAACTGAATTAGTTGAAAGTCAAACAATGTATATAATGTATCATTGAGTTGTAATCAGATCAAGAAATACAATTGAATATTCCACTTTCTATCTTTTATGGTACCATTCGCTGCACACGATTCCGAGAGCCACTCTCTCGCTTCCGCACACTCCTTCTGAAAACCCTCATCTTCTTCGCCGGAGTTTCGCTTCGCATCCATGGCGTCTACTCCTGAACAATCACCACACAAAAATTCACAAGACAATGGATCGATCATTCAAGGCGCAACCAATTCTTCTTCTCCACATCACTTCGCTTCTGGTCCAAAATTGTCAATCAAGCTTGATGACAAAAATTTCCTTCTCTAGAACCAACAAGTCGAAGGAGTTGTGAAAATGCACAAGTTGCATCGTCTTCTGGTGAACCCTATCATACCACAGAAGTACGCCTTTGATGCTGATCGCATCGCCGATGTCATCTCCGACGAGTTTGAGAAATGGTTGGTGCAAGATCAAACTCTGTTCACCTGGCTGCTTTCCACGCTCTCAGAGTCCGCTCTTCTGCGTGTTCTCACTTGTCATCATTCATGGCAAGTCTGGGAGAAGATTCAACAACATTATTTCGCACATCTCAATGCCAAAGTTCGTCAACTGCGAAATGAGCTAAAGAACACAAAGAAAGGCACCGGATCTGTCTCCGAATTCATCACTAAGGTACATTCTTTAGCTGATGCTCTAACTTCCACTAGTGAGACCATAACTGATTCCTACCTCACTGATGTGATCTTGGATGGTCTCTCCGAGGAATACAATCCCTTCGTGATGATGATTTTTAGCAAAACCGAAACACCAACACTCTCACAGATTGAGTCTCTCTTACTTGTTCAAGAATCACAGTTAGACAAATTTAGGCAAGAATTAACCCTAGCTAATGTTTCTGCCAATGTTGTGCAAGCCACACCACAATCTGGTCACAATGCTGCTCAAAATTACAATACTACTCAAGGTGCTCGAGGAAATGCCTCAACCGGTTTCAATGATCGTGGTCGTGGGCGCCAAGGGCGCGCCAGAGGACGTGGTCGTGGTCCTCCGCCCACTGGTTCAAGACCTACCTATCAACTCTGTGGTAGATATGGACACTCTGTCTTGGAATGCTGGTATCGATTTGATGAGACTTTCGTGCTACCTCCAAATGTAACTAAAGGCAACAATGCGTCCACAATGCCCTCTTCCACTGATGCTGCTGATGCAAGTACATCTGCCACTCCTACAGTGAACCTAGCTGAAGCTCTGCCTATGGATACCACAGGTAACTCTTCTGAATTATTACATTCTGCTAGTACTGATGATGAAGACTGGTATGGTGACACTGGTGCCTCACACCATGTCACTGCCAATTCTTTCAACATTCAACATAGCAAACCCTATAGAGGTAACACATGCGTAAGAATGGGAAATGGTAACAGTTCTAGCATCTTAGCCATTGGTTCATCCACATTTACCTCACCTCTTCATCCACATGTTAATCTAGTTCTAAATAACTTATTACATGTTCCAAATATTACTAAAAACTTATTATCAGTATCTAAATTCGCACATGATAACCAAGTTTACTTTGAGTTTCACATTCCATATTGTTTGGTGAAATCACGGGTCTCTGATCAAGTTGTCTTGCCAGACAAACTTGGAAGTGATGGTCTCTATGTCTTCAAAGGGTTACCAATTGCTAAGTCCTCAAAAACAAAACTTGTGTCTGATAATTCATCTCTCTTTACAAATACTTCTAGTTTACCTTCTCTGCATACTGTTAGTATTACACCTGTTGTATCATCACACACACTTTGGCATACAAGACTTGGTCATGCCAACTCTCAACTTGTGTCTCATGTAATGAAACAGTGTAATCTACATTCATCAAATAAAACTGCTATTGAATTCTGTAATGCATGCCAAATAGGCAAGTCTCATCGCATTCATGCCCCTACTTCCACCACACAGCATCATACACCTTTTGAATTAATTCACACAGATTTATGGGGACCCTCACCTATGGCCTCTAGTTCTGGTTTCTATTATTACATTGCATTTGTAGATGCCTGCACAAAATTCACTTGGTTGTACTTTCTTAGACAAAAATCTGATGCACTTCAAGCATTTATCTTATTTCAAAAGTTTGTTCAAACACAGTTCTCAGCCACCATCAAAGCTGTCCAATCTGATGGTGGTGGTGAATACAAACCATTCACCAAATTTCTGTCCAACCTAGGAATAGTGCACAGATTCACTTGTCCACACACATCATATCAAAATGGAAATGTTGAGAGAAGGCACAGACAAATCACTGAAATGGGACTCACACTATTGTCGCATGCTTCCCTCCCATTAACCTTTTAGGACCATGCTTTTACTAATGTTGTTCATGTCATAAACATGATTCCTACTACAGGTTTATCTACCTTTATATCTCCCTTCCAGGCTTTATATCATGCAATTCCAAATTACCATCAAATGAAACCCTTTGGATGTGCTAGTTTCCCTCATATGAGACCTTACAACAAACACAAATTCCAATACCGCAGTACTCAGTGTATCAATATTGGCCTCTCACCCATCTACAAAGGCTATAAATGCCTCACATATGAAGGAATGATAATCATCTCTAAAGATGTAACCTTCAATGAAACTAGCTTCCCTTATACTACACTATTTCCCACAAATTCCACTACTCAAACCCCATCCCCTTCAGAACCATCTCTACTAATCCCTACTTTCTCCACACCTCAGCAAATATCTCAATCTACCACTCTTACCCAACCTTCATCTCTTCCTTCAACCCAACCAGAACCCTCACCTATAAATCAATAAAACTCTCCTTCCACAGACACATATTCCACCCCTCCACTTGACACAACTACTATATCCCCTACAGATCCCATCCATGTATCCCCTGCACCTCCAAAAAAAAATCCACCCCATGATCACTAGACTACAAACAGGCTCTCTTAAACCCAAGGTTTTTCTTGCTCACATAGAGCCAACCAGTGTCAAACAGGCACTCTCTGCTCCACATTGGAAGACAGCTATGCAAACTGAATACCAAGCACTTGTTGACAATCAAACTTGGACTCTCACAACCCTCCCACCAAATAGAAAAGCCATAGGCTGGAAGTGGGTCTATAGGGTCAACGAAAATCCAGATGGGTCCATCAACAAGTACAAGGCTAGGTTAGTAGACAAAGGCTACAATCAACTGGTTGTGCAAGATTTTGGAGAAACTTATGCTCCTGTTATCAAGCCAGCTACCATCAGGGTTCTGTTATCTCTTGCCATCACCAACAAATGGGATATTCAACAGATAGATATCAATAATGCCTTCATCAATGGGCATCTTCAAGAGGAAATCTACATGACTCAACCTCCTGGGTTCATCAATCAAGACAAGTCTTTGGTGTGCAGGTTACACAAGTCCTTATACGAGTTAAAACAGGCTCCAAGAGCTTGGCATGAACGTCTAAAGCACACCCTTCTACAAATTGGCTTCACACCCAGCAGGTGTGATCCTGCTTTATTTGTCTATGCTGCTACCGGTCTTCAATTGTATGCCCTTGTATATGTTGATGATATCCTGATCACTGCACTACAAGAAAATCGACGATTTCCGACGGCAATTTTCGTCGCAAATGCAGTGATTTTCGTCGGAAATTGACATTTCCGACGAACTTTCCGACGGACAAAAAGTCGTCGCAAAATCGCTCGCCGCAAATCGTTTCCGACGGATTTTTTCGTCGCAAATGTCTTTGTCGCAAAGTCGTCGGAAACCCGTGGCAAAGTCGTCGCAAACACTGACACATATTTTCGTCGCAAATCCGTCGAAAATTTTAAAAAAAAAATTAAAAAAAAATTAAATCCAACAGTCTTCCTTATACTCTCACTAAACCAAACTTCTATTGCAATTCTTTCTCTTATACACTAGTAATTATCATAAAATCAAAATCTTTTATGCAAACTTTTTTCAACCACAATGAACTATTAACTAAAACCTCAATTGCTAAATAGTTGAAAAATGCACATGTCATGTCATCCAAAAACTTCTTGATCAACAGCACTAATCCAAAAACTTACTAATAAAAACTAGAAGCCGTTTACAAAAAGTAAAAAATTCAGCAAGGAGCTTTAAACTTATGCAATCTCCACATTCTCCATCTTGTCCTTTGCACTGCTTTGGCAATCCACATGCCTCTGATTGTCCTTTATTTTCTGCACTGAATACTCAGGAATTAAAAAAGTGATCAGCAATCTCATGACAATGTCACCTTCCAGCATCTTGAGCACCTATAAGAAACCAAAAAAGAATGAGGAACGGAGATGGATGAACCACTAAAACACCACTTTGGCATGAAAAGCAATGATTTAAGAAAAGGTTCGCGACCACCATGATTTAATGACATACCAAGACAATATATAGAATTGAAAACATGTAAATTAATTTTCCAACCTGAGACATTTGAGGCCTTAAATTAGGGTCCCGTCGGATGCACAAAGAGGAACATTGCATCATGCCATAAACCTCTTGATCAACATAGCAGTTCCTAATCGTTGGATCAATTAGTTCATGAATGGCGTGCTCTTCAAGTAACGGCCGTGCCTATAAAAAATTTGAACAACAAGCAATGATGAAAAATGGATTCTATAGGATAAAATGATTACTACTAAACTCGTTATATAAATCTTACCCATTCACTGAGGCATTGTTGTCCCCTGGGCCGGTTAATATCGATGGCTTTCCGCCCTGTTACAAGCTCCAGTAATACTATCCCAAATGAGTAGACATCAGCTTTTTCAGTAATTTGACCACTTTGAGCATATTCTGGTGCCAAATACCTATGGAACAACAAGATTTCAATCATCACATTTTACAACTAAGCATGACAAAATGAGATGGAAAAAGAAATTGACTTTCATCTAGCACTACCCAAATGTTCCTATCACCCTGGTTTCCACACCCATATCTCCATCTGGCTGCCACCTAGCAAGTCCAAAATCGCCCACCTAAAATCCAACAGTAGCAAGACATTTTATAAAGCATACCTAAAAGCATAATATCCACATCTTGTGTCAAAAAAAAATATCCCATCTAACTTCATAGATAACCAATCCTAATACAAAACTCAGTAATAATTATTGCAAGATGAATATGAAGCCAAAAATGTAAACATAAGTAAACAAGACATACTAATCTTCAAAATCATGAGTGAGGAGGATATTGTTAGGTCGCAAATCACGGTGCACAATGCAACCAACTCTACATTCTTCATGAAGGTATCTCAAACCACGTGCTGCTCCAATTGCAGTTTTTTGGCGTGCAGACCATTGTAGTACATTCTGCGTTCGTCCTGCAAATCCAAAAGTACAGCCAATTAAAAAACATTTTATTAAGATTATGATGATGACAATCCTTGGACCAAGGTTGAACAAATATCATTGGAGATGTGAATTTTCATTAGGAAATACAATGGCTTGTTAACTTTTCAATTATTAATTTTGTCTGCCAAGACCTTTAGTATGGTTACGCCAAAATCTTATGATCTAATAGTGAAAACAAAAAAGCCAGAGGTGAATAGCAAGAAAAGCATATAGAAATCTCCATTAACTATTATGAATGTAGTAATACAATATTTAGGAATCTGGGGAACTTACCGTAGAGATGAGAATCCAGTGACTCATTGCAGATGTATTCATAAACTAGCAATCTTCTTCCATCCTCCACACAAAAACCGATTAGCATCACAACATTGCGATGTTGTGCGCAACTTAAGACCTCTACTTCAGAGCAAAATTCTTTATCTCCTTGAGTATTGGCTAATTTATACTGCTTGACAGAAATTACCTGCCCATCAGGTAAGACACCGCGGTGTACAGAACCAAAACCACCTTCAGCCAAGAAGTTTACTTGTGAAAAACCACCTGTGGCAAGTTGTAATTCTGCAAATGTAAACCACCTTGGAGGATTTCCGAATACAGGCGCCTTGTGCTGACAAATAGAGCACGATGGGGGAGGTCCATGAGGCACACATTTGGGTAGTGAAATTGCTTCTCTAACACTTTTGCTTAAGTTCACATCAATTTTACAATTGAGCACTTCTAAGATAGGATCTTGATCCAACTTTGTGAATTTCTGAAGCAAAGCTTCATAGGTAGAAACCAAAGGCTTATCACTAGTAGATCTTTGCATATTGTTCTCATATTTTGAGAACTCACCATCTACACAAATTACAGATTCAATATCCTCCAGATTTGTCAGTCCCTCATGAATAAATGGAAAACCTCTCCTTCGTCTTTCATAATTATTATCAGAGTGGAAAAATGGCGAAGTTCCAGGATCTGAGCTCGATATCGATGATGTTCCAATATCAGTTGCTGTTAACGGTGGTGACCCTTGGTCTGGACTACTAGCAGGAGTAACTACTGGACCTCTAATTATGTCTGGATGTTCAGAATTGTGTTTTAGGTTTCTTGTATATGCACTTGGATCCAATGACCATGAACAATCTCGGTTGAGTTCTATCTTCGGAGAATTGTTCAATTCAAGCGCAAAATCTTCGGGTGAGACCATTTCATAATCGTAATATTGCAATGCAGCTGCTCCATGCAGCATTTCTTCTCACGTTTCAATTTTCTGCAGTTGTGGAAGAATGAATGATTGTTTCCCAGTCCATAAGAAATTTTAGAAACTTAATAGTAGAAACAACTTTTACATTGTATTGCATATAACATAAGAACAGAACCTCTAACATAGAATGTGAGAATATACAAACTAATATTAGTTCTTTTATTTTATTACCTGTCCAAAATAACCCAGCTTGATTCTACTCTCTTGGCTTCAGCAGCCACAGCACCACACAAAGAACCAGAAAGAATCTATACTCTAATCTTCATCTGTGCAAATAATTGACAGGTTAAAAAAGCTGACTAGTGTACACAAAGCAACAAAAAGAATGTGGAAATTAATAGTCACATAGTTATGTTCAAATATCCAACCTTCTCTGGATCATAAAATTCATGGAGTTGAAGCACTAATTGAGAACATGAATTCGTAATAACTTCTTTCTGATCCGAAACAGTTCCTAGACGACATGTCCAATTACTAGTGGCACAATCAGTAGTCAGTCCTTGAATGAACCAAAGCTTTGAATCTTACGAGCACACTGAGATGCAATCTTTCCAGATTTCATCTTTAGGTCTTGCCTAACAACCAGAACCTGACACAAAAAATTTACCACTGAAATCAGAAATTAAACAATTAGGGTTTTCAATTTTCCCCAAATCAGAAATTGAACATTTAGGGTTTTCAATCAAAGTATCATTGTATCAAACAATCATCAAAGAAGAGAAGAAGAAATCTAACCTGAGAAGAAGAAGAACTGAAGAACAAAGCTTCCCACGTTCACTGTTTTCGCGACTGAGAGAGCCAGAGAGGGAAGCAAGTGGCGGAGAGTCGGTGGTGGTGATCCGCTTCAGAGGCAGGAGGCGACAGCTGCGGCGGAGAGTTGGAGAAACGGGGCGGAGACGAAATGGAGAGGAGAGTCGTGAGGTGAAGGAGAAGGACATGCTATCATGGTGGCCACTGGAGTCTACTGAAGGAGAACGACTGAAGGAGGATGGCAGAGGAGGGAGGAGGTCAGGGAGATTGGAGGGTGAGGGTGAAGAGAGTGAGTGAGAGAGAAAGAGTGGAGGGAGGAGGACGGTGTGGAGGGTGAGGGTGAGGGTGAAGAGAGTGACTGACAGAGAAAGAGAGGACGATGAATGAGTGAATAAGAGGGTTCGATGAAGGTGGGCTTTTTTTTATTTGGTTTTACAGTTTGCGACGGACTTTTTGACCTTTCCGACGAAAATATCTGTCGGAAATTTGCGACGGAAAACAATTTCGTCGCAAACGTGAGCGGGAATTTTAGCGCCTCTTCTGCTGAACATTTGCGACGACTTTTTCGTCGGAAATCCATCGGAAATTGTGACGAATAAGAGTTCGTCGGAAAGTTTCGCAGGAAACGGAGCTTATTCTTGTAGTGCTGGTTCTTCATCATCTCTTATTCATGACTTGATCAAGAAAACTGCACTCTACATTTGCCTTGAAACATCTTGGGAAACCTAACTACTTTCAGGGTCTTGAAGTGAACTATCAGTCAAATGGCTCAATTATTCTCACTCAAGCCAAATATATCCGTGACTTGTTACATAAAGCTTCTATGACTGAGTGAAAAGGTATAGCAACCCCTATGGCCTCTGGTACAAAGTTGAGTCGCTTTGGCAATGACAAACTGCTGGATCCTCATCAGTACAGGTCAATTGTAAGTGCCCTGCAATATGTAACACTGACCAGATCTGAGATAACCTATGCTGTCAACAAGGTGTGCCAATTTCCCTCCATTCCTCTTGAAACTCATTGGAAGGCTGTGAAAAGAATCATCGGATATCTTAGCAACAACATTAACCATGGTCTGTTGTAGCAACCAGCAACTGTAACAGGTCCTCTTACCTTAAGAGCTTATAGTGACTCTGATTGGGGCAGTGACCCTGATGATAGGAGATCCACATCAGGCTCCTGCGTCTTCTTGGGCTCCAATCTCATCTCCTGGAGCTCCAAAAAGCAAACTTTAGTGGCTACATCCAGTGCTGAAGCTGAATACAAAGGTCTAGCCAATGCAACTGCTGAATTACTCTAGCTCCAGTCTCTGCTCAAGGAACTCAGAGTCTCCCATCATCCCCCTGTGTTCCTTTGTGACAACATGAGTGCTGTGTCCATTGCTCACAACCCAGTTCCCCATTCTAGAACCAAACATCTGTAATTGGATATACATTTTGTAAGAGAAGGGGTCCTCACTAATGCCCTCAGTCTCACTCATGTTCCTGGTACAAATCAGATTGCAGATGCCTTCACAAAACCCCTGCCGGCACCTCAGTTTCTGGTATTGAAGAACAAACTCAAGGTGGTCTATCTACCACAGCTTCAGTTTGAGGGGGGGTAATAGGGTAAGACAATTATACCCCTAAGTATGGTGCACCTCAGCTAATACACAAGCACCAGATTGCTGCCTTTGTAGTTAAGTTGGATACGGTTGCAATATTGTTAGAATGTAGTTAATCAGTTTAACATCTGTTCAAATCTTAAAAATTGGGTTCCAAATTATATTGGCTCAGGGACAAGAGGAAGGGTGGAAAAAGAGAGAAACTCTCTAATTTCTCAAGAGAACTTGTTATTGCTTGATCATTGCTTGGATTTCAAAATGCATGGTGATGAATAAAAGATAGAAAGTGGAATATTCAATTGTATTTCTTGATCTGATTACAACTCAATGATACATTATATACACTGTTTGACTTTCTATCAATATTGAGTTGTAATCAGATCAAGAAATACAACTGAATATTCCATTTTCTATCTTTTACTCATGACCATGCATTTTGAAATCCAAGCAATGATCAAGCAATAACAAGTTCTCTCGAGAAGTTAGAGAGTTTCTTTCTTTTTCCACCCTTCCTCTTGTCCCTGAGCCAATATAATTTGGAACCCAATTTTTAAGATTTGAACATGATCTCCAAATTGTTTGAGAATGAGTGTCCAGACCTCCTTATTCCTTCACTACATTGGCATCAAGTTTTCTTCATCGAAGAATTGGTACTATTTTGTTCATGTATCTTGTCTTATTAATGGGCACAAATGAAAGGAGTTTATTACATGGCAGCCAATTTTTGATATTTGGAGACAGCATCTTCATAGATTAGGTTAGGTATGTTAGCATTTGGGGGCATATATAGTTCTAATTAAATCTGTGCATACCTTGGGAAGCATTAAGTAGAGACCGAAATATTAATTTCTACTGGTTGTGTGAAAAACAACATTGGAAATTAAGATATGTTCAGTTCACAGGAGTTGAAATTTAGTGTAAAACTATCATGTGGAGACTTCATATCTTATACTATGGTTGCAAATGCAAAGTACAAATTAAAGAAATTCTTCCTAAAAATATTTATAAGTTAACTTAGCTCCATCAAAATCTACAGGGATTTACATATATATATATATATATATATATATATATATATATATATATATATATATATAAAGGCTAGTAACTCATCAGTCTAGTTTACAATTAAACTTTTTGCTGATTCTCTTGATCTAGTTCTATATTCATATATAATATTGTATATATATAATTAGTTGATTACTACTACTTCATCACAAGCTAGTTACAACAAGAAAAGAACAAGGCCAAAAAGCAGTTCATCACTCCAAGAACACAATATGTCCGTTGACAATGAACTGAGAAAATCATGGTGGTTACCTCCAACTAATACTTGAGGCAAGATTTTGATATTGGCATTGAAGCTCAATTGAAAGACAAACTCCCTTACCTTCTCCAACAAATTATAGTTTACAGCATCGTGATTTCTTTGAGTCTGCATAACTAGAATATCTTTGGGACATTTAAGGAGACCAAGATATGTATCCAAATCATGAACACAAGAAGGGTTTTGAACATTGAAGAAATCAAGCACAAGTTCAACACCAACATGTGCATAACAAGAACAACTCCATGGAAACTCATATCTCCCACCCAAAACCCTAAAATTTTCATTGAAAACAACACCAGGTAGTTTAGTAATAGGATCATTAACATTAGCTATTCTCAACACTTTTACACCTAATTCCTCACACCTTTCTTTAAACTCTAAGTTACCAACTCTTGGTCCACCAAAAGAGAAAACAGTAACAGGAGCTTTTTGATTCAATCCAAGCTCAGATATATCATAAGCAAGTAAAAGAGCCAAAGCACTTCCCATACTATGACCAGCTAAAGAGATACTAACACTCTCTTTCTTTTCCCTTTTGTACTTTTTCACTAACCTTGAAACTTCTGAAAGAAGCTGTTCTCTACAACTTTGGAGTCCAAATTTGGAATCACTTTCATCAGAAGTATACAAAGAGAGAAAACCAGACTCAACTTTAACATGTGGTTGTGGATTATGTGGATCAACCATTGGAGGTGTTAAAGAACTCATGAGATTTGAAAGCCATTCTTGATTAGTAACTGTTCCACGGAAAGTAATGAGAATATCTCTCCGACCAAGTTTTTTAACAGTTTCATCTGAAGAAACTGCCACGTAGCCAATCCACCGTCCAGAGCTAGAAGAGTTGATGATATCAGGTGGAGTAGCGTAAATATATTTAGTAACTTCATAGCCACAATTTTCCATTCCAACATCTCTAAACATAGTTTTCTTCCCATACTTGCAATTCAGGTAACGTTTAGAATTTGAGTCTAGATCAAAGGCTTTGTAAGATGCTGTTACAAGCTCACCATAGCGAATTATCTCTTGTCGGAGAATAGGGTGTAAAGGATCTAAAAGATTTTCCCAGTTGTTGCACCCTTGAACTTCTTTCCAGAAATTTGGTAGAGTAGTAGTTGGGGGTGTGAGTGTGGTAATTTTGGGGGTGTGTCTAGTAGGAATAAGAGTGTAGGTGTTATTGTTGTTGGGAAGGGTTAGTAGTGAAGAAGTTGAAGCTGCAATTGACTTGATGTTGTTTTTGATTGGTAGTGAAATAACTTGACCAAAAGGATGAGAATTTGGTTGAAAGTTTTCTGAGAATGTAATGTGATTCATGTTGGGTCGGTGTGTGGCATAAGCCATATTAAGGGAGTGAGAGAGGGACAGAGAGAGAGAGAGAGACTTTTGAGTTCAATATTTCATGAATGAAAAACAAGAGACACGGTTGAGTTTTATATGAAGTGGAGAAAGGAGATGGGAGCTGGTTCAATTCTAATTCTAAAAAGGCATGTTAGGCGAGGATTTGACCAAGAGAGAGAGAGAGAGAGAGAGAAAACAAGTATGAAAATCCGTATATGAATGGTATATTAGAAAGTATGTATGTATAGAGAGAGTTTGTTTTTTTTTTTGTTTTTGTGGTCGGTTTGTTTGGGCAATAATATGTCAGGAGAGTAGGGACGGGTTTATTTTTATTTTTCTTTGTTGCGGCTATGTGCGAAAGAAGTCACAAAGTGTGATAAAGAGAGAAAAAATAAACTAATGATTAATATGATCAAGTGGACCCTATTATTTTTCCTTCATTGATGGAGGTTGACTTCAAATCTACATGCCAAAGGAACAGTTTACATTCTTTGCCACGACGATGACTCAACTAATTATATATAATTAGTGTGCAAAAAAAATTAATTACTTGTAATTTAATTTAATTAAATTCTCAAACTCATCCATCTATTTCAGCTAGCTGTGAACTTATTCGTATCTTATACTTAATTTCTCTTGACTTTCCCACGTATCATTAAGGATCATCTTATTATTTTGTTTTACACCCAGATTTAAGGATCATATGTTGTCTGGTGCTCACTATGTTTTTGTAGGAAAAATAAAATTTATTGATGAAACTTAGGAACAGATCACAATGGCACAATGCATATCAAAACAATATATATATATATTTTTGATTCGGACCATCGCTGGCTATCCACGAAGTGTTCCAACGCTTTCAACAATCTCCACTCGTGTTTAGGATCAATTTTTGCACTGGCCAACACCGAGTTAGTCCACTGCGAGAATCGAACCCGAGAGCACCGAGTCAACTCCTCATGTCCCAGGTTTTTTTTTCTTCGATAAGTCTCCATGTCCCAGAGTTAGATTCAGCCACCGGGCAACACACTTGGTTTGTCAAAACAATATATATGGCACAACCTCTGCTACAAGTTTGAATATATATACAATACCAAAACATGAGATGGAGCAGCCCCAATAATTTACGTCATGCTAGAAGGTTAGATGAATGACTGATCATACACGTAGTATTTGATTTTGTTCTTTTCAGTTTTATAATTATGGCGTCACAACTATTTTAAAATTTTTCAATAAAATAAAAACATGTTTTTTTATAAGCAAATGTTAGTAGGGGTGGGGGAATGTTAGTTTTCAAGGTTTGAATCCTGAAAACATGTTTTTTTGTATATGATGGCTCCGTAAGCAACTTTCTACTGTAAACGTATTTATCATATTAACAAAAAAACTAAAAGTAGAGCACATACCAAAATTTAGTTGTCTTTTAAAGGTTGTTTAGCACATACCAAAAAGTCAATAAATTTTGTTTTTTTATAAAATTTTATCTCTTCCATATTAGTACTACATTATCTTTTAACGTTTAACACTTATTTCTCTCTTTACAATAAATAATGGCATAATTGGAAAACAAGTAACTAACATAATCTTAAACTATCAAAATGACAACTAAAAAGAAACAAACTCCTTCTAAAACCGACAAGTAATATATAACAGAGGGAGTATTTTTTTTCGAAAGACGGTACTCAACTCATATACATACTCAAGAAAACCGCCACGAAAAAAGGGGGAAAAGAAAAACGCCTACCACCTAGATAGACAATCAATAGGATCAACAATCCACTTATAAAATATACAAGAGGGAGAATTTCCCCTAACATGGAACCAACGCCAGGATAAAGATAAAATTTTTAAAAGATCTCCCAAAATCCGCTAAAATGCCAGGGAATATATACAAGAGTTCCTCAGATCTTAGATATCTCATAGAATTGTAAGCCAGATGAGCACCAAATCACATCTGCATCTTGCAGGACCTCCTACATGAATAAACTAAAGAAATAAGGACGAAAGATTTTGTCGTATCACAAAAACATAACCCAGCCAATTGATAAGGGCATACCAGATCGCCGAAGTGAAAATCTTTTACTTTGAGCAACATCATTTAATTCAATTTTTTTTGCTAATTAAAAATTTAAAGTGAGGGGATGTCGCCCCAGTCCATGGCAGGGAAGACCTTCGGGCTTTTTGAACACATGCATACGAAGGTAATTACACTACCTCACCCCAAGGGGACTAGTGGGAATTTGAACTCGGGACCTCCTGGATACAAATCCTGTCATGCTCTACTAGATCAACCCGTTGGGGTTCACATCATTTATTTCATTAGTTCTAGTTTATGGGAAGTTAAAGTATAGCCTATATTTTTCTACGATTTTTTTGGCTGAATTTTCTACAAATAATATGCGAATTTTATGAATCATATAGATATTAGTACATGGCACATAGGCTTTTTTGGGCGAGTTTGGATCCTATCAAATACTTGTTGTGTCAAGTAAGAGAGAGAGTGACACATACGAATTAATAAGAATATTTATTGCATTTATTGTTATTTTGTATGCGTCACTCTCTCTTCTACTGAACACAACAAATACTTGAGATGAGTCTAACTCCGTATTGGCCATGCCACCTTGTTGTTTTCACGTTTGGTATGTTGCTATATTGGTATCTCTTGTATTTTTTCTTTTTAACAAGGAATACCTCTTGTGTTCTTTTTTTTTTACGGAAACTCTTGTATTAATATTATTATATCTTTTTTCCGTACAAAATAGAAAATTCACCGGCAGGATCCAACCCTAGAAAAATCACCGGCAGGATTCAACCCTAGTACTTGAAATTCGGTGACAACTAAGGTACTCATAACATAAATTTGGGTGTTGCACCCAACATGTCAGTTGTGAGTGTATTTTCCAGTTGGACGGAAAAAAAAAAGTCATCAGGTTTCCACTTGGTCAAAAAAAAATCATCCCATTTGGCCTTGCAGATGCAGTACCCAACTAATTGACAATAGTTCTTAAGAATTTGACACGAAATTCTTGTGGTGATACAAGCGAGGGGGAAAAACCATACACGAAACACCAATAAAGGTAGAAGAAATTACCGGCGTTTTGAACATTGTGTAGAAAAAATTATGCAGGAAAAACGTCATGAAGAAACCTTCTTCATTCTGCACTAATACTCTAGGCAAAACAAATTGTAGTTGTAGTATTTAATTAAAGCAAGGTCTTGGTCATTATTTAGTGCTAAATTGATGCTTATGAATTATTTTCATATTTGTGTATCACCTCTTGGGCTGTATAGACCAGCTGTTCTAGGCTGCTTTAATTTTTTTTTCTATAACTTGTATATGAATATATATGAGGTGGATTACCTTTAATATACCTTTTAATTTATTTGTCTTACAAAAACCAATTAAAAAACTGTGTTTAAGAATTTAAAAGAAATTGTAATTCTTTCTCAATAAGGAAAATGTTAGAGCCTGGTACATAAATAAATTAGGTGCAGGGTATTTATCGTTTTCCTACGCATGCTTTAGATAACCCAAACGTGAAAAAGACAGAAAAATCTACCAGTCAACTATATATAAATTTGCCACGATCAAAGAGTGTCCATTGCACTAGATGGTCGGTGATTCATGATTCATGATTCAGGTTAATTTTGATGAGAGATATATAGATAGTGTTTTTTAATAGGCAAGAAAATATATTGAGCTAGACTAGATATGGCCGGAGATATATATATATATATATATATATATATATATATATATATATATATATATATATATATATATAGTGCTTTTATTTAAGGGTATTTTTCAATGGTAACACCAAAGTTACTTGTTACCGGTGGAGGACCAGGACCTTGGGTCAGGAGTACACATTTTTTCAAACACACACATCACTAAAAATATAATAAAAATAATATTTTAACAGGTTCACAATTTGTGTTGAACTATACCAACACAAACTAAATAACACTAATAAGTTCCTAAATACAACTTAAATAGTATTAAAAGAATCAACATATTTACAAAATACAAAACAGATTCAAATTAAATAGACTAACATAATCAAAATAAATTAAATAGCACTAACACAAAATACAAATTAATTAAATAGTACTAACACGAATTACCTATTAAATAGCATTAACAGAATTAAAATTAGGATAATAAGAACAAGAAAAGATTCAAGGACAGATAAAAACTTTTTTTAATTAAAATATATGAGAGTGTGGTGTATTAGAGTGGTGCAAAACTAAAAACTTTGATGCAGAATTAATAACTTGAGTGTAAAAAATATTTTTGAGAGATGCAAAAATATTTTTTTATATGCTAATTTTATTTTTCAGGAAGTTCACGTAGGTCCGCTATGGTTGTTAGCACCTCGTGCTTGTTACCACCTCTAGTCAAAAGCTAATGTCGTGGGGACAATCAAATCAATAGTAATCAGATATACCAATATCACATTCGACTAAAGAATAATCTTTTTAACAGAGATTCAAAAAAATAATCATTTTCACATTTTCCATCCAAATATTTACAAATTTGATTACGACTCTTTCGCTTCAGAGGAAAGTAAGCAAGTGTCCCCTGCAGTTATGCAGGCGCAAAAGACATCGCTTAACTTCATTCAGAAATTTTGCTAATGCCAGTACCTCCATCCAATATGCTACTAGAATATTAGGAAAGCTTTGGGAGATGTGTTAGATGACGATGGTGATCTTGTGGCTACCGATACCCAATTAAGGAGCACACAGTATGAAAATTTTGAACGGTTGTGTCCAAGACCCAAAAAAAGAAATTGAGGCTAAAAATTAAATTGGTCGTTGGATATAATAATTATCCAAGGGAAAATTCTTTTTTTGTCTCCTTTTGATCTTGTTTTGGAATTAGTCCTTGAAATTGTCTTATAATTTTTCTTTAGGATGGATTGTTTTATGGGGTTTTCAAGTCAGAGTTTCCTATTATTGCTTTGACTTTATTTTCTATTCTTGCCGAGGGTATTTGTCTAGTCCCCCCTTGGCCTCTCTTCTGTCTTCTTTCTTTTTTCTCTTTTTTAATAAAATTAGGGGGAGTGATTTTTTTCCTTCTTATTTTTTTAACATCTGAAGGTTTTAATGAGAATTTTTAATTTGCTAATTTTTGTAACAAATTGTATATATAGTGATCTGTTCTGGCTACAAGCTTCGGCCGAGCTGAGGACCGAAGTGCTCACCAAGCTGAGAAGCTAGTCCACTCCGAGTTACTTCCGAGATATAGTTGTTATGAGGGTGATCTCCGAGGTGATCTGGCTCGCGTTGGTCCGGTGAAGAGAGTGGTACATGCACACACTTTGATGCCTAAGTCAGCATTGGGAGCAGGTGATGTGAGGTAATAAATGCGTACCTGTGACAGTGATGAGACAGTGCTTTTATAGGGATTACTGGCTACACGTGGCGCTATAATAGGTCCTTTACTACAACAGGAAAGGCCATTAGGGGCGCCCCTAAATCTAGCACTCCTGTTGCCAACCCTTCTATAGGAGCGCACAACAAGCGCCTCTAATTATTAGGAAACATGAGCGCTAAAAAAAGTGCCCCTGTTGGTCTTAGCGCCTCTGACAATTAGGGGCGGTTGCAGTAATAAGCGCCCATATTGGTCTTAGCGCACTTTGACAATCAGGGGCACTTGCAGTTAGAAGCGCCCTTGTTGGTCTGACCAACAGAAGTGATTTTTACTGGGAGCGCCCCTGATTGTCAAGTGGGGGTAAGACCAACAGGGGCGCTTCTAACTACAAGCGCCCCTGATTCTATGTTTTCTTTTTAACCAACGGGCAACATGATGACACCACTCTCCCTTGATCTCAGTAAATTGGTCATCAGAAAATGGAGCTCCAACCTCATTTCCAGGATAACGTAATACCCGCAATCATCATTGTTTGGTTGTCTGGGACACTAAAAATCAAAATAACAATTAATTATTAAAATACGAACAATATTTACATGGGCATATTCGTTTGTAGCTTAAAAATGGGCATATTCAGATAGGCTGATATAAAACCAAAATTAAGTATAAAAATAATATTTCATTAAATAAAATTAGCGCAAGGCTAATCGTGCGCGCATGGGGGGGAGGGGAATCGAAACATTTGCACTGAACCAAGCCATGTTGGTCCCTGCTTGTGCGCGCGATGGAGTCTCTTCTACGTGCTTGTTTACAAGCTCTCATTAAGCTTTAATATTTAAAGACTTTGGTGAGTCCAAAGCCAAGCAATGTGGGACTTCCCACTTTTGAAATATCCTTTGTTTTTCCAAGAAAACACAACAATATATATATATATATATATATATATATATATAAATATAGATTAAATTTCTTACCCTAAATTGATGGGTGCCAAAAACAAGCTATCACAGCTTCTTTCATGTGCCAAAGCCAAGCGTCTATCGATAAAGGCTTTTACCGCTTCGTTGTTTTCTTTAATCGCTTTCTTCAAGTCTTTAACCATGGCTTTTGACATGTCTTTATCAAAGCGGACGTTGCGTAGAAAAGTACGTTCGGGGCGCAAGAAGATAAATCTTTGTGTCCGTTCCATGGGGATCATAATCTCATGGTACAAATACCACTACAAAAAACGGAACAGATTGCGGGGTTTTTTTGCGGAGGTTTTAAAAACCCCCTCAGTTTAAAGGTAAAAAAGGAAATTTCGCTGGCTTAGTTAAAAAATTTGTTTCAATTTGAGGAGGTTTAAAACCCCCGCTGACTGTCAAGAAAAAACCCCCACTACTTGTAAAAAAACCCTTCATACATTTAACAAAAAACCCATTCCCTCTTTTCACTTTCACTTTCCCTCTTCCCAACTCTCAAAAACCTATTATAAAAAAAAAACTCTCAGAAACCCTTTCAGTCTTTTCTCGCGAACCATGTGCTTCTCTCTCGTGGAATCCTTCAACTCTCGCTGAAACCCATTCTCGCTGTGGCGACAGTCTCGTTACTGAGCTTCTGCTGAAACCCATCCTTCGTCTTCTCTCTCGCTCAAGTTGAGCCTTCGTGTTCTCTTTCAAGCTCGCTGCACCTTTGTCTTCTCTTGCTCAACTTCGCGGCTCGTATCTCCGCTTGCATCGCCGCTCATCGCCGTTGCATCGTCCTTCAAGCTTGGTCTACTCTATCTTCTCTGATACCCCCTCGATCTTCATCTTCTTCCTCGGAAGGTAAACATCTCAATAGTTGATAGAATTTGTTTTTCTGTTCCTACAAAGCTTCGAAAGAGAAGATGAATATGCTTGCATCCAATATGCTCACTGATGCTTGATGCTATAATGATGGATTTTCTGGCTCAACATACAATGATGGATATTAACAAATAATAACAAGAGAGTATTTAAATTCTATATAGAACATTTAGGGGAGGTTTATAACCCCCTCAAAAAAACCTCCACTAATTGTGGGGGTTAAAAACCCCCGCAGCAAAACCCCCGCTAAAAGACATGATACCAGTGTTTTCTAAAAACCCCCGCAAAACGATTGCGGCACTTGAAACTCCGGCGTTTTTTAAAACTCCCGCAGATTACGTTGCGGGGGTTTAAAACCCCCGCTAAGCGACTTAAAAATCCCCCGCAATCTGTTCCATTTTTTGTAGTGTACCTATAGTTAAAATGTATACAAATAAATTAACAAATAATAACAATAATAGTAATAATAATAATAATAATAATAATAATAATAATAATAATAATAATAATACTTGATGTATATATTAATAGTAGCCCCAGATGCCCACTTGTGATCATATACCTCTTGCAGTTCCACATTTGAAAGACATATTTGGTGGATATCTCCCAAGATGTCTGGATCAATCAATGTAGTTTTCAAATCTGCACCCGTCATTGTTGAGGCATGAATCTTTAGATAACTGATAAATTTCTTAGAAGGGGGGGTTGGGATTGAACCTCCTTCCCTTTATCTACTTGCCGAGACACTGATTTCTTGCTAGGAATAGAAGGGGGGTTGGGATTGAATCTCTTTCTCGCTAGCTTCTCGCCTAGACACATGCTTCTTGGGACCAATAGAAGGGAGGGTTGGGATTTGCCAACATGCCTAGAAATCCGAGATCTTGCTTTGTTTACCTATATTAGAATTATAATTAGTTATTAATATATGACAATAAGCCAAGGAATTATTAACAAATATATTAATTACTCCATACATTGATAAGATTTGCTGGCCATGCCACAAAGGTGCCAAGTGCATCATTCACAGTCAACAAAGTCATCTGTGCAGTGTCAATTGGTACCGGCAATAATGCATCATCCACAACAACAAACTCAACTCTGACTCTCACGTGATTTGGAGGCATGGGTAGATTGTGCAAGGTGGAGTCCTCATTGTTACAAACAAAGCCCTTTGCGACCAACGTAAGCGGGTTTGATGTATATAATTCACAATTGTTATTGTTACGCTAAATTAAATAATAACCAAATAACCAAATATTAATATCTACAAATGTAAAATGTAAAAAATAAAAAGACGGTCCAACAATAATTACCTCATTGGACGCAATATTGCAACTATCTCTGAAGCTATTTGGGTTAGGAGATGGTACATCATCAGTCCTTGGACCCCATTTATCTTTTAATTCATTAAGTTCTTCCCGTAGCATCAATACCATGGCTTCCAACCGTTTATTTTCTCTACTTTCTTGTGTCTTGTTTTTTTTTGCCTCTTTGAACCCCAAAAAGTGGTTGGAGAAATGCCAAATCCCAAACCCCGTAGACGACCTGAATACTCTTCAGTTGCCAATGCACGACCAGGGATGTCATTCGAACCATCACAATCAGTAATCTCTCCTTGTGATACTGATTGTGATATGGATTCCTGATTCACAAAAAATTATTAGACATTATAAGTAATATAAACATTATAAAAAAAATAATTTTATCATACTTACAATTTTTTGAGACACCTCTCTCGTTTTTGGGTTGTCAATGACACCATCTTGGTTTTGTCGGGCTTCTAACCACAAAACATGTCGGTCAATAGATTCCTGAATAGGATCTTTTCCGTCCTCCCGCAGCTATTAAAATTTACCATTTATTAGTAAATAAATCAGAAGATTAATTTAATAAATAAAAGATAAAATAAAAGATAATGTGCCTACCAATTGTTCTTCAATCTCGTGATAACCCTTAACACTGGCTCTATAAGGGTATTCAAGAATTGCTGCTCTCTCGCGATTTTCATTGCTTAATCTCTATAAAGACAAATCATTTTACATTAATACTTTATAATTGTCAAATATAGGTATATGTATGATAAGTAATTGTACAAACCTGGAATTCCTCATCTTCGCGTGAAGTACAAAATGCACTCCAATCCTCTGATGTTATAATCCCATCATATCGTGGTGGAGGACGGTTTCTGATGTTCCCCTCTTCATCTCTCACCCAACTTGTTAGAGTTGATCTGAATCTTCTGTGCGCCTTTCCAGCTTTCTTAAGACAATAGTCTTTTCGAGAGTCATCCACATCAAAGTATTTCTGCTTACATTCAACAAAATGATTATAGATATGCTTACATATTTAATTATAAAATAACTATAGTCAAAATAAGACCCATACCTGTATCAAATGCCATAGCTCCTCTTTAAATTTCTCCAAAGAGGCATATTTTTTATTATTCCAACTTGTGATTTTAATTGGTATATCCTGCCTTGCTCTGGCACCAATGAAGCTTTGCAATTCTCTACCATTTTCACCAATCGGTTGGTCTTTCGCATTCCATTCGACCTGCACTATTACTTGTGTAAATTAGATAACAAACAGTTAAAAGTATATAACAAAGTTAGTTAATTAGTAAGTTTCTTACTGTAAGTTTAGGAGTCCCTTTGCTCCCTCGATTGATGATATTCTTCTTAACTGTCATTCCACGGCGAGTGAACTTTTTTTGGGGCTGATGTTCACTCTCATGACCACTGTCATGTGCACTATCATCACTGTGGGAAGTCATCTCACCTGCAACAAAATATAATCATTGTTATTAGGCTAAATGTTATTTTATAATCAAGATAACGTAAGTTAATTTTTACAATATGAAAAATGAATAAAACTCCCATATTATTATTGTCACCCGCATGAAACCCGAGTCATCCATCTGTACACCATTATTATTGTCAACCCAATTACATTGGAACACAGACTCCCAAAACATATTGTAATCCAACTCCCATATGTGTTCAATGACACCGAAGTATGACATATTCGCGTAAATGGGATTTCTGCCTTTGGCACTTGATGTATGCATAGATTCAGCTACAAGAGTCACCCCACTATTTTGCATTTTACTCTGATCATCATGAGATTTTGTATAGAACGTGTACCCGTTTTGTAGATAACTAGTGTAAGAGAAAACATGTATATTTGGACCTTTTGCTAACCATCTCAATCTTTCTGAAATTGAGGTAGGATTCGAAACAAACTCAATATCAATGTGATCTTTTAGCCACAGTATGAAACTCCGATTGTGTTTTTTTTTAACCAGACTTGACTCTTAGTTGGGTGATCACTCCTAAGAATCTCCATGTGTTTGACAACATATGAATCAACCTGACTATCATTGTGCAGAACATATAAGTGTGCTTGCTCTAGTTCTTTCCTAGATACCATCACTATTTTCCTTCCTGTCATCCCTTTACCAACGCTTCCTGTGTGACGCACCCTTGGCCGCCCAACAGAATATTCAACACTAGATAGATAGCCGGTGGAGAACTCAATAGCTTCTTCAACTATGTAGCGCTCAGCAATGCAACCCTCGGGTCGTGATCAGTTTTTAACATATCCTTTTAATATCTTCGTGTATAGCTCAAACGGGTACATCCATCTCATGTAACATGGGCCACACAATTGTGTCTCTCTAACCAGATGAACAGTTAAATGAATCATTATGTCAAAGAAAGAAGGCGGAAAAAACATCTCAAGCTCACATAAAGTGACAGTAATTGATCTTTGCAGAGCTGGAAACTTTCCAGGGTCAATCACTCTACTACAAATCGCCTTAAAGAAGAAACAAAGTTTAGTTATGGCCTGACGCGCTTTGTTGGGCATAATGGATCGTATACTAATGGGTAGCAAATTCTGCATGAGAACATGACAATCATGAGACTTTAGAGACTTTAACTTGAGGTCTTTCATCGATACAAGGTTCGTAATGTTTGAAGAGTACCCCTCTGGAACTTTAACTCTATGAAGAAACTTACAAAAGACAGTTTTCTCCTTTCTACATAGAGTATGAGCTGCTGGAGTTAGATATGTATGTGTACCCTTCTTTATCGGACCCAATTCGGGTCTCAACCCCATACTAACCAAATCCAACCTTGTGTTGATGGTATCTTTAGTCTTCCCTGGCATATTGAGTAAGGTACCAATGACACTTTCGAATACATTTTTTTCAACATGCATCACATCAATGAAATGTCTTACGTGTAATGACTTCCAGTATGGCAACTCAAAGAAAATCGACTTTTTCTTCCATCCTCGTTTGACAAGCTCTCCTGCAAAAGGCTTCCTAAACTTAATGTTCAAATCTTTCACCTTTTCAAATAGTTGTCCACCGGTCAAATGCGAGGGAGCTTTACGAGTTTCTGAATTCCCATTGAATGCCTTTCTCCACACCTGATATTGATGAGTTGGAGGCAAAAATCTCCGATGGCCAAGATATATATTCTTCTTACCATGTTCCAACCACATCCAATCTGTATTATCTTCACATATAGGACATGCACACTGACCTTTGTTACTGTACCCAGATAGATTGCCGTATGCTGGAAAGTCATTAATGATGCCAAAAATCATAGCCTTCAGAATGAAACTTTTTGCTCTGAATCCATCATACACCTCTACCCCAATCTCCCACATTTGCTTTAAGTCTTCTATTAAAGGAGCCAAGTATACGTCAATATCATTTCCTGGTTTTTTGGGCCATAAATTAACAAAGACAACATCATATACTTGCGTTTCATGCAAAGCCAATGAGGTAAGTTATAAATCGCCAAAATCACAGGCCATGTACTGTGGGAGCTACTCTGGATACCGTGCGGGTTAAATCCATCGGCAGACAATACAAGGCGTAGGTTTCTTGGGTCATGCCCAAAATCAGGATACTCAATATCAATCTTTTTCCACTGCGGAGAATCCGCCGGGTGTCGTAGCATGCCATCTTTAATCCCTTTATCATCATGCCAAGTCAACTGTTTTGCATCTTCCGAACTACGATACATACGCCTAAATCGAGGAATTATGGGAAAATACCACAATACCTTTTCTGGAGCAGATTCTTTCTTCTTATACCGCGGTGCATTGCATTTAGGGCACGACTTTAACAATGCATGTTCATTCCGAAATAAAATGCAATCATTCGGACAAGCATGTATCTTCTCATAGTTCAAACCAATGGTGCCTAACATTTGTTTTGCATCATACGTCCGAGAAGGGAGCACATTGTCTTCCGGCAACATATCTTTCAATAGTGCGAGTAATTCAGTAAAGCTCTTATCCGTCCATCCGTGGCAAGTTTTCAAGTTATACAGCTTTATCACAGCCAATAACTTTGTGAATTCAGTACAACCCGCATACAACGATGTCTCCGCGTCGGTTATCAACTTCTCAAACATTTGAGGACAATCATTAAGATCGTCTTCAACCCCGTTTGCCACCTCTTCAAATTGGTGGCCATCAAATGTATGTGTTTCAGGATAATCAATCGGATCGCATCTCTGATTACTATTATCCATATTTGAAGGTTCACCTCTTTCCTCACCGTGCATTGTCCAACAAGTATAACTTTGATCGATTCCGTTGGCCTTTAAATGTCTTTCCATCTCAACTGCAGTAACTCGATTGGCGTAACAACAACTTAAACAAGGACACTTGAACTTACTAGAAGTTTCTAAACGTCGAACAGCAAAGTTCACAAATTATTCCACTCCATCGACATATTCTTTCGATAGATGATTGACAGACATCCACTTTCTATCCATATTAGACCGAAATTTATTATAAATTCCTGATAAGAGAACTTAAACATATTAAAGGTGAAAAACACACAAGTTACAATTTTTTCAAACCAAGACATTCGACCTAGGATAAGGTCTTTGCTAATATGAATACATATGTGAACTATAACTCAAACAATCCATCAATTTCAAATACACCAATTATGAATACATATGTGAACTGCTCAAGTGTATAAACAATAACCACAACTGCTCAAGTGTATAAACAATAACCACAATAAAAGGACAAGAGAACAAGAAAAGTACCTGAAAATTAAGGGGAAGCAACAACAAACTCGAATTAGATGTGAACTGGATCAAGAAAGAACTTGAAGCTCCGCAAAAAGAACTCGAACTAGATATAACAAAACAAATTAATCAACAAATTTATTAAACCACTTTTATAAAACAACAAATTTATTCCTGCTACACCAATGAAACTAGTAATAGGCTTCATAATCAAATACATATGTAGAGGGAATCACACTCCAAACGAACACAGTAATTCTGAAGCTTAAAACTACCAAGGAAAAAAAAAGAGAAAAAAACCAGAAATGAAAAGAAAAAAAGATGCAAACTTTGTGAATAGTATTATCAAAAAGAAGCAAATCGTGAACTATGTCACCAGCAACCAACAATGGCAGATTTGCAGGAGGGAGGACGAAGCAGCGTCGCGTCGTTCATGGAGGGAGAAGCGTCGTCGAGCTCACGAAGGAGGGAAGGAGGCTCACGGAGTCGCGAACGGAGGGAAAACTGGAAAAGACAGAGCTCACGGTGGGAAGAGGCCGTTGAAGGAAGAACGACGTTTGGGGGTTTGGGCGTCGAAGGGCGTTTGGGCGTCGTAGGCAGCCAGAGAGAGGGTTGTTGTTCGCAAATGAGAGGGATAGGGCGCAAGAGAGGAAGAGTACTGTGTGTGAACGCTGAGAGACTGAGAGGTTTTTCGCAAATGAGAGGGAGATAGGGCGCAAGAGAGGAATTAGAATTTTAGGGCATCAGGAGCGCTTTTAAAAAACGCCTCTAAAGGCCCTCCGTATTTTGAAGCTTTTAAAAAGCGTCCCTGATGCTCAAAATGCAGAGGGCCTTTAGAGGCGCTTTTTAAAAAGCGCCTCTAAAGGTCCTCCGTATTTGGGCATCAGGGGCGCTTCTTAAAAAGCGCCTCTAAAGGGTGCGCCCTTTTTTAACAATTATGTTGTAGTGCTTGCGTAAGTGTGCCTATATCGTTGGATAGAGAAAAAGCATTTGCATTGTTCGTTGAGTATGGATCACGAGCTTTGCTGAACTAGGCCTAGTGTTTGACCGATCCGGAACATATAATAAAAGGAATTTTTAGCTATATCTACATATACAATATATAAAATCAAAATATATTTTCAAAAATACTCTAACATGTGTGTTTATAGAAATCATTACTCATTTTCAATCCAAATCAATGTTTACCACTCCAAAAATAAATACTCCATGTGTACTCAATTATAAGCAAAGTATTTATACTTTTTTGAGTTCCAATATAAACAAATGTCAACTAACTAATCTCTATTTATGCTATTGTATACTATAAAAATACTTTTATTTAATTCTACTTTTTTTTGGTATTATATTTAATTCTACTTTTACCACCCAAAGTCTTTTGCAGATTCCCCAAAAAATAAGGGTATATTAATAAAGTTAGTTTTTTTTTTTTATGAAATTAAGAGTATTTAATAAATACAACTAACTTACTTAATCTCAGTGAAGTTAGTGTTTTTTCTTATAAATGAGTGCAAAGAGAGATGCACTACACACTTAATCATTAGTACCTTATTTTTTTACGGTACATGGTTAATCATAATTTAGGGTAGGCTGTGGTGCAATTGGAAATTTTGGAGAATGTTAAGAGTACTGTAGAGTATGAGAAAAACGCCGACAATTTATTTTGGTACCCTCGAAGTTTAGGGTAATTAATTGGAAGGCAAAATGGTATGATTGGGAGTGGGAGTTTGTTGTTGTTGACGCACGATTGGTGTTTGTTGGAAGTCAACACGATATCGAGATTGTGGGAATCGGGAAGCATAATAAGCCTCACACGGACGAGTAATAATAGACTTTCAACACTTTCAAGTTTCAACACGCTCTATGTGTGTAGTGTGTACTACAGCGCTACTATTATTAAAGTGACACTCTTTTCATTCTGCTTAGATGACGTGGCTCTCTACGTTCATGCCTTTTGGCACTCTCCTTTCTCTCTCTCTCTCCTCTTATGGCATGTCAGCATGATGGTATAATAACGACAAAACTAAACAAATTCGATAGATTGTCGGATTCTCAATTTCAAAAGGTTCCCTCTGGCACTATGTGACCCTTTACCTCCCCCATTCATTTCTATAGGCTGTGTGAGTTCAACATTTATATAAAAATATACATATTGGGGTAGTATGATATGAGCATACCTTTTTTGGCGCAATTTTTCTCCTTTCCCCTCTCTTTTGGCGCCATTTTCTCCCCCTCTTTAGTAATTTGTTTGTTGAAAAAAAAAACTTTTATGTAATGTGATACTGACTTAATTGATTATCATTTGTTGTATATATTTTAATCAACCAATTTCATTTTTGTCACTAACTACTTTCTTTTCATTCTATACAACATTTGTAATTTTATATTTTAAGGGTACTTTATGGTTCACTAGAAATTTTAACTGTTCAAATAGCGGAAATTGATTCCTCCGTAATCAGATTAGTGAAAATGAAAATTAATTTCGCAACAAATATGTTCTACGTTATAGTTTTCTCTTATTGGCTAAACATAACTTAGTTGTTAAAATTTGACTTCAATTACTATTAATCTAATTTTGGTCTTATAATGCTTCAGTAGACCCTAAAGCTTTGGCCCCGTGCATCGCACGGGTCACGGCGCTAGTTTAGTTTTAAATTTTAAAAGTGGTCCTCAACATTTCATTCATTCTCTCACCCGTGCAAAAATGTAACCAGATTTATTTTGAACTTGTATTTTATTAATTAGAATTAAGCTAATACTAATTACCAATATACCAATTAAACTAATTACCAAAACAATTTCAATGAAGGAGCGTTAAAACTCCGGGTCAGTTGTCCTGCCCCTCGAGGCACCTACAATGAGCGAGAGATTAGTCACTGCTGTCCGTGCGGTGGATATCCGGGTTTACCAAAAAATACCAATACTAATCAGAAATTAAACACTTAGGGTTATCAATTTTCCCCAAATCAGAAATTACACAATTAGGGTTTTCAAACAAAGAATCAAACAATCACTTCATTAGATTAGACTAGCAAAGAGAAGAAATCTAACCTGTTTTTGTGTTTTTGCGAGTTCAATGGAAGAGAGGAGAAGAAAGCTTCTCACCACCGTGAGAAGAGAAGAGCGCCAGGGCAGAGAGAGAAGCCAGGTGAGAGAGAGAGAGCGCCAGAGAGAGAGAGAGTGAGAGAGAGAGAGAAAGAGAGAGCTGCCACCGTGAAGAGAGAGCTTGAAACCGTGAGAAGAGAGTGTGAGTGAGAGAGCTCCCATGAGAGAGACTGAGAGAGAGCTTTGAAACCGTGTTGTGCGTGAAACCTGAGAGAGAGAGAGAGACAGAGAGAGAGAGAGAGAGAGAGTCTGAAATCGTGAGAGAGAGAGAGAGAGAGAGAGAGAGAGCTGAGCGTGAAAGTGTGTTGTGTTTGGGTAAGTGAAATTTGTGTCTTTGGTGCAAATGGGTGCAAAATTTGGACTATTAGTGCAATTTAAAATATTCAGGTGGGTCAAAAAAATATTTCAATAGGGTGGTAAGCAGAATTTTTTTTCCAGGGGGTTCAACTGAACCCAGGGGGTTCAATTGAACCCCCTCACAACTATGTGGGTCTGCGGTCTGCCTCTGATTTTACCCTTGCATACGCACGGGTGACACTGTATTTGTTATAATTTACTATGAAATTATAAGTACATTGAAAGTTGCAAAATGTAATAAAAGAAAAAGGAAAAACTTTATAAAAGGCGATATTTCAAATTTATAAAAATAGTTTTGTTGCAAAAAGTTAAAAAAAATCGGTATATTCTTACAATATTAATAATGGAGTAAAAATGAGGAAAAAACAAAATGAGATTTAATATAAAATATGCACCCCAATTGACGCTCCCGTTGGCGCTCTTGTTGTTGCTCCCATCGGTGCTTTCATTGGCGCTCCCGTTGGCGCTCCGTGCGGCTCACTCAAAAAAAGTAAATGAGATTTAATTATTGATTTTTCTAGAAAAAATAATTTTGAAATTTTGGCTAGCGGTGTCGCTTTTTTGACAATTGGTAGTGGTTAAATTAATTGGTTTTAGTAGTTTGAGTAGATTATAGTAAATAGTAAACTCTACATAATTTAATATTAATTTTATGTAATTAGTGGTTTTTGACAAAAAAATAAATTAAAAAAAAGAATTTGTTTTGAAAAAAAAAATCTGACTGTGGGCGTCAGCGCAGTAAGCAGTAGGCATCTTTTACTGCTTTTTTTGCGGCTGTTGTCAGTTTTTTTTCTCAAATTTTGTGCAGTTTTTTGGTCAAATTTTTTCTGCCAAAAGCTACTATTTTTTTGTTTTTTAGTAGCAAAATATCTAAAATGCCCAAAAAAATGGGTGTGCCCAAGCGGAATGTCTAAAAATGTCAATTTGCTAGCATATTGTTTTATTATATAAGATTAGATTAGATTAGATTAGATTAGATTTGATTAAATATTAGATAGATTACATTTTTATCGTTGGTTTTGGACACTTAGCAATTGTATAAGTGGATTATTTTTGACATTTTGCTAGCATATGAATTGCTTATACTATGTATTAGATTAGTATTAGAGATTAGATTAGATTATATTACTATTAGATAGATATGTTTGAACTGGAATAAAATACAAAGTAAATGAGAATAAATATATATGGAAGAAGAAAAAGAGAAAGAAATGAGAGAGGAGAGAGGGGAGAGGGGATATTATGAGAGAGAAGATAATAAAATAAATAAATAAAAAAAGAGAAAGGAGAGAGGTTTTTTTTTTATAAGCAATGTTAGTGGGGGTGGGAGAATGTTAGTTTTCAAGGTTTGAACCCGGGACCACCTTCTTGCACTCTTTTGGTGCACTCATTCGGTATCTCTAAACTCGCCAACTGAACTACCTACTTGGGATAGAGAGGAGAGGGATGATGGGAAAGTGTATAAGAGAAAAAGTAAAAAGTTGTAAAAAGTTGAGAATTTTTGTCTTTTAGTGGCAAAATGTCTAAAATGCCCAAAAAATGGACACGTGGCGCGATAGTGGAATGTCTAAAAATGTCAATTTGCTAGCATATTTTTTATTATATATTTATATTATTATTATATTATTATATATTATATTATTATTATATTAGTATTAGATATTAGATTTTCTAAATTTTTATTTTAATTACATAAATAAAAATTAATATTTTTACACTTTGTGGTTCCGCTTTAAAGAGGACGTGGAGCTTGGAAGGATTAGAAAGTGACTCCACTTTGAAAAGCTATGGTTATTAGAATCTAGAGAAATGCTAGCAATATTACTCTCTTTTATATACTATCTCTAATACCCACTTTATGATTGGTTAAATTATGTAGGTTCCCCCACTTTGGAAACAAGACCCCATTAATTTAGTGGGACTCATATTAGTTTTAGTCGATCATAGAGTGAATGTTGGAAAGACTTGTGTATAAGAGAGTGTTCCTAACACTTCTCTTAGAAAAGTAACATATGTGAGGTTGTCAATGAGAAGTTGTCAAGTGGCGGAGAGAGTGACATGTTGAATAGATATTATAGGAGTTTTTTTTCGATCTCTCGGCTAGAACATAGGGAATTGTGCGGCTAATCTTCAACGGTAGATCACGTGAAATTCAAGGATGACATAGACGCATGTCTGAACCATATGACCATATTACTGGTGCTTTGGGTCAATGTATCACATTAGAGGACAATGCTTTGATGTAGTGATGATTTCTTGTTGGCTCTAATTAGGGGTGGAAATAGGTTGGGCTAGGCTGGCCTTTGTAAGGCCTGAGTCTGACTTTCTTTGAAAATGTGAGGTCCGAGTATGGCTTGTAATCTCCCATAGCCTCATTGTCAAGAACTAATTTGACCTTTTTGAAAGTCTCATAAGGCTTGAAAGCTTGTTAAAAGCCAACTTCACTATTATTTTTACAAAAGACTACACCACGATAGCGAGGGTATTGGAAAGGAATGAGACCCTCTACAATCTACTGTAATCACTGCATTTTCAATATCATTAAGGATATTTTCGTCTTTTCATCACCCAAAGCATCTTTATTTGTTCTCTCTTTTCCCCACATTTGCATCAAAAGTAGGGCACTGTAGTTGAAATCAACTACTCGAAATCATGGTTCGCATTGGAATATGAGACTTAATAATCTTGTGAATCAAAAAATTTACGGTGGACTTTTCTTCCACCTTCAGACCCAAGATCCTAGGTTCACCACCCCATCCTAGGCGTGTCACCCCAAAACATTCAGGAATGAAGAATAAAAATACTCATAGTATACTCCCTCCGGTCTCTATTATAAGCAAAAAAGTATGGTTCAGTTTTTTGTCTCTTTTATAAGCAAAACTTAAGTAATTTTACCATATTGAGTGGTTAACAATAAAGTCAAATAAAAAGGCTCTTTTCATTAAATACTAAAAAGGTTAATTTAGTAAATTTAGTTAACTTTTTGTATGAAAACTAGAAAATTAATTTCACTTGACTAATTTTCTTAATCACCGTAAAAGTAGTTAATTTTGCTTATAAAAGAGACTAGAGGGAGTACTTTTTAAAAATGGGAAACTAAAAAGACATTTAGGTTATTTTGGGGAACGAATTATAATTAACCCAAATATTATTATTCTAGTTGCAATATATATAGTATAATAAGCAGCATATAATATATCACTAGAGTGGAATAACGATTTACAAAGAAGCTTCCTATAATACCATTTTATGAGTCCAAAATGTCACTTAATTAATTTCTTGAATACAGTCGTACATATGCATGAAACTTTTGTGTTTTCGACATCAAATTCTATTTGGCATATCAAAATTAAAGCAACTAAAATTTCGGTCTAGTCAAACTCTATCTTTATAGTTGTTATCGAATTAGTATCTTCTAATCTGTGTAAACTCTATCTTTATGGTTCTTCCTGGAAGTACCCTATTTTTTGCTAGCTAAGCATTGGAATATTAGTTCTATTCTAGTCCAACATGCAAAGCAAAGGAACTACTACAATCAAATCAAGAGAGCATATATAGTCATAATCCATTAATGCTTTTAGAACTAGGTTCATCAAATAAAATATATAACATATAATCATATATACATCAAGACCTAGTTGCCACAATATTGAAATTTGTATTCAACTTGCTATTGACGACTACACTACAAAATTTCCAGCAGCGAAAATATCCCTTCAACATGACATCATATATCGAGTCCAGTCAAGCCTGTTTCTAGTAACACTACTCATCACTCACTTTAACTGCCCTTTTATTTAGATTTTTTTGGCTTTACAAGCACCTTTGATCTCTCAATTAGTCTTACTAAAATTCTGTTTTTCCTTTGAAAAAAAAATTGACCCTAAGTCCGAGACGAATCTAAGTTTAAAGTCATGCCAGTTTTGGCCATGAATTAATGGAATTAACAATCTGCTCTATTATCTTAAGAGGCTTTAGCGATAATGACTATGGACCCGTTTGGATAAACAGCTTAATTAAACACTTATGGCATAAGCGCTTAGCATATAAGTTCTTATGCATAAGCTGTTTATATAATAAACGATAAAATAATGTTAAACTATTTTTCTATAAGTCATAAGCTGTTTCCATAAGCTATGTGAAGCTTTTAAAAATTAACTGAAAACAATTTATAAACATATCATAAGCTGTTTCTATAAGCTCTCCCAAACAGTCTTACAAGTACTTATACCAGTAAATAAACTCAAATAAGCCGATCCAAACAGCCCTACATGCTCTCTTGTGCTTTACATTTCGAGTAGATTCATGTTCTAGACCTATATGTAGTCATTGTATAATACGTCTCCTGTATTATTTAATCAATAAGCATACGTACGTAACATTATTTTTAAGTTTGGGTAAAGTAATTAATATAAAATACAGAACTAATATATTTTCATGTTAGTTATCCAAAATTCCAAATCCTTTTACCCAATGGATTTGGCCTAGTGGTGTGCGGGCTATGGTTCGTAAGGGTCGACTCGGTTTGCTCTCGAGTTCGATTCTCACGAAAAGTATTTCCTTGGGGAGGTGAGATGACCGATTGCCTCCCTCTCTCGTCGGGACTGTGAAATTTCCCCTCCACAGTTTTAATCTAAAAAAAAAAAAATTCCAAATCCTTTAAATCTAATCCCAATAAGATGTTAGAATATAGTTAGTTTTTTTAATGAGATTAAGAATACAGTTAGGGTCTGTTTAGGAGTTTAAAGGAGAGGAGAGGGCTTTGGAGAGGAAGGGAAGGGAGGGGAAGGGAGGAGGAGGGAGATGGAAGACTAATTATAGGAATTGACAAAATATTTTTTTTATTCTCATTAAAAACAATATAATTTAAAGGAGGGAGATTAAGAATTGACAAATTATAACAATGGCTCTTGAATAACTTTCACAAGCTACTCGTTGCACAAGCAAAAACAAAACCCAGCAACAATTACTAGTACCAATTTCTACCAATTTCACAAGCTACTCGTTGCATTTAGTACTGAAAGCGTCGTTATACAATTTAATTATCAAGAGTGTTGGCAGTGACATATACCTGCCCAATACGGCGACACACCACTATGCAATATGTACAGTATGATATGACACCTACCATCCACACATCTTCTAGTCCATAATGCTTGAGGAGAAACTTGTGATGTGAGCAACAGAGCATGGGCTGCCAAGTGCCAACTACATCAGTTAAAACTTGACCTGCGGTAGTAAGTAAGGATTAAATGAACAATGATCACAATGCTCTAATATAATTTATATTGTAAGAACTTGAGAACTATGCAAGTATACTACTTATAAAAGGCTAGCCATAAATTAATGAAATAAATGGTCACTTCCTGCCTGAGACTTATATACTGGTTTGGTAAGCAATATAATTTAAGCTAGGTAACAAATCACATTTCAATGACCAAATCTTTCTTAAAGAATCAATAATGCACTGATACAGAGAATCAATAATGCCTGAGACTTATATACTGGTTTAGATATAAAGTTACTAAAGGCCAAGTCTCTTTTTATGACCTTGGAAAGCGGCCCAATAGAATGATTGCTAGGCTTCCTTCCTATATATGACCTTGGGTATCGGTAGTCGCAGGATCCCCAACGTCATCTGACACATCACCCCAAAGCTTTTTTAATATTCTCATATCAGATGCTACCAGTGGGTTAGAATTAGCATCAGACATTAAGGCAATTAGCGGATCTATCCCGGTATCATTAGCCACAGGCTCACCAACTTCATCCAACACATCTCCATAGTTTCCTGATATTCTCATGTCAGCTGTTACCACTAGGTTAGGAAATAGAATCGGACATTGAAGCATTTAGCGAATCTAGCCGAGTAGTTAGATGTTGAGTGGGGGATGAATCAAATTTTTTGTAGTCATTAAATGATTCACATTTATCTATGTAGAGAGATAAATGGTAAATTATACAATACTTTTTATAAAATCTAGACTACTAATTATTTCTTCTGGACTCATTTTTATAAGCAAAAAAAGTACACATTTTTTTGACTCAAAAATAAGCAAATATCAACTAACTCAACTTCATTTAATGTTATTATTCAACAAATATCCTTATTTAATTCTACTTTTACTACTAAGAGTCTCGCACATTCTCAAGAAAATAAGGGTATATTAGTAAAATTAGTTAATGGTTTTATGAAATCAAAAATATTAAACGAATATGACTAACATTCTTAATATGTATGAAGTTAGGTTTTTTTTGCTTATAAATGAGTCTGGAGTAGTACTTTTCATAAAGGGACGGACTACAGAGGTAGTATAGACTATTTTGTCTAAGGCATAAATTGGTCCTTTACAATTTTCTCGTGGGACAAATTAATCTCCGACAACTTTTTTGAGACACATTGGTCCCTCATATTTTTAAAATGGGACACGTTAGTCCCTCTGTCCATCAAGTGTTAAAAATGTCATGAAACGTCTTCTACGTGGCACTTATGTTCCTACATGTCACATTAACTAACATGTCATACGTTATTTTAGTCCAAATTGGTCTCTGACAATTTCCTCGTGGGACAAGTTAGTCCCTCACATTTTTTTTAGAACACAGCAGTCCCTCACAGTTTCAAAACAGGACACCTTTGTGCTTATGAGTTTAAAAATAAAAGAAAAATATGAATTTCTTCTTCATATTCATTCCTTCATCCCCGAACCCTTATTTCAGGAAAAGTTTTGACATGGTAAAAAATTGAAAACGCCCAAATTAATGAGGCAAACGAAGCAAACAAAATGAAAAATGAAACACGAGCTTGGTTGTGCAAAAACGAAACCCATCTTCTTCCCTTCAATCTCATCTTCGATTTGGGTTTCAATTTGGGTTTCAATTTCATTTTGGGTTTTTGGGTTTCGATTTCGATTTGTAAAGGTGTGTTTATGGGTTTTTATCTCCAGATTTGTGATTTTTTTTTTTGGATTTCTTTGCAGAAATTTCAATTCCGTTTCTGAGAAGATGAAGATGAGATTGAAGGGAAGAAGATGGGTTTCGTGTGCTTGAGTTTATGGGTCTGTTTCATAGCTGAGAAAATGAAGATGAGATTGAAGAGAAGAACATGGGTTTCGTGTTCAACCATTCTCGGTCTGTTTTACTTGCAGATATTTTTTAAAATCAAAATTAATTCAAAATTATGAATCATCAAGCATATTCCGCCACATAAGCACACAAAATAGCCAGATAAGTACCTTAATTGCCACAAAGGCATTTTTTAATGGAGTTACTGAAAAAGCGTTAAAAAGGGTAATGATGTTTTAGTTTTGAAACATAAGGGACCAATTCGGAAAAAAAAACATAAATGACTAATTCAAAATCTGAAGATAAGTTAAGAGATCTCGGGAGCAATTTTTCCTATAAAAAAGACTTACGAATTTTTAGGATAATGTAAAAGGATTTAATTTATATAGTGTATAAGTGTTTTACACTATCTACCATTTATAAGTTGACACGTCATTAATTAAAAGAAACTAGTCAATTGATAATCACCTTATACGACAACTATTCAGTTGTTGTCGTAAAAACCTATACACATGTAGATAAATTAACTCAATGTAAAATCTATTCATTTTATATAATATTGTTGATGTCAAATTAATTATAAGATGTTCACACTGTTTTTTAAAAGAAAAATTTTAAAGCCCTTGGCTCCGTCCAGAGTAGGTGTGGTAAGGTCTCCATAACATATATGACCCAAGTCAAATAATATGAACAGAACAATTTTTGAAAGTTTAACGTATGTTTATTCTAGTATTACGATTTCTCTGAATTTGGTTGTCTGAAACTTTCTTTTTGTGTATTCAAACTTTAAGGGTGAATTTATGAAGACGGTGCCTGTTTATATTGGTGATGTTATATATTGATTTAGAGAATTCAATTATTTTAGTCTAGTCAAAAAAATAGTTTTAACGGACAAGGTGTGTACTAATAATTACGACTTTAAGCTCAAAGAACATATACTAGTAACAAAGTCCATGAAAGCCAATGAAAATGATTAGTACAAAATGAAAATGAAAATGACTAGTAACAAGCCGTGGCGGACCCAGGACCCCGGGGTCAGGGGTGTCAAATTTTTTAAATTCACAATTTGTTAAAAATATAATTAAAAACAATTATAATATATTTAAACAATGTGATGTTTGTTATTACAATTACGGACTTATACCGGTAACAAAGTCCATCCACGTTTATTATTATTAAGGACAAAGTCATACTAATAATTGACCCACTTGATACTCTTTCACGCGACAAAACACCTTACCAATTCAGTACTCACTCAGTAATTAAAAGTCACACAAAAGCTGTGAAGAACTTAATCAAGCATCTCAATGTGAATGTCAAAGGTAAATGCAAAATTTTGTTCTCATTGTTAACATAAAAACGACTTTAAGCTCATAGAACATCTACTCTTCTACTCTAATCTTAATCTACTCTAATATAATAAAAATGCATATTAGCAAAAAGTCATTTTTAGACACTCTAATATAATAAAAATGCATACTAGCAAAAAGTCATTTTTAGACATTCTATTAAGCCGCCACGTGTCCAATTTTTTGGACATTTTAGTCATTTTAACGCTAAAATACAAAAACTACCAGCTTTTTCCAGAAAAAGCTGCAATCAGAAAATGAGGACCGACAAGGAAAATAAAGAAATCTACTCTAATGTAATAAAAATACATACTAGCAAAAAGACATTTTTAGACATTCTACTAGGCTGCCACGTGTCCAATTTTTTTGACAATTTAGTCATTTTACCGCTAAAATACAAAAACTACCAGTTTTTTCCAGAAAAAGCTGCAATCAGAAAACAAGGACCGACAAGGAAAACAAAGAAAAAAAAAAATTTAAACAAAAAAAATCACTTTTTTGTCAGTTTTTTTTACTAAAAACATAATTTTTTTAACTATTCTTATAATCTACTCAAACTACTAAAATTAATTAATTTAACTACTACCAATTGTCAAAAAAAACCATACCTCTAACAATAGTTTCAAAATTATTTTTTCCAAAAAAATAAATTATTAAATTAATCTACTCTAATATAATAAAAAGGCATACTAGCAAAAAGTTATCTTTAGACATTCTACTAGGCCGCCACGTGTACAATTTTTTGGACATTTTAGTCATTTTTCGGCTAAAATACAAAAACTACCAGCTTTTTCCAGAAAAAGCTGCAATCAGAAAACGAGGACCAACAAGGAAAATAAAGAAATCTACTCTAATGTAATAAAAATACATACTAGCAAAAAGACATTTTTAGACATTCTACTAAGCCGCCACGTGTCCAATTTTTTGGACATTTTAGTCATTATACCGCAAAAATACAAAAACTACCAGTTTTTTCCAGAAAAAGCTGAAATCAGAAAACGAGGACCGACAAGGAAAACAAAGAAAAAAAAATAAAACAAAACAAACCTGCCAATTTTTTCATCGTTGAATTGTTTTTACTGAAATCACTTTTTTAATTAAAAAAAAATCTGTACACACAACATAAGTTTTTTGTCACTTCTTTGTCTAAAAAAACTAATTTTTAAACAAAAAAATCACTTTTTTGTTGGTTTTTTTTACTAAAAACATAATTTTTTTAACTATTCTTATAATCTACTCAAACTATTAAAATTAATCAATTTAACTACAACCAATTGTAAAAAAAAACCATACCTTTAACAATAGTTTCAAAATTATTTTTTCCAAAAAAATAAATTATTAAATTAATCTACTCTAATATAATAAAAATGCATACTAGCAAAAAGTCATTTTAGACATTCTACTAGGCCGCCACGTGTCCAATTTTTTGGACATTTTAGTCATTTTACCGCTAAAATACAAAAAGTACCAGCTTTTTCCAGAAAAAGCTGCAATCAGAAAACGAGGACCGACAAGGAAAATAAAGAAATTTACTCTAATATAATAAAAATGCATACTAGCAAAAAGACATTTTTAGACAATCTACTAGGCCGCCACGAGTCCAATTTTTTGGACATTTTAGTCATTTTACTGCTAAAATACAAAAACTACCAGTTTTTTCCAGAAAAAGCTGCAATCAGAAAACGAGGACCGACAAGGAAAATAAAGAAAAAAAAAAGCAACAAAAAAATAAAACAAAACAAACCTGCCACTTTTTTCATTGTTGAATTGTTTTTATTGAAATCACTTTTTTAACTAAAAAAAAATCAGTACACACAACATAAGTTTTTTGTCACTTCTTTGTCTAAAAAAACTAATTTTTTAAACAAAAAAAATCACTTTTTTTGTTGTTTTCTTTACTAAAAACATAATTTTTTTTAACTATTCTTATAATCTACTCAAACTACTAAAATTAATCAATTTAACTGCTACCAATTGTCAAAAAAAACCATACCTCTAACAATAGTTTCAAATTTATTTTTTCCAAAAAAATAAATTATTAAATTAATATTACACTCAATAAATAAAAATCTAAAATTTACGATTCACTATAATCTCTATATTAAAACTACTAAAATCAATCAATTTTTCAGATAATAAATAAAATCAATCAATTTAACCACTAACAATTGTTAAAAAAAATTAACCACTACCAAAAATTACAAAATAATTTTTTTATAATTAAATAAATATGATTGAATTAATAAATCATATAGAAAAAAAGGAGAAGACATGTGGCAACAGGAGTGTCAACGAGAGAGAGTGGCAACGAGAGCGCCAACAAGAGTGCCAACGGGAGTACCGACTTTTTTAAAACTTTTTTCAACACGACTATTTTAGAAAATTTGAAAATATAGCCTTTTATCGAATTTTTTCTTTTTCTTTTATAACATTTTGTAACTTTCAACATGTGGCAACGAGAGCGACAACGAGAGACTGGCAATGGGAGCTGCAATGGGAGTGGCAACGGAAAAGACAACAGGAGTGGCAACGATAGAGGTAACAAGAGCGCCAACGGGAGTGCCAATGGGAGGGCCAACGAGGATGCAAACGAGAGGGTCAACGGGGATGCATATTTTACCTCTAATGTCCAAATACATTATTATCGATCAATGTAATTCTGATTGTCAATTTTCTTTAATTTCTTTGACTCAATATAATTTTCATTTGTATGTTATATGACATAATACCTATCTCTTTCCACTTTGAATTTCAAATCATGCATTTTGGACATTATTCACAACTTATGATTATCTTCCAAATTACTATTATGACTTCATGGCAATACACCGACCAGACTGTATTACCAGTGCGTATGCACAGGTAAAAAACTAGTATACCGGTAAAAGTTATAAGCACACAGCATATAACGGGTGTGTACGTGACAACCATTACTGTCTTAAAAGAAGATTTCATAAACCTTATCAACTTTTAATTGTTCTCGTGCCCTGTATGTTTGAACATTTTCTTATAAGGTGGAATAGAATTACTTGATCCATCTAGTAAATTCTCTTTAATAATAATAATAAATCCAAAGTTAACGCAAAAACTCGAGAAGGTGCAAAGCTTATGTTTATTTTTTTCTCACCACTTCTTTTAAGTAAAATTAGGTGGCAAATATCAAACGCGTGAAATAGGAAATGCCAATGTTGACCCAAATTTGTTAGGGCAAGGGAATGTTAGTAGGGGTAGGGGAATATTAGTTTCCGGGTTTGAACCTGAGAATTTTTGCTTGGACTCCTTTGGTTCACTCTTTCAGTATCATTTAGCTCGCCAACTGAGCTACCTACTTGGGATTAGTAGATGCCTAGTCTGCTTAAGTGTGAACTAATGACAAATTCGATCAGCGAAGGAGCGAGACAATAGACAGAGAATAATTTGTTTTTGGTCGGAAAATAAAGGTAGATAAAAATAAAATTGCAATTCTGCTATTGGCACAATAATTTGTTAGGGTAAGTTAGTTTTTAAAATTTTAACAAAATAATTGGTAGTCTTTTTTGGGAAAGAAGTATTTGGTAGTTTTTTTTTTCATCAGAAGTGTTTGGTAGTCTTTTTTTGTCAAACATACAATATTTCATTGACAACGGGTAAAGTGTGGGGTCCAGCCATTGCCACATGGCCAACATGTATTTGACAAGTTGGAAGTTGGATGTGATGACAAGTGAGATGTTGCATGAGGTACACATGGTGTAGTGCATGAGTAACACACGTTGTGGTGCATGCATTGCAAAGGACACTTGGTGTTTAATTTGCATCGAAGGCAAAGGACAAGTGTCTTCATGCATGTAAGGAAACTTTGGCTTGCCCTTCCTATAAATAGGACCATGAGCAAGCATTCTCAACACACCACAAGAGAAACACACAAGAGAGAAATACCTCACCAAGAAGCAAGAGAGAAAGAGAGCCTTGCTCAAGAGAGAAGAGTGATCCAAATAGAGAGTTTCTTTGTGAGAGAAATTGTGAGTCAATTTGTGAGAGTCTTCCTTACAAATTGAGAAATACATTGTAGTGAGATCCACCTATGGGCGAAGTTATGGTATTTCCATTCACTACAAAAAAAATTGCCCATTAGCGAGGGGTTTTTCCCTCGCTAATGGCCTCAAATCCGTCGCTAATACCCATTAGCGAGGGAATTAGCGACGGAATCAGTCCCTCGCTAATTGTCTCATCGCTAATGGGATTAGCGAGGGAATTTGAATCTCTCGCTAATTAGCGAGGGAATGTTCCGTCGCTAATTCCCTCGCTAATTAGCAAGGGATTCAAATTCCGTCGCTAAATCTGACAGCCACATTTTTTTTATTTTTTTTTGACAATATCAGCCTTTTTATATTATTATTATTATTATTATTATTATTATTATTAATATTATGGTGTGATGGTGGTGGTGGTGGGGAAGGGTATTAGGGTAGAGAGAGAAGGAGAAGACTGGGGGAGAAGGAGAGAAAGAGAGAGAGAAATAAGTGGTGGTGGTGGTGGTGGTGAAGGGTATTATGGTAGAGAGAGAAGGAGAATAGTAAGGGAGAAGGAGAGAAAGAGAGAGAGAGAAACGAGTGGTGGTGGTGGTGGTGGTTGTGAAGGGTATTATGGTAGAGAGAGAAGGAGAATGGTAAGGGAGAAGGAGAGAAAGAGAGAGAGAAACGAGTGGGGGTGGTGGTGGTGTGGTGGTGGAAGAGTGAAGAGAGAAGAAGAGTGTGAGAGGAAGTGGTGGTGTGGTGGTGGAAGAGTGAAGAGAGAAGAAGAGTGTGAGGAGAGAAGAAGAGAGAAGAGTGTGAGGAGAGTAGGAGAGAAGAGTGTGTGTGAGAGGATAAATAAGCTGAAAAGTCAAAAAATTAGCGACGGAATTAGTGAGGGACTGCAAATTCCGTCGCTAAACACCTGCACGGAGTCCTATCATCTGAAAACTGTCAGAAATTAGCGAGGGAATTAGCGAGGGACTGAAATTCCGTCGCTAAATACCTGTACTGAGTCCTATCATCTGAAAACTATCAGAAGTTAGTGAGGGACTGAAATTCCGTCGCTAAATACCTGCACTAAGTTCTATCATCTGAAAACTGTCAGAAATTAGCGAGGGAATTAGCGAGGGACTGAAATTCCGTCGCTAATTTTCAAATTTTCCGTCGCTAATGTCTGAAATTCCGTCTCTAATTCTCAAAAATACGACAGCCCCTATTCTCTCGCAAATTCTGTCGCTATTTCCAGTTTTTGCGAGGGAACATTAGTCCCTCATTAATTTCCGTCGCTAATGGGTAATTTTTTTGTAGTGATTATCATTATAGTGGAAGTTTAAGAGGCCTACAGGTCCTGTGGTTTTTCCTTTCTCACATTGAGAAGGTTTTCCACACTAAAATTCTTTTTGTGTCATTACGCTTATTTTTCACATTTCCGCTAGTGCCTATTTTGAGCTCACGAAGGAGGGAAATTATGGAGGACATTTCCCAACACAAAGCCGCCGGAATAATACACAGAATGTAAGCAACAAACTTACAAATAAAGCACCAACAAGTCCGCTCTGGGATAAACCACATTAGGTATAGCTGAAACTCTACTGATAACAATAAGCATATGAGCAGCACCTGAAACACCAGGATTCTACTGAACTAACTTAATTAAAAGCATATCAAACCCTAATGCTAACTATTACATTCATTAAGCACAAAACACATAAAATCATCTCAATCATCACCACAAGATACCACCACTAAGAAGAATAGACGCAACACAGAGACAAACAAAGACCCGCGAAGTTGGTGTGGGAGGAAAGACGGAAAGTCCAAAACTTTCCCCATATTCGAAGGCCAACTGGCCCATATTCGAAGCTATTGTGGGCGCTGGTAACTGTAACGGCCCGTGAAAAGGAGTCAGGGTTAGCTTACCGAAACATGGAGGCAAGGGTAAGGGTTTGAGATCCAAATCTGAAGGGTCGCGAGGGTTTGGTGGATCTGGTGGTTCCGGGGGAGAAGAAACCAGGTCAGCAAAGGAGGACAAGGTAGAATCATGCGGGTTGGAATAGGGGGACGTGTGAGTGGAGATTGGCTTACTTGGAGTGCGACGGAGAGGCGGGTGGGTGGTGGTCATCGTCTTCGCAGAGCAACAATGAGGCGGACGGAAGAAGCAGTAGTCACTGAGTCCATTCTTAGGAACGCTGGAAGCATAGAGGAAACACCGACGAAAAACAAGGAGAAAGTTGGTGGAAGAGTTGCGTTTGGCATCGCCGGAGGCCTAGACGGACTACGGACGAGGGTGCCAAGATGCACCACCAGAGATCGACCCTAACAGCGGAGAGGTTAGGGGACAAGGGTCGCCATGGGAGAGAGGTGCCTCGGTGAAACCCTAGGAGAGAGGTGTCACCATAATATGTATTTGCCACGGTTTTAGGGTCATTTAGCCATGGTTTTAACCGTGGCTAAACGCCGCTTTTTTGTAGTGTATGTTTTGTGTGATATCATTGGATTATGAAATATTCCTTTATTGTTTATTAATATAACTAGTTGTGATTAGCTATCGCAGCTTACAATGACTTGCTTGTATAATGATACATACTAATTGAACAACTAACAGACATATATTAGAGAATTATGGCATTGTTTGCTCCATTTAGCCAACCTCGCCCACTACTAGGAAAAACATTGTTGAACAGTAATGCATGACTATTTTGTGAATAATTTATAGGTTCTCTAACTAGACAGTGGGATATATTGTATTCTCAGCATTTTCACAGCGAGTGAAATTCAATTTAGTTTAATTATGACCGTGAAGCATTAAGGATTAGATTCTACTCTTGACCACTTGTTACAGCTTACAAGGGCTCTGATGTTAAATCAATAACCAGTTTAACTGACCTAAATTCATGTGCTGTTTGAATAAATCTTCTGCAGAACAAGTTTTTAAGGGTTTTTATTTTTTTGGGGGAGGGGTAAGCTTAACATGCTTATATGGAAATCTGACGGTAACTTACACATGACTACTTTACTATCAAGCCCCGATACTTCAAAAATGAGACGTACCCGTGTCGGATACGTATCCGATACCGATACGCACTCGATACTTCCCGATACGTACCCAAAGAGTATCTAATAATTTTTTAATTCCTTTTAAAAAATATTTGACTCGATACTTTTCAGATACATCTTTGATACTTCTTACCAACTAAGGATACTTCTCAGATACTTTTTCGATACCTCTTACCAACTAAGCACATGATTGTCACTCATATATGATACACTTTAATACCTCAATAATTAAAAGACAAAATTATATGTTTTTTCGTAATACAACAATAGAAGAAATAATACATTGTGATATGAGTGGGATAAATATACGTAACTATCTCTACTTGATAAGATCACAAATATTTATTTCTACAATGTGATGAATATATATTGACTAATGATATGCTTATGTTTTATTGACCAATTACGTACTAATATGAATATCTTAGTCTTTAAAAAGTCATCTATTTATGCCACTGACTATTCGTATTATACGATTTCGGGTGATCTCAGTTACTTGTCCACCATTACTTTTTATGACTAGTCACTCATACATAGGTGTGTCGGTTGTCCTCTTCCTTTCATCCATATATTTTGTGTGATTTTTTTTATCTATTTAGGCAGTTTTTTTCATATCTATAAAATGCAATATTTCATTTTTTCATCTTTGTTTTTTTTCTATTTGTGTTTCTATTCTATTTTATTTTTTGTTATGTTTTATATATTTAAATTTTAATTTAATTTTTTATTAAAGTATCCCAGCCGTGTCGTATCTTGATTTTCAAAATTTTCCCGTATCCCCATATCCGTATCGTGTCGTATCCCGTATCGTATTCGGTATTCGGGCTTCATAGCTAGTTTATCATCATCCATTGTGTTTCTAGCAAGAATAGCTTAGATTGTTCGTTTGATAGTTGCAGCCTAGTAGGAGAGCCTATTCTTTTTGGTGTTTATCAATTTGATATTTATAATTTGACTAAATTATAGTTTTGGTCTCCCTATTTTCACAAATTCAGACATTTGGTCACCCTATTTTAAAACTTTGGCATTTAGTCCCCCTTTTTTTAAACACTCAGACATTTAGTCCAAAAGGTGGTTTTTCATATTTTTTTTTTGATTTGGAGGCCTGTAAAAACAATGAGTGACATGGACCTCATTAAATGATGTGGCAGCTGATACATCTTGCACACATTTATGCCATGTCATTCAATAATCCAATCATTATGCCACGTAACATATTAATAATTAAAATTAAAATCAGAATTAAAAATTGAAAGTGAAATTCCTATGAACCCTAAATCCCCATATCACTATCCAGTAGAAATCCTCATTGTTGTTAGGCAAAATCGAACAACGGGAATCCAGTAGAAATCCAGAACGTGAACTTGAACCATAACAAAGGAGGCGGTCTAGAAATCCAAAACGTGAAGAACCCTTGAGGAGAAGAATTAGAGGTTTAAAGTCGGACGCTCAAATATCCGACTTAAAAAGGAGACGCGGTGGCAAACTTGTAATTAACATAAAAACATTTATTTAGCACGCATTCTTTTAAGTCGGTTATTTATTTCGTTGGACGTTAAACGTTTAATTTTTTTTTTTTAAAACACTAACCAAGACATATCTCCCACACGCAGTACTGGAAACCCTTCCTTGGCTCTCCTCCCCGACTTAAGTAACTCTCCTCTCACATTTCTGGAACCTTTCCCTCCTCTCCCAAAATTCGCTTTTCCTACCCAAACCCTATTTTTCATTCCTCATTTTGATTTGTCCCCTTTTCATTCCCAAACCCTATTTTTCATTCCCTAACCATTTCTTCTTCGTTCTCCCCTAATTCTCGCCGTCGCTGCAAAGTATTGAATCTCGCTGCGTAATTTCTCTTCTGGGTAGCTTTCTCCATCTCAACTCCCTCTGTCGCTGCAAAGTATTGAAAGCTCGTTGCGATCCCCTTCTTCAATCGGTGGAATCTCGCTGGGTAACTTCTCCATCTCAATTTCTATAACTTTCTCATCGTTCAGTGTGTGATGCTTTTTATTTAGATTGCTGCTAAATGGTTAGAGACTAACTTTCTTGTCGCTGCATATTAGATGGAATCTATTAAATAATTGAGTAAGAATACTGAAATTGAAAGGGTATGGTGAGAGGTTGAACTGAGAAATTAGTAATTGCTTTTGGGATTGTGCTATTCTATTCTATTCCTTTGGTGTTGTGCTGCTATGCTCTCCTATCCACGAATCAAATTTGATTAAAGAGGCATAGTAATGTGTTCTTAATTTCTTCCCTTATATTAATTTGTTATAGAGTAGGAAAATTATTAAAGTTTTGAGGTGTGGATTGTTTAGTTGAGTGATGAATGTAAAGGTGAAGAAGCTGATGGAAAAAGTTTTGAGGTGTGGCTTGTTTAATTGAGTGCCGCTGACATGTCTTGGTCCAGTGGGATTCTTTGTTGCTTTGTCCCTTTTCTGAATTTTGGGAATTTCTAATTTCTCTTCTTTCCTAATTCTTTGTTTTTTATTTGATCTTTTTTAAAGTGGAGATTTGACTCCTTCTGACTATTATTCATGTATACAATACTAATATCTTGGTGGATGCTAGTTGCTTGCAGACATGTAGATTGCATAATTGTTGTGATATTTGAGTACCACAAGTAACTGCATTTATAGTACAAATGTCCTGATTCTTGTTGCTATTCTTTGGGGTAAAATATGTTTATTCCTTATGTACAGGTTCTGCAATGTCACTTGCAGATAATATAACTCCTATGTCATTTACAAAGTGGCATAGTGCTAATCCTTTTTTTTAATTGTAAAGCTTGAATTCTAAAAAAAGTTAGTTGTTTTCTGTGCTTTTGTTAATACATGAAAGGACATACTTTATTATTGATGGACTGGCTTTTGTTAATACATGAAAGGACATACTTTATTATTGATGGACTGGTAAACTGTCCTTGCTTGATTGTTAATTCAAAAGCAATTTGTTGGCCTAAAATTCATGAGTTATTCTAGTTTGTTAAACCTAACTATCATGGCAATTTAATATAAACAATTATTTTGATGGAGAATGGTTGAGGTTGGCTTTGTTGAACTTTAGTCACATTCATTTTTTCAACTGTGACAGTAACTGCTCCACTCTTCACATTATCTCAGAATGTTAGTAAAAGACTGCATGCTTCCTGAATCCGAAAATAACTTTGCTTTGTGTATGCATTTGATTTTCTTTTGAACCATCCTATGCATTGAATCCTCTATTATTTTTTATTTGTTATTGTATTGAGTTTCATTTTCAAAACAAATTTGTAGGTTTCCCTACTCGTTGCCCTGCCTCACTGTATCAGCTATTGCATTTGCAGTAGCAATTTCCTGCATTTGGCTTCCGGTATGTATCTTAATTCCTGATGTTTATATTATCATATATCATTTTATCTTAACACTTCTTTTCCTTTTCTTTTCTTTCTTTGATTATGCTGTCAATGGAAATGATTTAAAGTATCTATACTATATCACTATAGGAGACACTTCGTAACCCCAAAGTGTCCACTACTAACCACATTGAAGCTTTCGAAAATGGAAGCAGAGGGGATAACAAGAACAAGATGATTCAAAAAGATGAAAGCCTCTACCGAAATTGGCCCTTAATGTCATCTATCATTGTTTACTGTGTTTTTGGGATTCATGACATTGGTTTTTCAAAGGTATTATTCCTACTCAAAGATGCATCTATTTATCTTACTCTACAAATTGTTATTGATCTTATTGGTTATAAGTAAACACCATTTTATATTTTAATAATTTTTAAGGTTTTCTCATTATGGGCTGAGTCCTCAAAGGTTGGGTGGTTTGAACTTTGGAACTAATGATGTTGGTAATGTTCTTGTTGTATCAGGTATGTATATACCTTTGACATTTGTGAAACTCTAGATATTTAATTAAATCATGTTTGCATTACGCATCCACATGGAGCTATTTGGTAGCTTACTAAATCTATGAATCAAGAATAAACTTTTATTAAATATATTCTGAATAAGCTGGACTTGTACCATATTAAATTTGTTCACTATGCATTGCATAAGATAAGATATAACATGAACGAGACTCTTTTCTGAGCGATCGGTCCTCTTGTTGAAGTAAGTCTATTTGTGCTGGTGCTGTCTTGGGGGCTTGGTGCCAGGTATTGAGGTCGTTCCTGTATGAAGGCTGGTCGCGTGCAGAGCTCCCTCGGGGTGTACCTGCGATGGCACTCCAACGCCCAAGTCAGTGGGGTGATCTTTAGTATAATAGTATTGGTCAAAAACGTACCTTTCATGTGATGTCAGGGACTCTTTATATAGTACTTGGGGCGCTGTAGGCGACCGTCGGATCCTGCGAGAATTCCTCTCCGCTGTAGATCTTCCCATCGTGGGCATAGGGTGGCGTCTGGTCGCTATTGGGCCGCTCGCACAGGCCCAACCTTCTTAACGGGTCGCGACCCAGTCCAAAACGTCGTGTAACGCTGGTTGCTTACTGGGCCGCTCGCCCCGGTCCAATATTCATCATGGGCTGCGGCCCAATCCAGAACATAACATACTATCTTTTGTGCACTACTCACTAGATATGTTTCTCAATTATTTATTTCTCCATTGTTCACTATGCATTGCAACAACATATATGACATGTTGATATGGGAAGCAGGATCAACATCAAAGAGGGGTAGCTAATGGCATTTGTCTAACTGTCAGCATGCAAAGTAATTGGCCCAGCTGCTGGTGGTGTGTAACATCCGCAAAATAATTAACCGAATTATTTGGATGTTAACCCAATTAAATTAATTTAGTACTTGACTGGTAAATTTATTGAGTGCTAAAATTATTTATTGGTTGTCATCGGATCGTTAACCGGATAATACGGATCAAGGAAGTTTCGGAATCGAAATAGGAGAATTAGATCAATATGGTAATTGGACCGCGTTGCTAATTATATACTAAATATATATATATATATATATGTAACCGTGTGTGTGTGTAAAAGAGAAGAAAGAATTAAAAAAGAAAGAAAGAAAAGAGAGAAGGAAGCGTGAGAAACAGAGAGGAAAAGAGAGAAAAGGGGAGAAAAGAGAAAGAAATGGTGAGGAGGAAGAAGAAGAAAAAGGGAAGGGTTCTGTTCATCAAAACGACTTCCTTCCAACACGAAAAATGCTCAGCGTTACTTCCTCTTCGATTTGGTACCAAGATCTTCATCATCAACCCTCTCTCTCTCACTTTGCCATTTTCGATTTGAGAGGGAAAAATGGAGGTTTTGTGGTTCAAGCTCAAAGGAAAGCCTAGAATGGTGGTGAGGAGCGAGCTCAAGGTGGAATACGCGAATATTGAAGTCCGATTTGGAGTTTTTGAAGAATTGAAGGTTAGGGTTCAAAATTGGGTTTTGTGTGAATAGTGCTTCATGAGGAGGAAGATGATGAATAGTGCCCATGGAGGATTTCGAGGAATTCGGCATTTCGGTCAAAAGAGGTTTCGTGATCGAGTGGGAAGCTTTGGAAGCGGATTGGGCGTCGCCGGAGCGGGGAATGTTCGTGTGGCTACTCGGTGAATTCGGCTCGATCGTGGTTCACGCTTCAAGGGTGAGTTCTACTCACGTTTAGGATTTTTGTTTTTTTTGAATTAATTGATAAACTGTTTTATCGCTTTCGCTGGACTGGAATATTATGTGATACTGTCTGATTCGGGTTAGGAATCGATTGGGACGAGTCTCGGGTTGCGTCGCGTTAAAAATGGAATTTTTGGTGATTTGATTCAAGAGATTTTGATTTAAAACCGTTATTTGAAAATATGTCGCGTTTTAATACGATTCGTTTTGATTGAGTTTTTGATTGGATTGATTGATTGTTTGATGTTGATTGGGTCTGATTATATGTGTGTGAAAACTGTTTTCAATCGGAACAAAAATCGGAATTGAGCGGAACAGCGGATTTCGCGAAAATCGCAAAATTCTGCACTTAACAGGCCCCCCTTACTGTCAGTCCACGCGCCGTTTGCGCGCCGCGCGCCACTCGCGCGCCAGTGGACAGAACCTGCTGTCTGTTCGCGCGCCGTTTGCGCGCCACGCACCACTCGCGCGCCAGTTGGCAGAATTTCAGCAACCAAACACTGTTTTTCGTTTCGCGATAACTTTTGATCCGGGAACCCGATTGAGGTGTTCTAAAATGCGTTGGAAAGCTTATTCAGAGGCCTAACTGAATATTCTATTTTTAAGGCGAAATGAACTGTTTTTGATATTGAAAATTGTGTCGAAAAGTGGTCAACTAGATTGCGAGTGTGAACTTGAGTTTTATAAAAATGTGGATTAAAGTGTTTCATTGATTGTCTGATTTGATGGACCGTGGGTTCATAGTACTGTAGATATATGTTTATATATATATCGAGTTGGGTGACGACCCATGTGTAACATACTAGGCGGGGCAGTCATGATCCCCTTCCCTAGGCTCCATGCCAATGGGAGAATGTACTATTGGTAGGGGAGTTCACCGGGATTAGCATGGTTTTGCAGTCGGTGTTGTGTTAAAGATTATTGTGCGATACACCGGGATTAGCATGGTTTTGCAGTCGGTGCCGTACTTGTTGTGTTGTGCGATACACCGGGATTAGCATGGTTTTGCAGTCGGTGCCGTACTTGTTGTGTTGCGCGATACACCGGGATTAGCATGGTTTTGCAGTCGGTGCCGTACCTTGTTTATTTTACGACATACCGGGAATAGCAATGTTTTGCAGTCGGTGTCGTGTTAAGCTATAAAAGAACTAATAACTGAATCGAGAGTGCTAGTAGGGGTCACGGTAGAACTCACTGAGATTGTATCTCACTGTTCATATGTTGTTTTACAGAGACACGGGGACGGCGGAAATCCAAGAGGCACGAGTAGGTTGCGCTCGGACTGGTTGCTGATAGCCTAGCTTTATGTTTAAGCTTATTTCCCTTCTGTTGTCTGTATACTAAGACATTATGTATTTAAGGTATATCTTTCTTCCGCTTTCTTGTATGATACTGAATACTATAATTGCTGATGGTATATGGTCTGAGAACCATATTGTCTTGTTGTAAATAAGACTGTTTGGGTTATATTCAGCGAAAAATTTATAGTGATATTCAGTGTCTAAGCAGGAAATATATCTCTGATGTGTTACTAATGTGCACCTGGGTATTCTCAGTAGATAAAAATATCGGGGTGTTACAGTTGGTATCAGAGCAGTTCGACCTAGTCGGACTTAGTTTAGGGTTGAGTCGATTCCTTGTTAGTCCTGGTTGTAATTACACTTGTGATGCTAAGAGACATTGAGCCTGATCAACTTAATACTTAGTGCATCATAAGTGGAATTATGACTGGATGATCAAGATGCAATCCTCGACCAAGACCGGAGTCTCCAACCGGTGCATCCTCAGGAAAGGTGACATGACGGTGGAAGAATACACCGCTAAGTGCGAGAAGTTGTCTCAGTTTTACCGAATGGTAAGGTATGTTTCGAATGACGAATGGAGAATGCAGATGTATAAGAAGGGCCTTAGTGCTTTTATGACTTATGGTCTCAGTTCTTATACTGTTACCAATTTTGTTGCCTTAGTGCAGTCAGCCCGTGTCGCCGAGGATGACCTCATAGGAGGTATGGGAAATGAGAAGGTAGTTGAATTATCAACTCCGAATGCAAAGTCCTAAGATAATTTCATCAAAGGAAAAGCAGATCCAATTCTTTGATTCTTCAAAGGTCAGAAGATGTTCTAACTGGGGAAAGCCTCACAGCGGTGATTGCAAGCGAAGATCTAATCGGTGCTATTATAGAAATGTAGAGGGTCACTATGGTAAATAGTGCCCTGTAAGGAAGAGTTTCAAGAAGTTACAAGCAGCTCTAAGGCAAGGACGAGTCAACATTCTGGATGTTTAGACAGTTACGACTGCAGACAATCTACTGAGGAGTATGAGATCAGTTTTTAGTAACTCTGTTAGTATATTACACGATTCGGGTGCAACCCATTGTATAATAGCACAATCATGTGCGGATCGGTTGGGACTAGCATTGTCTCCGCTGTCTGAGCCAATAACTATATTTACTGCTGCTGAAGAACGTGTCCAGACCCAATCCTTAAGTCAGAATTGTCCACTTGTCATAGGAGACAGAAATTTCGTAGTAGAATTTATTGTTTGCCTATGAGAAGAGTGGACACCATGTTGGGTATGAATTGGATGACCGCAAATCATGTTGCAATCGACTGTGTTAATCAACTATCAGCTTCGCTTCAGAATCAGTTGAATCGTCTAGGACAAATTCCGAAGCGGTTACCTAGTTCACCCTAGACGGTCAATCTTCATTCCAAGGTGCGGAAGCACATGTTAGTATGTTATCGGCATCCACTGAAACTAGTTTAGATTTGGCGAACGTTCAGGTCGTGAATGACTTTCTGGATGTTTTCACGATGAAGTTTCTTCCGAACCTCCAGAGCGAGAGGTAGAGCTTACTGTAGAATTGGTTCCTGGCACGGGATCAATATCTATTGTTGCTCATTGAATGTTTCTTCAGAATTAAAGGAAATGGAGTCTCAACTTGAAGAGTCGATGCTAAAGAAATTCATTCGACCGAGTACTTCACTAAGGAGTGCTCTGGTGTGGTTAGTCAAAAGGAAAAATGGTAGCATGAGATTGTACATCGATTATCGACAACTTAAGAAAGTGACGATCAAGAATAAATATCCCTTGCCAAGGATAGACGATTTTCTTGAGCAATTTGAGACGCTGCTGTGTTTTCTAAAATTGATCTGAGGTCAGGACATTATCAAATAAAAGTTAGAGCCTTAGATATTCCGAAGACAGCTTTCCATACTAGGTATGGACATTATGTATTTGTAGTGGTGGCCTTCGGTTTGACTAACGCTCCGGCGGTATTCGTGGATTTCAGGAACCGAGTTTTTCATTCGTATTAGGATCAGTTTGAAGTCGTTTTCATCGATGATATCTTGATGTGCTCGAAGACCATTGAGGAGCATGTCCAACATCTCCTCATTGTTCTGAGTGTACTTCGAGAAAAGGAGTTGTACTTGAAACCTTCGAAGTGTGATTTTTGGGTGCCAGAGGTAAAGTCTTTGGGACATGTGATTTCCCAAGTCGGGAATTCCTGTAGATCCCAGTAAGAAGGAAGCGGTGTTGAATGGGAGTGACCAACATCAGTCACAGAGATCAGAAGTTTTTGGGTCTAGCTGGTTACTGTAAGAGATTTGTTCAAGGGTTCTCACAGTTAGCTTTCCACTTAATCGGTTAACTCGTAAGGGTCATCCGTTTACGTGGAATGCCGATTCTGAAGGATGTTTTCTAGAGTCGAAGATTTTGACTTCTGCTCCAATCCTGATTCTTCCGGATCCGTCATTGGAATTTTAAATTTTCGATGACGCTTCAGGGAAGGGTTTAGGATGTATTCTAATGCAAAGATCAACAAGTGGTAGCTTAGGCGTCCAGACAATTAAGGTCTCATGAGAGGATTTATCCGACTCATGAATTGGAGTTAATAGCTATTGTGTATGCACTGAAGATTTGGAGACGTTACCTGTATGGGTCTCGTTTCGAAGTCTCTAGTGGTCACAAGAGTTTAAGGTATCTGTTTGATCAGAAAGAACTGAATAGCAGGCAGAGGAGTGTGTAGAATTCTGAAGGATTATGACTTCGGGTTGAAGTATCATCCAGGAAATCCCAATGTTGTAGCTGATGCGAGTAATAGGAAATCGCTCCACACGGCAGAATTATGATGCATTAGATGGAATTATTAGAGTCTGTTAGAGGCTTAAATCTGAATTCAAGATCAAGGAGAATCCGGTTAGTGTTGAGCCATATGAGGATCTCTAGTTCCCTAAGGGATTCTATACGCTTAGCATAGGAAGTTGATGTGAAGCTACAATCACAAAAGGTATTTCCAGATTTTACCATGGATAGTGATGGAGTCAATTGTTTCAACGGTAGAATCTGTGCGGCCGATGATGAGATAGTATTATGAGATTCTGTTTGACAAGTCGAACGTGAACACGAATATGTAGGGGAGGTAACTGCTGACTGTTTTCACGTTGCGAATAACCATCAAAGGATTAATTGATGGATCTGCTTGTAAGTGACTGAAATTTCCGAAGTGAAGCTTGGCGTGCGGTATAATAGTTTTGAAAATCGTTGTTGTGAAAACCCGCATGCTAAGGTTAATTTTGGGAACGAATCAAGAGGCTAATAGGACCTGATTGAAGAAAATCATAGGAGGCGCACTTAGGTTGAGGGGAAGCTCTCAACGCTATTGACTAATTCGGAAAGGAGCTCTGAGTTCTGTTTGATAGTTGTTTGGAGAACAACTGAGGTGATTTTCATTACGTTCAATTTACTTGATGTCCCCGTGGTTTATTTCTACGTTTAAGATAAACATTCTGGTAAATCCTCATTTCACCTTCTTTCGAGAAGTATTATCTCGAAATCTTGGGGGCGAGTCAAGAAGTTTGACAATCGACTTTTCGTCACATTGTCGGTGTGTACGAAAACTGTTATGGATTTTAGAAGATTTATTGAGAAAGTGTTTACACCCTTCGAGGAAATCGTGTTTGTTTTTACCCTTACCGAGGAGTACCAATTGTGGATCTCATTTTCAACCTGTATGTCTATCAAGTGTCTTATATTAGACCCTTTGATTTAGATTAATCAAAGTTGGGGAGCAAGTGAGGAATGAAGCTTAGGGAGTGTTTTCGAACGCGGTGCCGAGCCTATGTAGGCGAAAGAGGAGTTTCTCGTGTTGATTCGTAACCAGAGAGTTCGTATCAAGGTAGTAGTGGATCATACTTGGAGATTGATGTGACAACTTTAGAAAGATTTTCTACACTCATTTCGTTAATTCAAGATTGTTTTCTCGCAAATTTAGACCTTTCTGGGAATGTCAACCCTCGGTTAGTCGGATGAAAGACTTAGCGAAATTTTGAGGACAAAATTCTTTTAAGTTGGGGAGAATGTAACATCCGCAAAATAATTAACCGAATTATTTGGATGTTAACCCAATTAAATTAATTTAGTACTTGACTGGTAAATTTATTGAGTGCTAAAATTATTTATTGGTTGTCATCGGATCGTTAACCGGATAATACGGATCAAGGAAGTTTCGGAATCGAAATAGGAGAATTAGATCAATATGGTAATTGCACCGCGTTGCTAATTATATACTAAATATATATATATATATATATGTAACCGTGTGTGTGTGTGTGTGTGTGTGTAAAAGAGAAGAAAGAATTAAAAAAGTGTGTGTGTGTGTGTAAAAGAGAAGAAAGAATTAAAAAAGAAAGAAAGAAAAGAGAGAAGGAAGCGTGAGAAACAGAGAGGAAAAGAGAGAAAAGGGGAGAAAAGAGAAAGAAAGGGTGAGGAGGAAGAAGAAGAAAAAGGGAAGGGTTCTGTTCATCAAAACGACTTCCTTCCAACACGAAAAATGCTCAGCGTTACTTCCTCTTCGATTTGGTACCAAGATCTTCATCATCAACCCTCTCTCTCTCACTTTGCCATTTTCGATTTGAGAGGGAAAAATGGAGGTTTTGTGGTTCAAGCTCAAAGGAAAGCCTAGAATGGTGGTGAGGAGCGAGCTCAAGGTGGAATACGCGAATATTGAAGTCCGATTTGGAGTTTTTGAAGAATTGAAGGTTAGGGTTCAAAATTGGGTTTTGTGTGAATAGTGCTTCATGAGGAGGAAGATGATGAATAGTGCCCATGGAGGATTTCAAGGAATTCGGCATTTCGGTCAAAAGAGGTTTCGTGATCGAGTGGGAAGCTTTGGAAGCGGATTGGGCGTCGCCGGAGCGGGGAATGTTCGTGTGGCTACTCGGTGAATTCGGCTCGATCGTGGTTCACGCTTCAAGGGTGAGTTCTACTCACGTTTAGGATTTTTGTTTTTTTTGAATTAATTGATAAACTGTTTTATCTCTTTCGCTGGACTGGAATATTATGTGATACTGTCTGATTCGGGTTAGGAATCGATTGGGGCGAGTCTCGGGTTGCGTCGCGTTAAAAATGGAATTTTTGGTGATTTGATTCAAGAGATTTTGATTTAAAACCGTTATTTGAAAATATGTCGCGTTTTAATACGATTCGTTTTGATTGAGTTTTTGATTGGATTGATTGATTGTTTGATGTTGATTGGGTCTGATTATATGTGTGTGAAAACTGTTTTCAATCGGAACAAAAATCGGAATTGAGCGGAACAGCGGATTTCGCGAAAATCGCAAAATTCTGCACTTAACAGGCCCCCCTTACTGTCAGTCCACGCGCCGTTCGGCGCCGCGCGCCACTCGCGCGCCAGTGGACAGAACCTGCTGTCTGTTCGCGCGCCGTTTGCGCGCCGTTTGCGCGCCACGCGCCACTCGCGCGCGAGTTGGCAGAATTTCAGCAACCAAACACTGTTTTTCGTTTCGCGATAACTTTTGATCCGGGAACCCGATTGAGGTGTTCTAAAATGCGTTGGAAAGCTTATTCAGAGGCCTAACTGAATATTCTATTTTTAAGGCGAAATGAACTGTTTTTGATATTGAAAATTGTGTCGAAAAGTGGTCAACTAGATTGCGAGTGTGAACTTGAGTTTTATAAAAATGTGGATTAAAGTGTTTCATTGATTGTCTGATTTGATAGACCGTGGGTTCATAGTACTGTAGATATATGTTTATATATATATCGAGTTGGGTGACGACCCATGTGTAACATACTAGGCGGGGCAGTCATGATCCCCTTCCCTAGGCTCCATGCCAATGGGAGAATGTACTATTGGTAGGGGAGTTCACCGGGATTAGCATGGTTTTGCAGTCGGTGCCGTACTTGTTGTGTTGTGCGATACACCGGGATTAGCATGGTTTTGCAGTCGGTGCCGTACTTGTTGTGTTGCGCGATACACCGGGATTAGCATGGTTTTGCAGTCGGTGCCGTACCTTGTTTATTTTACGACATACCGGGAATAGCAATGTTTTGCAGTCGGTGTCGTGTTAAGCTATAAAAGAACTAATAACTGAATCGAGAGTGCTAGTAGGGGCACGGTAGAACTCACTGAGATTGTATCTCACTGTTCATATGTTGTTGTTTTACAGAGACACAGGGACGGCAGAAATCCAAGAGGCACGAGTAGGTTGCGCTCGGACTGGTTGCTGATAGCCTAGCTTTATGTTTAAGCTTATTTCCCTTCTGTTGTCTGTATACTAAGACATTATGTATTTAAGGTATATCTTTCTTCTGCTTTCTTGTATGATACTGAATACTATAATTGCTGATGGTATATGGTCTGAGAACCATATTGTCTTGTTGTAAATAAGACTGTTTGGGTTATATTCAGCGAAAAATTTATAGTGATATTCAGTGTCTAAGCAGGAAATATATCTCTGATGTGTTACTAATGTGCACCTGGGTATTCTCAGTAGATAAAAATATCGGGGTGTTACATGGTGCAATGTGTGTATCCATTTGATTTCCTTAACACAATTATGCATACCAAAGTATTGGACCAGCTGGTGGTGGTGCAATACGAGTCGTCCACTCACATCTGAAGAATTGAACCACATTAAACAAGTTTGGGCGGAGTTCTTTCTAAGGTTGTATGCGGAGCGTAAGCCAATTGGAAAAGAAAGAAGAAAACAACTTAAGTGAAAATGTAGTACATTAACGTACATTTTGGAGTATTTATTAGAATATCATGAATTTGTTTTCGTATTTTTTTTTTTGCATAGATGAAAGTGTAGTACATTGGCGTACATTTTGGTATGAAATCTAAGAGTTTAACTTTATATTTAAGTGTAATACTTTAATTTCCCATGTGTGTACGTGTTCCTCTTGGCTAGCTGAAAAAGTATGTGCAGGAATTTGTATCTGTAGGGAGAAGTAAAAAAATGATATAAATTAAAAAAATAAAATAAACACCTTTAAAGTCGGATTACCCTATCATCCGACTTTAAAAGTGTTCTACAGAGGCTAGAACCACAACATACACGGGGCAAATAAAGTCGGATACTATTTGTCCAACTTAAAACCGTGTTATTTAAGTCGGACCATCACCCGACTTTAAATCTCTCTGACTTTCTAAGTCGCCCTAAAAGAAGTCGGACTCACATCCGACTTTAAAAGTCCAGAATATCCGACTTTGAATCCTGTTTTCCACTATCTAACCAAACAGTGGGATATATTGTATTCTCAGCATTTTCACAGCGAGTAAAATTCAATTTAGTTTAATTATGACCATGAAGCATTAAGGATTAGATTCTACTCTTGACCACTTGTTACAGCTTACAAGGGCTCTGATGTTAAATCAATAACCAATTTAATTGACCTAAATTCATGTGTTGTTTGAATAAATCTTCTACAGAATCGCGATTGTGGCTGGTGGATCGCTCTTGGATCCGCAATCACGGCATCATCCCCCTTCGATGCCGCTTCCTCGTCTTTCGTCGTCGACATTTGCTGAATGTCGCTGTTTTGCGTCATGCTTGGTTGCGTCACGGTGTTGGCCGGTGGCGCAATACCGTGGTGGTGGCTGGTGATCGACGACCTCGGTACAGAATCGCGATTGTGGCTGGTGGATCGCTCTTGGATCCGCAATCACGGCATCATCCCCCTTCGATGCCGCTTCCTCGTCTTTCGTCGTCGACATTCGCTGAATGTCGCTGTTTTGCGTCATGCTTGGTTGCGTCACGGTGTTGGCCGGTGGCGCAATACCGTGGTGGTGGCTGGTGATCGACGACCTCGGTCCAGCTCGGTTGTGTCGCGCTGTTGGCCGGTGACACGGACTCACGGTGGTGGCTGGTGCTTCGACGCAGGAAGACAGGGGGTGTGCTGATTCGGTGGGTGCTGTTTTGGTGGGTTCTCTCTGTGGGCTCCTCCCCTCTGCCTTCAGCTCCTGAACCCCGTCTCTCGCCCGGCCTCCACCTCTAACCTCGATCAGATATGAGTGTGCTTAATGTGAGGATAGTGAGGTGAGGCTGGGTGTTGTGGTGGGGCGATCAATTGGTGGTGGGTGGTGGTTGTGTGGGGGCTTTCAGGTGTTGCCCTGCCTCGGAGTTTGGGTCCTTAGATTACAGTTAGCAGTTCTCTTCGCCGGGCTCCTCCCTTTGCCTTCAGCCTCTGACCCCGTCCCAATCGTCTCCTGGCCTTCACCTCTAACCTCGATATTTGGGAGTGTGCTTAATGTGAGGATAGTGAGGTGGTTCTGGCTGTGATGGTTGGGAGTGTGCTCAGTAGGCGGTGGGTGGAGGTTGCGGGGGCTTCAAGGGTTGCCCTGCTTACTTTTCCGGGTCGTCCTCGTCGCCTTAGATTTTCTTTTATTAGAGCTCCTTGGTTGTTATTTTAGGGGCCTTTGCTGGGCTTTCTATTTTGTCATCGTTACCAAGGGTTTTGGTCTAGTCACCCCTTGTGCTTTTTATGTCTTCTCTTTATTTTATTAATAAATTCGGGCTGGCTGCCTGGTTGCATAAAAAAAAAATCTTCTGCAGAACAAGTTTTTAAGGGTTTTTATTTTTTTGGGGGAGGGGTAAGCTTAACATGCTTATATGGAAATCTGACGGTCACTTACACATGACTAGTTTATCATCATCCATTATGTTTCTAGCAAGAATAGCTTTGATTGTTCGTTTGATAGTTGCAGCCTAGTAGGAGAGCCTATTCTTTTTGGTGTTTATCAATTCGATATTTATAATTTGGCTAAATTATAGTTTTGGTCTCCCTATTTTCACAAATTCAGACATTTGGTCACCCTATTTTAAAACTTTGGCATTTAGTCCCCCTATTTTTAAACACTCAGACATTTAGTCCAAAAGGTGGTTTTTCATTTTTTTTTCTCATTTGGAGGCCTGTAAAAACAACGAGTGACATGGACCTCTTTAAATGATGTGACAGCTGATACATCTTGCACACATTTATGCCACGTCATTCAATAATCCAATCATCATGCCACGTAACATATTAATAATTAAAATTAAAATCAGAATTAAAAATTGAAAGTGAAATTCCTATGAACCCTAAATCCCCATATTCACTATCCAGTAGAAATCCTCATTGTTGTTAGGCAAAATCGAACAACGGGAATCCAGTAGAAATCCAGAACGTGAACTTGAACCATAACAAAGGAGGCGGTCCAGAAATCCAAAACGTGAAGAACCCTTGAGGAGAGATGGAGAAAATCGTAAAAGAGAAAATGTGAAAACAAAGGAGTTGAACCAGATCGCAAGAGATCATGGGGACTCTTAATCTTAAGATGCTGTAAAGATCATGACAAGATTGTGTTTCTGACTTCCTATCAGTCATTTTGGCTGTTTTCTGCAGTTTCACTTTGTTCGCCCCAACAAGTCTACGGACCGAAAAATGGAGCTTGGAAAAGATAGTAAACCCGAAATAAAAGAAAATGGGAATACCATCATCCAATATGTTCGAGACTCGGCAATATCTCAAAGTAGTAACGATGAGAGTCTGCAGCAACACTAACTTGTGAAAAATCATTACTTTTTTTTTTTCGACAAGTGAAAAATCATTCCTTGATCAAACGAAGTTCCCAGTTTTAATATTTTCCGCAGTAACGATGTTATGTTTTAACTTTGTTATTAAATTATCTTTTTAATATTTTACTAATAACTTAATTAGGTGGCACATATGTGTGACTCATTAATTGACGTTGTAACACCCCATTTCTACCCGGTAAAATAATGCAAAATCAGAGTTCATAAAAATCTTTTTCAACAAACATTGGAGTGCCACATTTGTTTCGTGAAAACAATAGACGGGTTAATTCGCTTTTGAAAACAGATACATAGCGCTTTCGGATGAACCGATAAAACAACCTTTTAGTCTTCAAAATAATTCCTCTTTAATTACTACGCAGCGGATTCATAACAAGTTAATGCAAATAGACGTGGCGTCTTAACAACTCAAGACAGCTCAAAAACAACGACGTAACAACTTAAAGTTTCAACAACGAAATAATATAGCAACAATATTAAAACGTGTGTTCATTCCCCCCGAGTGTTACATATCAGAGCGACGACACCGACTCGATCAAACGAAGGTGAACAGCCTTCATTCGTGATTACCTGCACGTTACCAACATCGGGGTAACATTCAAACAGAAGGGGTGAGATATCGCACTATATAATCAGACATATAAAAGACAATATGTAATTCAGCTCATAGCAGCAATTCATCATTTAACAGCAGTCAACATCATCTCAATCACATAGGTATGCAACATGAATGCGGAATGTGACTCAACTCAGGACCACCGCCCTATAATGCATGTGGTACCATAATCCAGCCAATAAATAGAGGCATCAACATCGTAACATCATTTCATCATAATTTGCCAGTCCAGGCCATCGTGTTTGGAGCATAGCTCCATCGTAAAAATATGCTATGTATGCGACGCTATGTAAATGCACAACCAATAAACAACGATTACATAGCAACGCAACAACATCGGAAATCATCGTTGGCCAAAGGCCTACAACATACCACGTGCCAATAAATAGAGGCAATTCAACTTGGTACACCATCATCAACAATAATTAGCAACTTAGCAACTTTCAACATTTTTGGCAACACATCAACAACTTAGCAGCTTTCAACATTTTTGGCAACACATCAACAATTTAGCAACTTCCAACATTTTGGCAACTTTGGGCCTAACTACATATTCAACTTCAACACATCATTCCAAGCATCAAATGTGAAATTCACGTTTGGGCAGCCAAACTGGCGCCCTTGGCGCCCATGGCGCCCAGCAACACAACACGCTACACAGGCAGCCACACTGGCGCCCTTGGCGCCCACAGCGCCAAAACACAACACAGCAACAAGGCAGCCAGGTTTTTGGCGCCCATGGCGCCCCTGCGCCAGACACAGCAACAAGGGAGCCAGATTTTGGCGCCCATGGCGCCCCTGCGCCAGAACATAGCAAGCAACAACAGAAATTGGGCAGCCAATCTTGGCGCCCTTGGCGCCCATGCGCCTAGAACCAGCAACGGGCAACCAGACATGGCGCCCTTGGCGCCCATGCGCCAGGAACACAGCAACATCACAATTGGCGCCCATGGCGCCCAGGACTGAACAACAACCGGGCGGCCAGGTTTTGGCGCCCTTGGCGCCCATGCGCCTGGAACGTGCAAGACAGCAACACACAAACAGCAAGATTGCGCCCATGGCGCCCAGCAATATTTCAGGAACGGCGCCCATGCGCCCAGGCAACAGAACACGCACAGAATGGCGCCCAGGAAGGCGCCCAGGAACATCAAACACGGGACGACTCCCATGGCGCCCTGCGGCATAATCAAAAACGGCGCCCATGGCGCCCATGCACAGAATTTTGGTTCCAAAACATCAACGAGTATGATCACACATCGTCAAATGGCAACAATCATCATCAATCGAAATTAACATCATCATTTAAAGTTCAATACCTACAACTAGGGTTTTCTAAACTTAATAACACCTAGGGTTCCATAACCTTCCTACATAGAGCCATTCATACACCCAATTATAGAGATAGAACCCCACCCTTACCTTAGCCTTGAAGAATTCGAAGTCTTTGGCTTGCCCTAGCTCTCTCTCCTTCTTCGCGCCGTCCTCTCTCTTCTCTTCTCTCTAATTCTTATTTTTTTGTTCCTTCTAAATGAGCAAAACCCTAAATAATGCCTATTTATACTTTAGTTAATTTTATGGGCTTTTTCCTTAGCTAATTCGAATTACATCATGGGCCTCCCTAACACTTCTCATTTTACTACTCTCAACCCTAACAATAGGCCCACATATGCTAGCATTATTATTATTTTATTATTTTTCTACCAATTAAATTCCCAAACAATTAAATTAAATAATTAATTAAATTTTGGGGCGTTACAGACGTGGCAGCCACGTGTACTGCCTACATCAGGCGCCACGTCAATTAATGAGGTACACATCACCTTTTTTATGACATAGCTCCACATCACCTTAAAAATTAGAAAATCCCCTCTTTGAACTAATTGTCTGAGTTTTTAAAAATAGGAGGACCAAATATTATCATATAGCCAATATTATCATATATGCCGGTGACAATCTTGCTTTTCACTATTGAAAATCGATCATCTAGTATGATCCCCTTTCTTCGAAGGATAGATAAGACTTTTTTTGTCCTATAAACCTCTAAAGCAAGATCAAAATATTCATACATACTCATTGTATTCTGACTCACTATTTGGTCTATACGAGCGAAGAAATAACATATGATGAAATAACTAGATGACATTTTAGAAATAATAATAAATTGATTAAAAAAACTTACCCTCTGTATTAATTTCGAACTTGGATCACAGTCACGTGGTTTTTCGGTCACATACCATAAATTTGGACTTTTAATGATTTGTCTTTTTGTCTTTAGACATCCATTGTCGAGCTTTGAAAAATGAAATTGGCCATGTTTCGCCCCACATAAAGTAATCGAATGGAGGAATTTAGGGGGGTGGTGGTGGAGACTTGTTCTTTTTCTTTGGAGGTGGTGAAGGAGATCATAAGAGTGTGGTGGTGGTGGTGCTAGTGCAGTAGTGCTAGTGGTGGTGGTGGTGATTTTTGGTGCAATTTTTCTATTTCTATTATTTGTTGATAAGAATCTTGGTGCAACACGATTGGAGTACCTCTTATGCTCCCGTTAATAAAATCACTGCTTATAAAAAAATCTCGGTGCAAAAAACAAATCATCATTTCTTTTTCTTTTTTATAAAATCTTCTCTTCATCTCTAATCAATTGTACTATGCGGCACGACATTGAACAATTTTGTAAGACTAAATTCTTCCACTTGTTCTTTTTTTGTCTAAAAAAACTCCATAGTTTTCAGCATTTTTCTAACAATCTGACATAAAGATTACTAAAAAATTTCATTATATTGTAAAGAAAATTCATTATTTTAAAAACATTTTAACAATCACTCTACACATAATCATATACCATTTATTGTACGCCTAACAAAAAAAATATTGTTTGTTCTACGGTTTTTTTGACAATACAATTTTATTATTATATCTATATTTTGTCAATTACCATAAAACAATTTAACAAAAATTGACAACATTAAACCATCAAAAACGAAATTTGTCACAAAAAAAACATATTTTGCATAACTAAAAAGAAAGAGAGAAAGAGAATCTCATCCATAAAAAATATATAAAAATATAAAAGTGTAGCAGCAATCAGTAAAAAACCATCTTATGAAATAATGTCCCCTAGGACCCATTTCTCAAAGTTTCAATTCCAAACGTCACCAATAGTCATCACCAAATCATCACCCATAAACGTCACCAATAGTCATCACCAAAACATCACCAAAATCATCACCAAGAGTCATCACCTAAATCATGTGTAAATGAATGAATGCAACCCACACCAACGGGCATATGCATGTGGTACCAATCACCAAAAGTTTTGCCTGTAAATAGAGGCGTCACCAAAATTGAGAGCTTTCACACCCGGCTCACCAATTTAGAAAAATTGAGCTTTCACACCCGACTCACTAGTTTTAGAAAAAATTGAGCTTTCACACCCAGCTCCAAGACCAAAGGCCTTCACCGAAATAATGCATATGCTGTATGCGACACCATGAATGCACACAGACAATCATCAAAAATTAGTCACAACGTGACACACCAAAAATCAATCACCGAATATCACCAAAATTGGACTTTCACACCTAGCCCAACGACACCGAAACACCAAGCTACCCGAAACAACGGAACACCAAGATTTGGGGCCTACACACCTAGCTCAAAACAATACCAATACTTGAGCCTTCACACCTAGCTCAAACAGCACCAAGACACCGAGATGACAATAATTTTCCAAAACATTTGAGACGCGATGATTTTTCCCAACACCGGAGACAACGACAATTTTCCAAAATATTTGGGACGACGACAATTTTCCAAACACAGCAACATTTAACGGCTAACAATTTCCAGAAAAAATAGATCACTTTGCCTCAAATTAGAATATTCAGCTAGGCTTCTGCATAGGCCTTTGAAACGTCTCAATCGGACTCCCGGATCAAAAGATATAGCGAAAACAAAATAGTTCGAAGTTGCTGAAAATCAGCAGGGAACGGCGCCCATGGCGCCCAGCGCCAGTGAACAACAGGATGGCGCCCAGGAAGGCGCCCAGAACAGTGGCAACGGCGCCCATGGCGCCCAGGGACCCCCAAAACCCAGTTTTTCACGAATTAAAACCCCAAAAACTGATGTCCAATCGTTAACAAATATTCTCAAACATCAACAAATATTCTCAAACATCAATAATTAATTTTCAAACATCAATAATAGATTCTAAATACCAATAAATGGATTCAATCATCAACAATTAGATTCAATCAACAAATAGAGTTTCCAACACCAATTCAATTTCTTATGATCATGGCAAAGCACAACAATAATTTCTAGGGTATATGAACATCAATTACACAAACATGATTACTCAACAAGGTATCGTAACATATGATCACACAAACATAATTCAACAAACAACATAACATATATAGTCACACATATAATGATTCATCAAACAACACAAGTATACGGTCACACATATATCAATTCATCAAACAACACAGCAGCAATAATAATATCCAGCAAACATACCTCTACTTCGGTGAATTAACTAACCTATCAAACGGTATCGAAACTTAGCAAAGGACCCCTCTATGGAAAGCTAAGAATGTTTAGTTCCTGACTATAATTTTTATTTTGCAAAATAATGGTCCAATTCGTACAGTTTTAGTAAATAAGCAACAAGGTTCAGAAAACAGGACAGCCACCATGACCTAGCTTGTGACACCTCTAAAATTATGAAAACTCAGTCAAACTACACGGGACTTGAGCCTAACCCAAAACAAATTGAGTGTAGTTTTCAATAAATCAAGAATCATTCAAAAAGGAGTTCAAACGAAAACGTTATACACGAAATACCGAACCTATATCCAGATTGCTTCCAGAATTTTGACCTAACTTGTGACACCTATAACTCGAGCGATACAACTCCAAATGCAACCAAACTAGTGCCAAATTAACAAGCTTTAAGTCTAGTTTCTGAAAAGGTAAACCACATAATTTTTGGACCTCTAGATTGTTCCCAGTTACTGTACGACCGAACCTACACCCAGATCACCCCAAACAGTGAGTTTAGCAACAAAATTGGCATCAAACATTCATCAAAATAGGCCAACATATAGGACCATACATATGACAATCATCAAACATGGCATCATGACATGGGAACATCAATTATAAGACAAAATCAACCAATATAGCATTCAAAGCATTTCATCAAACACATAACAAACATGCTACACATATATGATCACTAAAACCCTAACCCCCATACATACAACAATTCATAGAACCCATTAGATAGATAGAATCCCACCCTTACCTTAGCCTTAGAAGACCACAAACCCTAGCTTCTTCTCTCTCCTCTTGAGCGCCACTTCTCTCTCTCTTTTCCTCTTGGTTCACGCTTCCACTCTTTCTTTTCCTCTTATGCTAGCGCCGCCCCCTCCTAGCCCTCTCTTCTCAACTTTGGTTCTTCTTCTAAATGAATAAAACTCTAACCTATTCCCTTATATAAACTCATGAATCCTACGGGCTTTTTATTTAACTTATGCGACTAATCAAGGCCCTTTCCTCTTAACACCTCTCATTTACTAACCCCAACAATAATAATAGGTCCACGTACTCTATTATATTTTATTCTATTTATTTTCTACCCAATAATTCCTAATAATTAATTAAACAAATAATCAATTATTTTTGGGGCGTTACAACTGGCGGTAGTTGAACTACCCCTTCTCTATGTGTTGCCTCCGCGTGCGGTGGATCGATTATGCTCTCTTGTGATGGTCTGCGAATCTGCGTCAGGATCAAGGTTCGCAGTTCTTCAAGGCGAGAATCCATTCGTTCTTCGAAGCGATCTATGGGAGACGTGGTTTCTTCAAGCTTCCTGTCTACTTCAGCCAACGATTGTGAACGAGTTGTCATGGTGCCAGGATGTTGCTTTGATACCAATTGTTACCAATTGATACCAATTTGGATTGAAAGGGAGGGAGCTCCATGAACAATCCTTACTACCTCACACTAGGAGCTCCAATTGATTAAGAATGGTGCTCGAAATATGAGTGCTAGATATGCTTATCAGAGAGAATATAGTAAAAGATAGTAATTGAAATTGATTGGTACCCTTCATTGATAACAGTGAGTAGTGTTTAATAGTGCAATCATTGGATCCTATTTAGTGTAGTACACCTTCTAGAATGGTGTAGTACAATGAGACTAAAATGGTAAAATGAAATAGCAGCTAATGGTACTATCATCTAGTACACTTAGGTAAAACAAGGTAAATGGTAAAGTAAATAATAAGTGACCAAGTGTACGGTCACAGACGCGCGCCTCAAGCTACTGTTGTTGCTTCTTAACGACGTGAGCATGTCTTTCCATCTACTAAAGAAACTGCTTCTTCACTTTTCCTATTTCATTTTGCCTCTTCTCTATATTTCGTTCACCCTGTTTTTGTCTACTGTTTATAGGTGTTTATCTCTTTACGATTCTTATAGGGTTAAACATTTTTATGCTTACACATTTGGTAATTTTGTCTTTTAGTCCCTATTTAAATTTTAGGGTTTATTAGGTAGATACATTAGATGATTAGAACTGGTTGATTTGCTGTTAGATTTCTGTTACTGGATAGAATTGATACCTAAAGCTCTCTTCTCTTTTTAACCTGTCTTTTTCCTGTGTTTTTAGATGTTGATGGTACCTATTATGAGGTAACAAAACCTATACTGAATAATAATTTCATTGAACTGAAAAGAAGATACAAGGGTCCCTTATATAGCTACAAGGGTAACATATATTGAAGGGTTGAGAACAGAAAATGGATAGTAGTTTTGTAACTGGCAAATAGAATAGATTCCCAACAAATAATAGGGAAAAATTAACTGCTAGGATGGTGGATGGATGGAAAATTGTCAGCTTCATATTCTCATACATACTTGGAATGAGAGGCATCTCATGTAAGTGTTCTTTTGCAATTTACAGTTGCTTCACTATGTCATTTATTGTTTTAAATTGAAGGCTGATAATTTAGTGCATCAATTAACACCTAAGTATCTAACTATTTAAAGCATGCATTGATTTATGTTGTATGAGTTGAGTTAACAGCTACCACACTACATTTAGCCAGCAACTATATATAACTTTCTTGATCTTCTAGAGGCTCACTCTCTTATGCAATGAATACTCCTTAAGCTATAAGCCAAAAAGGATATTATTTTTAGTTAATGGATGCCCAAAAGTTCAGACTTGATGTGTTTTTGGGCTCTTGAGTGTTCTGGGAGTTAAAGATGGAAAATACCATCATACCACTACAACATTTGGACCCTACGGCAACGCCAAAAATTGCAACGTCAAAAAAACCGTTGCCTTAGCTAACAATGGCAACGGTTTTTTGAACCCGTTGCATTCCCTTGCATATTTACTGGATAGAATTGATACCTAAAGCTCTCTTCTCTTTTTTGATATATATTTTGTGGTGCAATGGAGTTGGTGACACAATCAATGACAGGATTCTCCTATGCCTCACTATATTAGAGTATGCATCACTATATTAGAGTAGATGATAAATAACTGAACTTTCATTTATGTAATCAGAAAATGATACTTTTCAGTTCAACAAACTGCATTATTTAGTACCTTAGCACTTTGATTATTCATGCTACAGGAAGGAGGTTTTATTCTTAGATAATGAGATTGCTTTCAACGAGGCTATCATTGAGGAAAGGGAGCAAGGCATTCACGAAATACAGCAGTAAATTGGTGAAGTTAATGAGATTTTCAAAGATCTTGTTGTGCTTGTCCATGAGCAAGGAGCCATGATTGCTGGATGACAAAACACTTTGACATTTTGTAGTTTCAAGACCATGTTATATTTTGGAGTTTTAAGACTATCTTATATTTTGTAGTTTCAAGACTGTTATATTTTGTAGTTTCAAGATTGTTCAGTTTTATGGTATTTGGTATTTTGGGATTAAGCATTTTGATATGGCATTCTATTCCATGACTATGTTATAAAAGTTTTAGGAGCAGTGGTAGAAAAGGCACGGAGTACATTAGGAGAAGTGGTAGAAAGAATAAGTAGGATAATTAATTATTTAAAAAAAACTTAGGTTAGCGTCGGATTGCCGACGCTAGTTATTAAGTTGACTACCCTTCGTTGACTTTAGCGTCCACCCAACCGACGCTAGTTTAATATGTTGGCTTTTTTTGTTGACTTTAGCGTCGGCCAGGCCGACGCTAGTTAATTTGTTGACTTTTTTTGATTGACCAAGTAGCGCCGGCCCTGACAGTAGCGTCGATTTTAGTGTGGGCCTGGCCGACTCTACATTTAGCGTCGGCTAAAATTACGGGACGCTACATTTACCTTCGAACATTTTAGCCTCGACACGTGGCTGACGCTACTCCGACGCTAATTCACTGTTAGCGTCTACTTTTGGTCTGTTAGCGTGGGCTTTTGGCCGACGCTAATTAAAAACTATTTTTCTAGTAGTGCTTGGACCAAGACTATTTGAAAGCCTTTTAGACCGCCCTCTAAATCCTTTATTCTGTGGAGGAATCTTCATAATAAGATGCCAATTTACGATCAACTTTGGCTTAGAGAATGCACAATTGTTTCTATTTGTAGCTTATGTGGAAATGCTTCTGAGACTTCTCAACATCTCTTCCTCGCATGCCCTTTCGCCCAACATATTTGGAGTTGGCTTGGAGGTATACTCAGTATCCATATTGATACAGCTTCTTTTCAGAATATTTTAGCTTTGACTTCTCATGGCTGGAGCCCTCAATTGCAAGATATTGTCTCTACTACTACTGTTAATATTTTATGGCCAATTTGGTATTGCAGAAATCAGGTTAGATTTAGTAATCATGTGATACCCTTACACTCGGCTATCAATTTAATCCTTTCTAATGTTGCTTTAGCTGAGAATGCTTCTAAATCTCTAATGTCTTCCTTTGTTGCCGAGTTTATGATTATCCAGACCTTCAATATCAATGGTAATTATAGATGATCTGCAAACATCAAAGAGGTTAAGTGGATCCCTCCCGCGCGCTACATGATTAAGTGCAATACCAATGGCGCTGCTAAGGGTTATCTGGGACCAGCCGCATGTGGTGGTATTTTTAGAGACAGAAGTGCCACTATTCTTGGTTGCTTTTTTGCCTCAATTGGCAACACTTATGCTCTTCATGCTGAAATTATTGGGGCTATGTTGGCTATAGAGATTGCTTTTGTGAAAGGTTGGAAGAATTTTTGATTGGAGTGCGATTCTCGGTTAGTGGTTTCCGCCTTCAAGAATTGCAATATAGTTCCTTGGAAGCTTAGAAACAGATGGAATAATTACTTATATTTAACAAGACAAATGAACTTCATTTGCACTCACATTTATAGAGAATGTAACACTTGTGATGATAAGCTTGCTGGGCATAGTATTAACACAAGTGGTTTTGTCTGGTGAGACCTTCCTCCTAGCTTCCTGTTTGATGATTTCAGCCTTCTTCTGGCCTTCTGTTTTTGGTGTGCTACAAATGATTATTAGTGACTTTGGTGCCAATTTGGTTGGAATGAAAGTCATTATAGTGATACTTTTGCATGCCAATTTTAATTTTCTTTGGAATAGATTCCTTTTCATAGGATTGTTATTTTTTCCTCTTGGATGTTGTTCTGTGCCTAGCGGTCGTCCGGTGATTGTTGTTGGTAGGTCTCCTACCGTCCAAGTGGTATGCCAAAGTGATCCCAGGTGGGGTACCTGCGATGCCACTCTGACGCTCAAGTTAGTATTGAGAATTGTAGAGTAGTATAGCAAGGAATGAGAATGTACCTATTTTTGGCAATGTGTGCAGTATTTATAGGGATCCGTGCTAGCTCTGGGCCGTTGGATCGATCGGGTGAATCTGAGCCATCGAGGAATAACAAACATGAATGGGCTGATTTATTGTGGATATGGGTCCAAGCTATTGGGCTGACCCAGGTCCAATTGCTAGAGTGGGTCTTTTAACCCAGTCCATAACAGTTGCCCCCAAGCCGAGATTATTCCGGAGGATGGTCTTGGCTCGAAGTCTTTCCTGATATCGTACCTGCCGGCCAATCCGCCTCTACAGGTTATCTTGGGTCGTCTCGGCGGGTTGGCTTGTCACTCTCGACAACGTCATTACCCCCCGGAGCATCTGGTAGTTTGTTGTGATGAGGCGTCTTCTTACCGCCCGATTACTGTGTTTATGGCTTTAATTAAGGAGATGAATTTTTTCATTTTTCACCATGTACCCGAGACCTCATCGTCTCGCCCTTTGCTGGTGCTTAAGTGCCCCACTTGGCGCCTTGGGGTTGAGACCTCATGGTCTCACCCCTTCCCCTTGCTTTGGCGCCCCACTTGGCGCCTTGGGTTTGAGACCTCATGGTCTCGCCCCTTACCTTGCATTTTGCACCCCACTTGGCGCCTTGGGGTTGAGATTATGGGGTCTCGCCCCCTTCTCTTTTTTTCTCGCGCTTGTGCGCCTGCTTCGTTGGATCTCGCCCAGGTTCGTTTGTCAAGGTACCATCCTAATCCTCCAAACTTTCAATATTCTCATGTTACCTTGTGTTTTAGAATTTGGACTAAGGATTTTTTCGAGTAGATAGTCGCCAAGTTTGGCTCGCTTATTGCAGTGAGGTACCGACGTCAGCCAGGACAGTTTGTAATAAAGTACGCCCTTGACACAGTTTACTGGAACTCGACCCAGATAAAACTCGTCCAACGGGGTTGTGACCACCAAGGTCAACTTAAAGTATACCCTCGGCACAGTTTACCGGGACTCGGCCCAGATGGAACTCGCCCAAGGGGGTGTGACCACCAATGTCAGCTTAAAGTATACCCTTGCCACAGTTTATCGGGACTTGGCCCAGATGGAACTCGCCCAAGGGGGTGTGACCACAAAGGTCAGCTTGAAGTATACCCTTGGCATAGTTTATCGGGACTCGGCCCAGATAAAACTCGTCCAACGGGGTTGTGACCACCATGGTCACTATGCAAAGAGAGTTATGAGACTCTTGCCTCGATATATGGGGTAAACACAACCGATCGCGGCGCCAACCTCATGCCATATTTTTTACCGACCGGCTTCATTTGTTTCCGCACGCCATGACACAATTGAATCCTTTACCAGGATTCAAGGTATACACCAGCGTCGACCTACTCCGTACGAACATGCCCTAAAGAGATGTATTCACAAAACCATTGTCTCAGGAGGATGCCCTTGGCTCGAAGCCGTTGCTGAGGTTGCCCTGCCGGCCTGCTATTGTGTGAAAAGTAGTTTGTGCAAGTGTACACAATCGTAACAAGTAATATACTGATAAGTAGAGATCGTACCCACAGGGATTGATGTTAATTTTATAGTTTAAATCGTTAACACACTAGTGAACCAAGCAAAATAGTAACAACAAGTTTATGAGCATGAAAATAAGAAGTGTTGGTTGAAAATAGTAAGAAAGTTCAAGTGTTAAGGAATGAGTTGGACTGCTCTTTGCTAAGTAATTTTCTCAATAGTGAAGCGCTATAATGTCAGACGCTAGAGCGCTAAGCGCTGTAGCATATGATGTTGTGTCTTTCGGTCACTGACTCCAGAGTTTTGTTACAAGACTCTTATTTCTAAGTTCTAAATAAGTCCACCCCTGCATAATAAAGAACCCACAACATTCACCTTATAAACTATTGCTCCCCTATGTCTAGAGTTAAGCAAAAATTGATTAAATGTCTTTAAACAACCTTTCGTTCATAGCAATCTTTGAGTTAGAATCGTAGACCATGTCTGTACCTACGAATGTACCCATTTCAGTTGGCCAATCTCAAAACGAGTTTGAAAGCATTAAAGCACAAAGATTGAAACGCAAACATCATAACGTTATATTAACAATACTAAAGAGTCATTACAAAGCTTAAAGCAATCCAACTACTACGTGTTCAGCTCATGATGAGCATCATCAACACAATACAAACCAAAATTTTCATATTACTGAAAATGAAAAGAGGAGGCACAGTTGCAAAAGATACACGACGTAGGCTCCTTCTCATGAGACAGGTAGATGACGCTATAGCACAGCTACACAGCGTTAGAGAGTAGTATAGCAAGGAATGACAATGTACCTATTTTTGGCAATGTGTGCCAGTATTTATAGGGATCTGTACTAGCTCTGAGCCGTTGGATCGATCGGGTGAATCTGAGGCATCGAGGCATAATAGATATGAATGGACTGATTTATTGTGGATATGGGTCTCAACTATTAGGCTGACCTAGGTCCAATTGCTGGAGTGGGTCTCTTGACCCAATCTAGAACAGATGTAATGTTGTTTTGCTCATGAGTATTGGCCTAGTCCCCCTTGTCCTTTGTATCTTTTCCGTTTTTTATCAATAAATTGTAGGGGTACTCTTTTTCTTTCTGGATGTTTTTTTTCCTTAAGTAGAGTTTTGCATCAGAAGGTTTTAATGACGCTTCATAACCATTTCTTTTGCTAAAAAAAAAGAAGAAAAAAAAGACAACTAATTTAATTTTTAATGATGATTTTATGACGTTATCTTTTTAAAAGCATTTATCTATAATAAATGTTTTTAATAGGGATGAACATTTTTTTCAGAAACCATAGTAACATTAGCTTCTCTTTTTTTTTTGATCGTCTAGCTATGGATTTCCAGATTTTAACTTTGAGTTATTAGGATATCCCGGATGTTATCACAACTACGATGGGGGATAATTCAGCAAAAAAAAACTACGATGAGGATAAATAATATATATTAATCAAATGGGGAGAAAATAGAATTTAGTGGAAAATATAGGGCTTTTGTAAGAAGAGTGAAAAAACAGGTACAATGAGCTATAATAATGGGTGAAGAGTACATTTCCCTCGGGTGGACAAAATAGGCACTTCCCCACCCTAACCTGCTATGGGTGCACAAATGTTATACATTCTCTCTATCCATTTCATCATGTTTTGTACTTATACAAATTCAATTAATCCCTCCTTCACTACTAAAAATCAGTTCACCTCAAATGGAAGAAAAGATCTTCGTGCTTATAGTGAGAGATAGAATCAAAGATTGAAGAACCGTGCAACTGGAGCGCGAGATGGGAGAATCGTGGAAGGAGTTTTTTTGACTCAAATGGAAGGGGTTTCATTGTTAAAGGATTGGGGATACATGATAAAGAAGAACGAAAAATGGAAGGGATGAGAGCAAGGAATCGAGGTGTGGTTTTTGATTTCCCTGCTGATTGAATGTTAGGTTTTATAATGGAAGAACCTTTTGCCGTTTTGTTGTTTTTGGGAGAATAACACGGGAGTGAGGGTAGTGTTTTAGAAAGATTAGGGATTTGTTTTTGGAGGGAGGATAGAAAGGAACGAGGGAAATTTTTGGTGAAAATGTGTTTGTGAGGGATTTAGCGATGAACCCATATTAGTGAGGGATTTAGCAACGACCTTTTTTACCGAGGAAGGTTTTCTTTCTCAAAAATTCGTCTCTAACCGTCTTTTAGTCATTTAGTGAAGGATTTTGTTACGGAAATTTTAGGGAGGGATATTTCTCGTCACTAACTTTGTCGCAAACATGTTCTAGGCAAAAGTAGACACAGATTTTGATTTTCGTAATAAAATCCCTCGCTAATAGTGAGGGATAAACTTCCGTCTCAAAAATCCCTCTCCAAAACCAATTTTTCTAGTAGTGTTTTTAGGGTAATCAGCACTGGCTGACCCAGGACCCAGAGTCAGGGGGTTCAGAATTGTTAAAAGCATGAATTGCTAAAAATATAATCAAAAACAACTTTAATATATTGAAATAAATAAATTATACAACTCATAATTGGCCTAATAATGTGTTTGCGTGAGGTATTTGAATGCAAAATTAGGTGTCTTAATACAAAATTATAATTTCAACGGGTGCAACTCAAAGTATTTTTATATAGGGGATAAATTAACATATATTTTTTTCAAGGGTTAAGTGAACCCCTCAGTAAGTCTTGGGTCCGCCATGGGTAATAAGCACACATGACTACTCCTCTTTCTACTCCTCACAAGTTTTTCTATTCTTGTTTTTATTTCTTCAACATTTATCAAGACAACATTTTCTATGTGAGAAACTCTTTATTTTCAACTTTTCAGGCGCCACTCAAGGTGCCAGTTAGAAAACACAAATTGAAAGATTTGTGTATGATACACAAATACGTAAAAACCGTTGATATATTCAATGGCCAAGAAGAAGGAAGACTTGTTGTGAAGGTTCCTATGTAACTTTAGTGTATTTACAAAAATCCCTCTCCAAAACCAATTTTTCTAGTAGTGTCACAGACATAGGCAAAGATTGCCTGAACTGCGTGACCAATATCGCGTCTCTATCTTTGCCTAAAAAGTTGTTGGCTTAGGAATATGAAACAAGTGGTTAGCTTAAGCTAAATTTTACTTTGGTACTTTATCGTGTCATTATTATAAAGGCCAAAGATTGGCTCTTACAACACATAATTTGACTAAAAAAAGTCTCAAAGCGTCTAAGCTAACCACTTGTTTGGAAGCCATGTGACTATGGAGAGAATGCTAAAAGATTTGATAGCCACATTTGGCTCCACACTTAAAATATTACTCTAGAAAACTATAGCCTTCTTTGGCATATTAGCTTTTTACAACAAACTACTCTCGAAACCAAAACATCCAAAAAAGAAAAAACAAAACTAGCTGCACCACAACCGATATAGCTTGTACCTACAATTGGTGGTTTAGGTGGAGGACAAATTGGAGTCAGATCTAAAGGAGGTGGAGCGGCCATAGAGGATAAAGTAATTGATTTTTAAAAAATCAAGTTTAAAAAAAACTAGTACAATTGACCAAAAAAAAAACTAGTACCATTAAAAATCTATAAAAATTATATTTGTATTTGTTATTTGTTATAATGTGCTAAGAATCTATAAAAACATTAAAAATTGTAAAATGTAATAAAAGAAAAAGGCATAAGCTGATGAAAAAAATTATATTTCAAGGTGCTTAAAAAGTTGTGTTGCAGAAAGTTAAAAAAGTTAATATTGTCTTTAAATCTTAAAAACAGAGTAAAAATTAGAAAAAAAAATGAGATGGAAGAATAGACAGATGAGAGAAAAAGAAGATACATTTAAAGTGAATCCAGCGACATTGCAACCACCGTAATTGCCTCACCCCTGTGGCCGCCCCCGTAGCTACCACTCTGCCCTAAAAAGTTCAAGTTGCATAAAGTTAAAAAAAGTTAGTACATTCTTCAAATGTTAAAATATAGAGTAAAAACCACAAAAAAAAGAAAATGAGATGAAGATAAGATAAAGGAATAGGCAAATGCGAGGTAGAAGATACGATTAAAGTGAATCCAACGACGTTGCATCCACCACGATCATCACTCCCCGTAGCCGCCCCTCTTCGCGGCTCCCCGTCGCCGTCCCACATCGTCGCTCCCCGTCGCCCCCTTCCCATCGACACCTGGGTACTTATATTTTTGGTAGTTTGATGACTAAGTAAATAGTTACAGTTTTGATTTAAAAGTGTTAAGCGAAAAGCTTAAATAATAATTTGAAAAATTAGAAATATACCTTTACTAATTGTTGCAAAAGGCCAATTGTGTAAGTTGTTTCCCGTCAAGAGTCAAAAGTAAAATAATCATTTATAAAAAATAATGTCATTTGTGAAAATAAGATATAAAAGTATTTGTATTTCAACAACGTATAATTTGGTGATGTGGCAAAAAATAGCAATGGACAAAATAGAAATTTTAGTAGTGAGTGTTTAGATTAAATAGATAATAGAAGTAGATTAGTAAAATACGGTGTAAAATTATTAGTTAGATCTTAGAGCATATTAATATGAAGTATTAGTATTCCGATAACTTGTTACGTTTTCCCGTTGGAAGTCAAAATAAGATAAAAAACAATTAATTTGACAACGTTTACTGTTTTCTTGTATAGATTCCAAAGCAAAGTTTTCATTTTAAAAAATAAAATATTCATGAAAGAAAAATATAAAAAATGATTATAGCCACAGCGTGTTATGTTTTCCCGTAAGAAATCTAAAGTCATAATACAAAATAGTTATAGCAATAACGTGTAATTGTTAACCGTCGAGACTCCAAAGCAAAAAATATAAACATGTAAAATAGAGATTTTGGTATTAGGAGTTTGATTCAATAGACTGTACCCACATTCTTAGACCCACATTCACAAAATTAGGACCATTGTGTTTATACCATCTAAACTAGACGAACTTGGTCTTCAAAAAGAATTTGATTAGTAATATCTAACGAAAACAAACAAATTGAGGGTTTTTATGACAAATTGTGAGGCCAAAGACTCTTCTTGCCTTGATAGTTTGGGTCTTGGACCGACACTTGAGGTAAAGGTGGGTGATAATGAGGTAGGGGCAATAGGAGAGGACAAGGGTGTGGGCGGCAAGAATGGGCCAGGGAAGTGGGTGAGGGAGAGAGAGAGGAAACATAAAAATGGTTCGATGCCGTGCAAATAGAAAAATGAGTGTGTAGGAAGCAACCCTCGTTGTTTTACTTTTATGTGGCTCGAACCCATGAGCCCAAAAGCTGTAAGCCTACTACGAGTTTGAGTAACAAGGCCTTTTTGTTTTCAAAAACAAGGCATGTTGGTTTCCTTGTTGACCAAAAAAAAGGCATTTTGGTTCCTTCGTCTCGTCACCTTCGCAAAGGTTGAATTGAAGCTGCATTTCGAAAAGGAGCATCGAGAGCGTCTTCCTTCTTCTTCTTCTTCCGCACCAACTCATCTTGGAGGTGAATTTTCCGTATTTTTACTTTTTATTTTTGGCTTATCTATGTGTTAGTCGAAGTTTTGAATGAATCTAACAACTTAACTAGTCAATGCGTTCCATTTGCAGTATTGGAAATTAAATGTTCTAGTTACTTAACATCTTTTATATGCATCTTACAAGTTGTTTCTGTTCTGGTTAGTAGACACTTCAAGTTATTACTTGCATTTTGGTCTTTATAAAGTTGATTTGTGTTGGGGGGTTAGTTAGGGCCTCTATTAACTGATGATCTGATTGCTCTCCATTTTGTGCAGTTTCTTCGAATTGAAGGTTCCTTTATCTGGTTCTGTACTGCTATTTTAGTAATCAAATATGGCATATGATATTGATGAGATAAAGAGTAAGCACTGCAATGCATGCTCAATCTTCATTTCTCCGTTTATGATTTATGTCAATTTCAGGGGCACTGCATTGGTCATTCTATCAGATTTGTTTTTGTTTCTTTTTTATTTCTTTGTCATTTTTGCTTTTTAGTGTATTCTTTTTATTCTATTTGTTATTTGTTACAACAGCTTCAACATCTATTTTGCAGAGATTGGTATAGGTCTAATTGGTTTTGGCATCTTCTTCACATTTCTTGGCATAGTTCTTTTCTTTGATCGCGGCTTGCTTGCTCTCGGAAACGTGAGGTTCTTATCCTTTTCTTTAGAATATGGATTGGTATAGACCTAATTTTTGTTTTGGTATCTGGCATTTTGGAATCAGATATTTTGGTTGGCAGGGGTAGCAATTTTGCTTGGATGGCGTTCCATGTGGTCACTCTTCACTAGTAGAGCTAACTATAAGGTAGTAATTTATAAAACATTTTCTGATAAGGATTAGTGATTAGTGAATCCTAGTGGAATGTTAGTCAGACATTATAAATTGATTTTCAGTTCTGAGTAAATAGCATTCTTTGCCTCTTTTGCAGGGTTCTGCATCGTTTCTTCTAGGCCCCTTTTTCATTTTTGTGAGGTGGCCAATAGTTGGCATAATACTTGAAATATACGGTTGTGTTTTTCTCTTCAGGTTAGTTGATAGATTCCTTCTTGAACTCTACAAAGCTTATCATTTTACACTTATCATTGATGCCTTTTGGTTGCAGTGGTTTTTGGTCATCTGTCAAAGTGTTCCTCTATCATATCCCTGTTGTTGGATGGATTATATGGTTTATTGCACGTAAGTTTTTGCTCTGAAAATTTCGTCCTCTGTGTGTGTGTGTGTTCATGTGCATGTGTGCATAGGAATCAATATAGATAGGGGTTTGGCTTTTAGGGGATTTTTATGTCGACTGTGTTTTTCTGTTGTTTCACCATGGCTCTCTACGTTATGTGTATTTACTAGTTGATGTAACAGTGATCAGCTTATTATTTATGTACAAGAGTAATGAATACTACTATCCTGCAATCGATTGTTATCTACTGTTTGTTGCATTATTAATCTCTTTAAGCTGCTCTAATAAATTTAGTTAGCTTCTTTCTATTACTTCTTTTCTTTTTTCTTGTTGGAGTTTGTTTACTACCAGAGTGATTGCCTGAGACCTTAATATTTTCATTTTGCATCAGGTGAGGCAGTTGACAGAAAAGGAGCAGCTGGTGCTGCGGCTAGAAAAGCAATACCCAGCTGATATTGGTGTCATAGCAGCCTTCTTTCTTAACCATGTGAAACTCAATCCTGGTGAAGCATTGTTCTTAGGTGCAAATGAACCACATGCATATTTATCTGGGGAATGTGTTGAATGCATGGCAACTTCTGACAATGTTGTACGAGCTGGCCTAACTCCCAAACACAGAGATGTCCAGACTCTTTGTTCCATGCTCGCATACAAACAGGTAAATCATACATCAAGGCTGTTAATTACTTCGCCTTTCAGTTAAATAGTAAGTTACTTATTTGGAATATACTGTCCCATTGGTTTGTTAGGAATGTCAATAATAACTAGTTCACCTTGTATTCTAGCCTACCTGGTTTATTAAGAATGTCAATAATCACAGTTTGCATCGAACAATTTAGCAAATAAGTACATAGCACTTCACGGTTTGCTACAGTTCGTCAGTTTTTTTTTGGTTTGCAGTTCGGTTAGCGAACTGTGTTTGATAAAGAGAGTTCAGTTCAGAACTTTAATAAAAGGTTTGGTTAGTTTGGTTCGGTTCGGCGGTTCGTTTCAGTTTTTTAGTTATGTTGAACAGCCCTAGTTGGGGCATCTACTTTCCTATGCCACTATCGTCATCTTGTGTATTTTCTAACTTAATGGATGTCGATAAATTGCATCTCAAAAATAAGTTTTTAGAACCAATGTTTTCTAGTGTACGTAGCACGTACTTCAAGGTTTATTTTTGTTTTTTACCCTCTGAAAACTTGTTTATGGGAAGCAATTTTTTCCTTACATTAAAAAGTTTTCAAAAAGAGAAAATTGCATTCTAAAAACAAGGTTTTAAAACGATTTTTTTTACTTTCTTGAACTTGTACTTAAAGTGTAGGAAAAAAAAGGCGAAATTAGTTTTTGGATGATGCAAAATTGGGGGAGGGAGCGAGAACGGGGAAGAGAGTGGGAATGATGGAGATGGACAACATCGTGGAGGGGATGTTGGTGAGTACCGCACAATGGGACTTGGGTAGGGGTAGATGGAAGAGGAGGAGGAGGAGGCATGTGGGTGGAGCGAGAGAGTTGAACGGATATCAAAACAAAAAAGGGGTGCGAATAGCAACTGTAATTAATCAAGAGTCTAGCAAGAAAGGGAGCCCATCTGAGACGTAATTGGTGGCCCATAAAAGTAGCCAGACTCCAAAGCATGGAGCAATCAATCAAACACCAACCATATATGCAGGAAAAACTGAGACAGATAGAAATTAGCTAAAAGCCTAAAACCTAATACATTTAGAAATAAGATCTTCAATTATTAACTATTAAGATTCCAAATGAGTTGGAAAGGAAAAGAATGACACCGGTTGTGTATTATTTCCCTTTCTATTTCTTGATATTTCTTATAACAAGTTGACGTTGTCTAGCTCAGGTACCAAGGTTCGATCCTGGGGCTTGAATTTGTCTATCATACAAGGCATATTTCCTCTGATGAATTTGTTCTATTTACAGGTGCTGCAGCAGAGGTTGTCATTTATAAGTGCTTTGGGCCAAATGACAAGAGTCTCACCACTGTTTTAGAAGTCCAGGAAAGTAAGTGGTCCTAGAGCCTTGCAGCCAAGCCAGGTAAGCTGCAATCCAGTTGGGAACCTTCTTGATAGATCATTCTTATGTTGCATTGGTGGATAGAACAGAATTACATTGCTTGAGCCTTTTAACTGACCCAAAAGGCTTTATCGTTGTTGCTGTTGTTGTATTAATATAACTAGTTGTGATTAGCTACCCCAGCTTGCAATGACTTGCTTGTATAATTGTACTTACTAATTGAACAACTAACGGACAGATATTAGAGAATTATGGCATTGTTTGCTCCATTTAGCCAACCTCGCCCACTACTAGAAAAAACATTGTTTAGTAATGCATAACTATTCTGTGACAATTTATAGGTTTCCTAACCAGACAGTGGGATATATTGTATCCTCACCATTTTCACAGCGAGTGAAATTCAATTTAGTTTAATTATGACCATGAAGCATTTAGGATTAGACTCTACTCTTGACCACTTGTTAAAACTTACAAGGGCTCTGATGTTAAATCAATAACCAATTTAATTGACCTAAAATCATATGCTGTTTGAAGGGTTTTTATTGGGGGAGGGGTAGTAAGCTTAACATGCTTATATGGAAATCTGACAGTCACTTACCCCTGACTAGTTTATTATCATCCATTGTGTTTCTAGCAAAAATAGCTCAGATTGTTCGTTTGATAGTTGCAGCCTAGTAGGAGAGCCTATTCTTTTTGGTGTTTATCTATTTGATGTTTATTATTTCTGGAAAAATATATCTGAATAATATTTCAATTGTATTACTTGAGTACAAGCACTAATGCATTTAAATAGACTATTCTAAATGTAAACCTAACAGGCTTGATAAATGGGTCGAATATATATTTACAAATAAAGCTATTATTTACAACACTCCCCCTCAAGCTGGTGAATGGATATCTATCATTCCCAGCTTGGATGTCAGCATATTGAAATGTTCTGTTGGCAAGCCCTTTGTCAACACATCTGCCAGTTGGTGTCCAGAAGGAATGTAAGTTGTAGTTATTAACCAGCTGTCTAGCTTTTCCTTAATGAAGTGACGATCTATTTCTATGTGCTCCGTTCTGCCATGCTGAAAGGGATTATGAGTAATACTTATAGCCGAATTTATTATCGCAAAATAACTTCATAGAACCTTCATATTGTATCTTTAACTCATTTAGTACAATCTTCATCCACAGTAGTTCACAGATTCCTTGTGCCAAAGGCCAAAGCTCTAAATTTAGCCTCAGCGCTTGATCGAGCCACTACGTTTTGCTTCTTCTTCCTCCAAGTAACGAGGTTCCCACAAAGGAAGATGTAGTAGCCAGATGTAAATCTTCTATCACTCATTGAACCTACATAGTCATCATCAGTATAGACTTCCATTGTTAGATTTGCACCTCTTTTGAACAAAAGTCCTGTTCTTGGAGTGGCCTTGAGATATTGAAGAATAAGATCAACAGCCTGCAAATGTCTCACCCTCGGGTCATGCATGAATTGACTCACCACACCAACTGCATAAGTCAGAGCAGGTCTAGTGTGTGCCAAGTAAATCAATTTTACCACCAATCTCTGATATTGGACCTTGTCAACTTTGACACTTTCTTCTTCAAAGCTAGTTTTGTGATTCTGCTCTATGAGAACACTCGCAGATTTGCATCCAAGTTTTACTGTTTCCTGCAAAAGGTCAAGCACATACTTTCTCTGAGAGATAAAAATACCTTATTTTGAGCAGGCCACCTCGATTCCCAATAAATACTTAGATTGCCCAAGGTCTTTCATTTCAAACACTGCTGATAATTTCTCATTGAGTAGTTGTCTCTCGACCAAAACGTCACTTGTAATAATGATATCATCAACATAAACAAGAAGTATAGTTATTTTTCCATCTTGTGAATGTTTGAAGAAAAGAGTGTGATCTCCTTGGCTTTGCTTATAGCCTAAGCACACCATTGCCTTTGTAAATTCTAAACCATGATCGAGGAGACTGTTTTAGCCCATATAAAGCTTTCCTCACTCGGCACACCTTGTTTGCTCCCTCTGTTGGACCAAATTCTGGAGGAATCTCCATATACACCTCCTCCTTTAAGTCTCCATGTAAAAATGCATTTTTAACATCAAATTGGTTTAGTTCCCACCTGGAGTGGGCAACAAGTGATAGTAAAAAATTCTAACAGTATTCATCTTTGCCATGGGAGCAAACGTCTTCATAATTAATGCCATAGGCCTGGGTGTATCCCTTTGCCACTAGTCTTGCCTTGTACCGATCAAGAGTACCATCTGACCTGTGCTTTATTATATAGATCCACCTGCAACCGATTGGTTTCTTGTCTTCCCGCCTCTCAACAATCTCCCAAGTTCCATTTCTTTCAAGAGCTTTCATTTCCTCATCCATACCTTGAGTCAACTGCAGAAATAAAACTCTGATGCTGCAGGGAAAGATTTTTAGTGGACAAATTGAGAAATAGGGTATTTGGCACAAGACCTTTCCCTTTCCTCAAAGCAATAGGAAACTCCTATGTATCAGTGTCACTAGTGTCATAACTGTGGGAATCACTAATAGGAGGGTTAATTTCAGTACTTACCTCCGGTTCAGGCAATTGAGGCTGTATCTGGAGTAGGTCAGGCTTACTTCTTCTCCGATACACCAAAATTGGCTCACCAACCTTAGTGTTTGTTGGTGTCGAAGATGATGGTTCCTGCAAAACAGAAGACAAAGGAGGAACCAAATAGAAGTAGGAGACTCAATAGTAGGACTTGTGGAAGTAGGAATAATAGTAGGACTTAAGACAGGAGTCACAGGAAATTCGGGTAGGAATAGAAATTCAGACTCATATTCCAAATCATCATTAATGCTCCCCCCTGAAGCTGAGGACGAGTGAAGTAAGATACATTCTCATGAAATGTGACATCTTTAGAGACAAAGTATTTACGACTAGAAGGATGATAACATTTATATCCTTTCTTGTTGGGAGGATAACCCACAAAAATGCATCTGACTACAAGGGGGTCCAACTTACTTCGGTGTTGTTTGTGAACATGGACAAAACCAACACAACCAAACACTCGAGACTCTGCAAAACAGGAACAGAAGGAAACTATGAAGTCATAAACTGAACAGGACTGGCATTACCTAACATTCGAGATGGGACCCGATTAATCAAATAGGCAGCAGTCAGTACTGATTCTCCCCACTATGAGTTGGAAACTGCTATTTGGAAGAGAATGGCTCGAGCAACTTCAAGTAAATGACGATTCTTTCTTTCTGCGACACCATTTTGGTGTGGGGTGTCAACACATGTAAACTCATGAAGAATTCCTTG